>VMOF01000024.1:8301880-8650357 GCA_011764245.1 Trialeurodes vaporariorum | reverse complement strand
AATTTATCTGAAAACGCAATAAAATTACCTTTTTTAGGACAGATTTTGGTGTCAGGGGGAGGGGGGGTCTAGACCTGCCCCCTCCTTTGCCTTTGGTTAGTTCTGATAAAGTCTTTTGCTGGGTCACATTTAACCAAATTTTTTTTTATTTATTTATTTTTCTGTGCACGTGTGCCCTTCAATTTTTTCGACATTTCTTATGAGACTCTATAAGTCCATGCTAAACAGTAAAAATTGTCCCATACGTAGAGAGTGGTGACCAAAATGCCTAATAATATTTTTAATTTTCGTCCGATTCAACGGTTTTCCCATATCTGATTTCCCGTGAGCAAAGGCGGCCCCTATAATTTGATAACCCTGCCTTTTTCCGAATAAACTTATACAATCAGGTAAAGCAATCGATTTTTGAGGAGACTGACATCTTCGATTGTTATACATTTGGTTAAAAGCGGAAAAAACGTTGTTGCCAAAGTGCACGAGCGACAGCTGCTCATGAAATATAGATATTTTCTCCGTATAAAATTATGAGAAAGAATTGTAACTCTGGAAGTTCAAACGTTCAAAATTCGTTTTAACAAATATGGAAGAAAACCATGATACGATTATTTGTAAGGCCTGCTGCTTTAACAATACGCGAGAGGTATTAATACTTAACATTCCTTTCAAACAAATGGTAAAAATATGGCACAAAATGGGAAATCCTTGGGACACTACACTCCATTATGTATCCACACGAGCTACGTTCTGGGCCGATTATTTTTAGTAGAGCTTCGTTTCTATCGAGCGTTTAAGTCTCTAGGCATCGGAAGGGTCCAAATAAAGCAAAGACATAGGCACCGCCGCATGTCACCTATGCCGCCGCGGGAGGAGTGGCAATAAAGTGATATTTCCCTGGATTTCGGAAAAATACAATTTACCTGAAAGTTTCATGAAAAAGTAAGTTGGAATTATGGAAAAATTGGAAAAACTCATGGATTTGTTCTTCGCTCAGGCTAAGATAAAGTTTTAGCTGCGACTATATGGTTTCTATCCAACCCTGGAAACTTTCCTGCCAAAACTCATGATAAAAGATGTGAAACGTGTAATTGAAAAGTTTTAAAGCATAAAAACATTTATAAAACCGAGGGCGTGCTACTGGTTAAAATTCATTTTTCAAAGTGTTTTTTAATCTAAGATGAGGATGCACAGAATACGAATTCCTTCATTCAACTTCAGCTGATGAGGAATAGACTGTACTCTGACAAATCAATAAAACACAATCAAATCCAGAATATCTTGCACTGATATTTCTAAAAAAAAAAAAAAAAAAAAAAAAAAAAAAAAAAAGATCAAATTCTATTGTTCTATTCTCCCTTATGCCAAAGAACTCTTCGCTCCAACTGGCACCACGCAAACTTCAATACTTCAATACACTCATTTCATTCACTGGCCAGAACCAATCAAAGCATCGAGGATTGTGATGTCATCAACTCATCGCAATAAAGAGCCAGTCAATTTCCCTCGAGTTTCCACATCGAAATCGATCGTAGTGTCTGAAATCGTCGCCAGTGTCGGTTTTTTACTCACCAAACTTTATTCTTTCTCTCTATCTCTCTCTCAATATCCTCCGATTTGAACGCATCTGGGGAGGAAAATGAGAAATAGATAGGGGTTAGACTCACGTGACGTGATCGCTTCCATCCTTTCCTAACGGAAAAAAGGACAGACGGATAAATGCGTTTCTGATCGATATGACATCGATTATCGATATTTTAGAATGGACATCGCACGAGACCATATCTATCCGACCACTATATACAAGTGTACACGTTTCGCGCACGCATGACCCCTAATTTTCAGAGTAATTCGACTCGTCCGTTCGTCAGAGTGGTCAACGGAAAGATACAGTTGGGAGGGAGAGAGAGAGAGAGAGGTAGGGAGAATGAGAGAGTGAGAGAGTGAGAGACAGAGAGTGAGAGAGAGAGAGAGAGGGAGAGAGGGAGAGAGAGGGAGAGAGGGAGAGAAGACAGGACCAAGAATGAAGATCCGCCTCGGGTGAGGTATAGTAAGACTAGTAAGAGAGTGAGGGAGAGGGAGAGAGAGGATACAAGGATGAACGGAGGGTTGTGGGAGGGAGAGATGGAGAGAGATAGCAAGCAAAAATGGAAATAAAAGGAGAGAGGCAGAGAGAGCTGTCATCGGGTAATGTTTGAAGCGTGAGTCTTCGAAATGCGTGAAAAGACATTTCAATGGAACAAATCTTATTCGACGCATTTCGGCGCTTACAATCAGTTCAAGTTCACAATTTGTACCCCCCCCCCCTCCTCTCCCCTCACCACATCTACCTCCTCCGTTTACGCCTAACGTTATTGTTTACGTCGGGAATGTGACGTCTATCATGACATGTCATGCCCGATGTCTGATGTCTGATGAAGTAGGAGCGTGATGGCATGGCACAGTCGCTCGCACGGAGGGACGTAGCGTTGCCGCGTTGACCAGAGGAAAAAAAAAAACTCTGACTATGAGACGTCCGTGAAGTTGGCCCCCCAACATTAAAATTTTTCAATTTTTTTTTGCTCAAAAATTTGCTATCGATTTGCTATTCTTTGCTATACCTTTCAAAATTTTGCTATCCTCACCCAAATTTTGCTACAGTCAATTTTTGTTTGGGGGGGCCAGCATCACGCCAGCCCCCCAACCTCGAGCTACGGACTTCCGGAATGACTCAAAAAATTCCTCTCACTTGCTATTTTTTGGCGTCTTTTTCAGAATTTTTGCTATCCCCCTCAATTATTTATAAATGGCCTCCAAAGTTAGGGGGGCCAACTTCACGCTAGCCCCCACTTCGAGCTACGGACTTCCGAAATGGCTCAAAAAGTTTCTCTCACTTGCTATTTTTGGCGTCTTTTTCAGAATTTTTGCTACCCCCCTCAATTTTATATAAATGGACTCCATAGGTAGGGAGGCCAACATCACGCCAGCTCCCACCTCGAGCTAGGCCATTTATGGGAAATTGAGGGGAATAGCAAAAATTCTGAAAAAGACGCCAAAAAATAGCAAGTGAGAGGAACTTTTTGAGCCATTCCGGAAGTCCGTAGCTCGAAGTGGGGGCTAGCGTGAAGTTGGCCCCCCCAACTTTGGAGGCCATTTATAAAAAATTGAGGGGGATAGCAAAAATTCTGAAAAAGACGCCAAAAAATAGCAAGTGAGAGGAATTTTTTGAGTCATTCCGGAAGTCCGTAGCTCGAGGTTGGGGGGCTGGCGTGATGCTGGCCCCCCCAAACAAAAATTGACTGTAGCAAAATTTGGGTGAGGATAGCAAAATTTTGAAAGGTATAGCAAAGAATAGCAAATTGATAGCAAATTTTTGAGCAAAAAAAAATTGAAAAATTTTAATGTTGGGGGGCCAACTTCACGGACGTGACGATGAGTGAGTAAATTGACCAGTGTTGTCAGATTTTGTCTGAAAGTCTAAAATATGGCTAAAACCTAATATTGGATGGGTCTGATGCGAATTGTTGCGGTAGCAAATTAGGGCATTGATTCAAATGTTAAATGACGCATGGTGGCATTGCTTGCAATCTGGAGGCGCTGCATTTAGCCCATTTAAACCCACGTAAAATATCGATTCGAGGGAGATGCACTCCGAGTTTTTTGACCCTTTACGCATGAGTCTGAATGGATAGCGTACAGCCGATACCAGAGTGCACGTGACGCCGCGCCAATGATGATGCAAGAATAATAACACTTTCGATACCAAGTCCGAGCATGTACGTTTACTTCTATTTGTTCCACATGGTTTCAATTCATAATATAGAAAATGAAAGAACGTTGAATAAGGGAAATTCCACTGCTTCGTTGAGCGCCTTTAATTAACTATGTAGGCAACAACAATTACTGCGGAGTAAGAACATTTATCTACTACCTTGATTTAAATGACCTCGCGGTGAATTGACCTATTAAACTTAAAAACCTATTGTTTTGTTTGTTTATATACACAGAAAAGGCATAAGTTGATATAAACTTCGCAAATGATTACTATGTTTCTTCCGTTGCCCCTATTTTTCCACGCAGATTATGCAAGCAATCGGACGAACCCATCAGTGGCGTACGCGGGGGGGGGGGGGGGGGGGGGGCTAAGGGGGCTAACAGGGCTAAAGACCCCCTCCCCCAGACCTCCGATTTTTGGCTGTGGAGGGGAAAACTGATAGGAGCCATAATCAGTGGCGAATCCAAGGGGGAGCGGGGCTATCGAGCTAAAGCCCCCCCCCCCCCCTCCGCAACCCAGAGTAAATTTCCAGGGTGGTCTTTAACGAAACGCAGCACTCTGAAGTTTGCGATGCTAAAAAAAAATCTCAAGAAGCTTTGACTTTGTAGTCCCCCCCCCCCAATCCTGGGTGCGCCACTGGCCATAATCACGTGTTAACTTCTTCCCATATTCTTTTTTATAACACGTGTTTAAACAGCAGCAAAGAGAGAGGAAGATAGTGATTTGTAGCCTTAGATGGTTAGATCCGACACTGCACTGACAGGATTTTCTTTTCGATTTTGTGTACGTTCTTGGGCCTCCTTTAGAAAGAGGAGCCCACAGAGTTTACTAACAGCATTTATTTGCAGTTTTCATAAACTCATGCGGACGAGGAAGAAAAGGGTTAAAAAATTTGAAAACGAAATGTAAACAGAATCGAGGCGGTCCCTGATGGGAGAATCAAGCGTTAAACATCGGATGTGCTCTTCCGAACAAGTTTGCAATGGGGTGCAGCAAATATATTTTTGGAAGAGCACAACCCTTGTTTTGTAGGTCTATACAACTATACTTGCAACCTGTAATCCTGTGCAATGGTACTTGGAATGAATGCGATGAAGGGTGGTAAAGATTCCTGTGGATGGGCCGGGAGGAGTAGTAATAACAACATCATCATTAACAATAACCTTAAAATGGCAGGTGGCAGGTGTGCCTAACACAGATTTCCTCCTCCGTAGGTGCGATCGATTATCCCTTTATACATAGTGTATAGTGTTTTTCAGGAGAGACTATAGAAAGCATACTTATAGGGTGTGACAAAAGTTATATACCCACACACACACACAAAAAAGTTTTTTTTTTTTTTTTTTATAAAATTGCAATTCCATTGCTAAAAGCCAGGAATGAACATAAAAATGCAAAAGCTAAAATTTATAAAATGCAATTCATAAAAAAACAATACTAATTCAGCAAAACACATTGTTTTAGTTTATTTAGCAATAAAGTTTCAAAAAAAAAAAAAAAAAAAAAAAAAAAAAAAAAAAAAAAAAAAAAAAAAAAAAAACATCATTAATTGTTAAACTAATAGAATGGCCGTGACTAAGCGGTTTTTGTTTGTTTTTGTTTTTATTTGTTTTTTTTTTTTTTTTTTTTTTTTTAATTCTCAGCCAAATTCTTTCAAATTTTTGGCAGCTCATCCTTAGGCAGTGACAAAGGTTTCTGCAAAGTTTCGGCCACTTTTCATTTTTCAAGTGCACAAACTGAGAGCGTCGAGCGTCACATATATACATATACAGCAACGATAGCAGAAGGTGCTTTGCTACGTGACAGCACCTGAAAAGGGCATCAGTTTTTTGCTTGCTCAGCCCCAGTGTTGCCAGATCGAAGGTAAAAAGCCGTATCGTCCTCATTTAAATTAATGTAAAACGTACGGCTTTTTCACCCCAATCTGGCAACACTGCTCAGCCCCCCCCCCCCCTAGAAAAAATTCCCAGTTCCGTTCCACCTATGATCTTAGGCAAAACTGTGACCACCAAAGGGAATGAAAGGGCAGAAATCGAGAGATTTGTTCGAGTTGTGCACGATAAGTATAACTTTTGTATCATCCTGTGGATCGATGTGTATATTATACAGGTGAGAGTCCTGGTCTGTACCAAGTCCTATTCCCATAGTCTGCACTGAAGATTTCTAAAAGAAACATCTCCTCATCATCATCACACTTTCAACCCCGGCCTTTTTGGGACTTGACGCCCGCGCCCCCGCTCCATTGCTATATGAAGAATAGGACTTTAGCAAACCAGCGGTGATTCAACTCGTTGAAATAAAGATTACTGGTTTGAGCATTTACTTCTATGAGCCATTATTAGACTTCTCGACCAGGGCTGCCGTTTTGCGTATAATTAATGCTATTTTTCTATTCACCGATGATTCCACCGGTTGAAAAAAGATTACACAGTTCAGTTTAGTGTCTGACTGTAAAGCACGAAAATACTGTGATCTATAATCTTTCCATAATCGATGGAAACTCCGTTGATTAATTAAAATATCCGCAAGTTTTTTAAAGTCATCGACGACTCCACCGGTTGAGAAAAGATTACAGATGCGAGTATTTTAGTTTATTACAGCCATGCACTGAACTGAACTGTGTAATCTTTTCTCAACCGGTGGAATCATCGGTGAATTGAAAAATAGCATTGATTATACGCAAAACGGCAGCCCTGTTCTCGACTGATATTTGTATTTTGTAACCTTTGCTTCAACTGGTTGAATCGCCGATGAACTGTGGAAGTGTGGAATGCCATTAAATATTGCCAAACGGCCGCGCTGGAGCTCAGAGCTATTGAGGATTTTAAGGAACAAACGTCCTGAACACTATAAAGGCCGAAAGGAAGGTGGCCACGGCCGGTTCGGCGGCCTCACACTCGCGATCGCTTGGGACACTTCTTTTGATCTGATGCAGTGGACCGGGGGCTCTGGGGCTCTAATCTGCTAAACGACGGAAATCTTACCTTTCTCCCTTATTTTTCGCTACATCCTAATTCTTTTTGGTGTTTCGAGCACATTATCAGGATGTGAAGTTTTATTCAAAGACAAAATAAAGGCCGACTAAAAGGAGACCCATTTTCGGCCGAAGCGCATCGTCGACGCATTGAGATGGAATAATCGGTGCCAAATCATGTCATATCTCATTTATCCGCGCAGTCCAGCACAAAAGACGTAAATAAATATGTAAGAGCATTCAAAATAAATACTTTCTCTTCTTTCCGCCTTTTCGGATTTGGATTTCCAAATGTTAACCATATACTGCGTCTATCAAGAGCAGTGACCTAACCTAGACCTGTGAATGAGGGATGGAAGCAAAGAGTAAACAAGAGTCGCAATTGAATGGAAGGTCTGCGTGGTCAACGTAGATAAGGGATCGGAACGCGGGCTGGCCTCTGATTGGCTGCAGCGCGTGGAGCAAAAATGTCTTAGGGTATATGGAAATTAACACGGGGTTCTCGTTCCGGGACGTTTATCTCGAAACCTGTGCAAAATCGTCTGTAAACAATTTATGCGAGTCGATTCACCAGAATTTTCCGAACAAATTGATAGGTCATAAGTGCCACTTTATTGCAAATTCGAAAAGACTGTTTCAGTTGAAAAGTACGCACAGTAGTGTGTTTACATGCTTGACGTGTGTTCGAGCAGTGTTTGAGTAACTCACTATTGTGCGTACTTTTCAACTGAAACAGTCTTTTTGAATTTGCAATAAAGTGGCACTTATGACCTATCAATTTGTTCGGAAAATTCTGGTGAATCGACTCACATAAATTGTTTAGAGACGGTTTTGCACAGGTTTCGAGATAAACGTCCCGGAACGAAAACCCCGTGTTAATTTCCTTATATCCTAAGACATTTTTGCTCCACGCGTTGCAGCCAATCAGAGGCCAGCCCGCGTTCCGATCCCTTATCTACGTTGACCAAGCAGGCCTTCCATTCAATTGCGACTCTTGTTTACTCTTTGGATGGAAGCTCAACCCCAACTTCACCAGTGTTGTCAGATTTGGCGGTTAATTCAAATATTTTATTCTGTGTTCGTACAATGTGGCAACATGGGCGCCCGTAGAAAAATTACCATGGGGGGTTTTTTGAAACGTCATTGAAAGTCTATAGGGGACATCGCCCAGTGATAGGCAGGTCCAAGGATCCCTCACTCCCCACAAAAGAAGAAAAAAGGAAATTTCCTTTCCAAACCCCCTATCTAATTTACATGGGCCTTATTCCCAAATCGGGAAGTGCTCGAAGATTACATTTACAACGCCATCGGATGGATCGGTATAATAATGGAACTTGCTGCTAACCGGTTCACACTACAAGAGGAGGCCCTTCACTCTATCTCAATAGACTGTTTTAACAGAGTGACATATATATAGTATCGATTGCCGTCCGAGGGTATCTGGTTCCAAACAAACTTTGGTTAAATGAAATTTCCCCATAAGCGAACTTTTGAACGGAAATTTAGACTATTAAATCAAACAATTAATGCGACCTTTTTGCGATTATGAATTCTACGTCCTCGAAAATGCTTAATTATGCCTGGTTCCTAGACTAAAACTGCCGAAATCAATAAGATATTACAGATTAAATGTTGCATTTGTAGGTTAGAATCACCCGAAATCCCGCCAATTCCACAACAACAACAATAACATTTGGGTGATTCCAACCTTCAAACGCATCGTTTAATCTGTAATATCTTGTTGATTTTGGCAGTTTTACGGATGGAACCAGGCAAAATTAACCCTTGTGAGCCTAAGGGGGGGTACATTTGTACCCCAGGCCAGTTTTTTTGACGCCATTTTGTCAAAACTGCTCAAAATTGTTTGGGACTTCATGACATTTTAAGTTAGGATACTTAGAACACGTCCACCAAATTTCATTAATTTTTATGAATTTGTGTCGATATTATAGAAATTTAAAGTGTTGGGGTACAAATATACCCCCCCTTCGTCCTGCCAGTTTTAAGTTTGGAACCATCTATTACAGTGAGTTTTACGGAAATTTTATGTAGATTAAGAATATTAAGTCAGATCATTGAAAAAAAATTGGAAATTTATCAAAAATGGAAAAATAATATGGTACCTCATTTCATTTTTTCCATTTTTTTTATTTTGACATTTTTTTTAAAAGTAGGTGTAAATTTGGCAACATAGCAAAACTTTACTCAAATTTCGCATAAATTACTCTCTTAGGGTACTAAGTACATAATCCATCCATTAAATTTTCAAAATTATTGATACTGACTGTGCTGCATGAAAATATCCTTGGGGTACAAAAATACCCCCCCTTAGTCCTTTGTGTTACCGAAATACCTTAGGCTCACAAGGGTTAAGCATTTTTGGGGACGTAGAATTCATAATCGCAAAAAGGTCGCATTAATTGTTTGATTTAATAGTCTAAATTTCCGTTCAAAAATCCGCTTTTGGGGAAAATGCATTGATTTGTTTGGAGCCAGAAGCCCTCGGACGGCAATCGATACGATATATCGCTCTACTAAAACAGTCTATGGTGTTCTGCTTGACTCTGCGCCTGAGTTGCACTTGGTTATTGGAGGCCAAAGAAAGAGTTTAATAGCGTGACGCGTGAGATTTAAACTCTTTAAGCTTTAAAAGGTCTGCCTTCTGTGAAACAGGAATGGAACCGCTGATAAAATTTATAAGCGAAAATAATTTTCCAACGAAACTAATACTGAACAGTGAACAAGGCCCAAAAAGAGAGAGGCAACCTCATTAAGACCGAAAAAAGCTACGTACACATTATTTTGTTCTGTTTATCATCATCCATGATCAGAGCCCTGTCCAGAAATTTTATTTCCTCTCTCTTTTTCCATTTGAAGAAACGTGTGGAAAAAGGATAAAGAGAGGTGATATCATATGACTTTACCCCTTGTATCACTATCCTTTTCTAATACATACTTTCAAATGGACATAAACAGAGAGAGAGACACACATTCTTGGATACTGCGGCCCTGTCCATAATGATTATTATACCTCCATTACATTTTCACCATATATGCGTTCCATTAAAATGCCAGTTCGTGTCAGTCTAAATAAATCGATTCTAATTTAAATTTTTCTTCTTCTTTCTCTCCTCTCCTCTCCTCACCCTTTCTCCCCGACCGCCCCTTTCCTTAATTCTCTACTCCTCTCTCTCCTTACTTTTTCCTTTTCCATCCATTATTGCGATGCAAATAAAATTCAACATCAGGCGCCTGATTTATTCGACCATGCAGTGCAGCGGCGCGCGGTGACCCGCTACGCAAGCCAAAGGCAGGTCAATTAATAAAAATCAGCGACGGAATACAAATTGTCTGTTGTAAGGAAAGGAAGAAGGGAGGGGGAGAGGGAGAGGGAGAGGGAGGAAGTCGAAGGTCGTTTCATTGACAGTTGACGTTCATCTTCATCGCGGCGAAAATATCCTATATACTTACCGTCGATATTTGAAGAACAGTGGCGTGGCGTGCGATGTGGCAACGTTTTACCGTGTCCATTTAAACCCATGCAAAAGATCGAATGCGAAGGTGTTCACCGAACACTCAGTAGTTCGATATTTTTCGTGAGTTCAAATCGACGAATTGCAACGATGCCAAATTGCACGCTACGCCATTGTTGCAGAAGCACGCATCGATCGATCCAGGGCTGCCGCTTCTTTTTGCAAATGATTTCACGTATTTTTTTATACTAACTCAACGTAACTTTTGTTTTAATTTCCCGCCAAATTTTGCAATAATCGATCGATCGGATCGATAACCCCTCCCGTTCGCACTTTGCCTGTCTTCGGCTGCATCTTATCGATCGATCGATAATTTTTGCATGTTGACAATCGGGCAGTGGTTTCGAGCCAAGACAAGGCAAGGCAGGAGTATGTACTATAGCCAACGCAAAAGTATATTTGATAGTCAAAGAATGCACGTTGAGCGCATAAGGTTGTTTTGATGTCACAAGGATTCGCCACATGCATACATCCATCTCGGATTCTTTGACTTCCGAAACTTCAGCGTTCGACAGTACTAAGGTTGCCACGTTTGGTCACTTCAAACGAGACAAGTACGATTCAAAGCGACTTTCCTACGACGCGACGCGCGACGCCTGGTTTTCTCATTTCGCTATTTTGGAATTTTATTTTTAATATTTATTTATTTATTTATCTATTTATTTATTTATTTATTTGGTCGTTTGATTTGTTTTTATGGGTCTTGTTTTTGTCTAGCTTAACTACCTGTAATCATAGATGGGTCATTCATAATGTAATCTTAAAGCAGTGGCGGCTCGTGAAATGGGATATATCGATGTCTATACTCCATTTAAACTATAAAAAAGTATCGATCCGTCAGAGGGTGCAATTGCACCCCCGAGAAATCGATACTTTTTAATAGTTTTAAATGGAGTGGACATCGATAAATCGCATTTCACAAGCCGCTACTGTCTTAAAGGTACTATGACTTTCAAAAGAAATCCTGGACGAAATTCTTAACCTAACCTACCGACCAACTGCCTCACCACCAAAAAAACGTCAGCCGCGGGAGCCATTAAAAGTTGTAAGGGAAGAGGGGGGGGGGTGTAATATACGGACGATTGGACACGATGTAGACGTACAATTGTTTTGACAGATCGCAGGACGTGTTTAGAATAGCATGAAAAAAATATTTGTTGGTCCGATTTGTCGATAAAATCTTTCGTTTAATTTTATTCTCGCCTGGTCTTCTTTAGCCCCCCCCCCCCTTTCAGCCCTTCACCACCACCTTCCATTCCTCGCCCGTCTCATCCACTTTCTGGTGTTTTTCTGTCTCTCCATTCTAATTGCTTTCATTAAAGTAGTCGTGGATTTATCTCTCTCTCGTTCGTTCCAAGACCAGACCCTGCTTAATGTTCGAACATATAGTCGAAGACATCGCCGAAAAACAAACGCAGAAAACATGCGGTAAGCTCTTCCTCACGAATCTTCATTCCGCAAGAATGATGATAACGACGGACGAGCAAACCTCAAGTGTCATGTGTTTCTGTGTTTTCAAAAGTCCTGATTCTAGGGAAGGAGAAGAAGGAAAATTAAGGCTTGAAGGATGAGACAACATTTATTCTTCTCTCATTCTCTGCTGCCTCAGTCATCGGATTACGATCCAAAATTGGTTGGAATGTGAAGCAACTATTTGGTATGTCCCAAAAGTCGAAAGCCACGTATCTTACTTCAGACCTACCCTTTACATTGAACGATAGTCAAATCGAAATCGCCTATAACTTGTGGGATAACCTTTGGCATGTCAGAAAAAGATCCGCTGTTTAGGGCGACCAACGTCCCGAAAAAAATTGGATCCAAACTAATTCTCAATCTTCCTCGCTCTCGCTCGGTTAGATCCAAATTTTCAAATGCAAATTCGTGTCAGTAATTAAACAACAAGTCATCTCAGATTTGATTACATC
The DNA here is from genome assembly GCA_011764245.1 of Trialeurodes vaporariorum. Taxonomy (NCBI): domain Eukaryota; kingdom Metazoa; phylum Arthropoda; class Insecta; order Hemiptera; family Aleyrodidae; genus Trialeurodes; species Trialeurodes vaporariorum. The sequence goes on along the minus strand of VMOF01000024.1, from coordinate 8,638,177 downwards.
ATTGGATTCCACGTACCTTAAAGTATAGTCTAGCTTCAACAACATTTCCGAAACATCACACATTAATTTACAATCACAGTTATATCGAAGAAAGTCCTAAGTTTTGCCCTTGTCTCATTCACAGTTTCTTATGGGCACATAATTTTAGGATACGGGTTCGGCGCACAATTACAACAAGCGTTTTTCCTCGAGCAAGCTTGGATACTAATAGAGGTTAGGATGATTGAGTGTCATGGCGGAGATACGCCTTAAGAAGGGGATAATAGCCTTGAAAACCGAACTCTTTTTGGTAAATGTTACAAGTTTGAAAATTTGTCCATTGATTAGGGGGTATTAGAGCATGTCCCAGATTTACCGAAAAAAAAAGAGGTTTGCTAGGAACAGGATATCTCCAGTTCTAATCAACAAATTGACTTGATCTTTGGCTTAAAAATGAAGTTGAAAATATTCTCTATTATCTGTAGGAATTAGATTTTTTTTTCTTCCATTTTTATATTTTCTAATTGGCTGTAAAAGTTGATGTTTAGTATTGATTTTTTTTTTTTTTTTTTTTTTTTTTTTTTTTTTTTTTTTTTTTTTTTTTTACTAGAATAGGTTTTAAAAAAGGCAATGGACTAAAGAAAAAAAATCTGTTTCCTACTGATAATAGCAAAAAGCCTTTTTTTTTTTTTTTTTTTTTTTTTTTTTTTTTTTTTTTTTTTTTTTAAAAATGAAGTCTCTAGATGTATTACAGCTTGAGATATCCTGTTCCCTGTCGAAGAAATGAGTAGAAATCACAGTTTTCAGAAACGCCAAAAGAAAAAAAGGTTGCACAAATTTAATGATAATACAACTACACACAACACACACACAACATGCAACTTTAGACATTTTTTAAAAATACTTCCAATGTACATAAAAAAAACAACAAACACATCGTTGTTTTCAGGAAAAAATGAAGAAAACTAAAATGTAAAAAACAAAACAAAACAAACAAACAAAAAAACCAAACAAAAATTGAAAAAATGACAAAAAAATCAACTTTTCAAGGCTCTTATCCCCTCAAGAGACCCATAGCAAGGCAAGGAGAAAACATTGCACATCTTTCGATAAAATTGTCATTGTAAATGCACTTTGTGATCTATCATGAATTATATGTATGTTGCATGGAGAAAAAAGATACTTAAATAAGGTACAAGGAATCTAATGGTGCAACAAAATTTTAAGAAAATTTATTGTTTACTAGCATCGAATGTGCATTCGAAAAATTGGATCTGATTTCTTACGGGTTAAATCCACGAGTGTGGGCAAGATAGAGCATTTGTTTGGATCCAATTTTGATCGTGACGTCATCACTAAACAGGTCTGTTAGAAATTGGCTTCGACTTTTTGGAGCCCACTCTCATGACACCCCAGGCTCACCAGGCTACGCCTCTCGCTAAAGATTGTCAACCCTCAAAGTGGGTGGTTGGTTTCATCGTATGCCTAATGCGTGGGCGGATACAGAGAATTGTCTTTCTCTCTCTTGTTTCATTCGAACTTATGTGTTAGAAAAGGATAGCAGAGGGGGCCATCACGTGACTTTGGCCCCCTCTTCTGTCCTTTTCTAACGCACGTTTTTAAATGGGAGGAGAGAGAGAGAAAGACAATTTCCTGTATCCGCCCATGGCCTGATGTCATGCTGTAGAGAAATCATCCAGGCCCATTTCTTCTATAACCAAAATGGAATAAAAAAGATTATGGCAGCGCTTAAAACAAAAGAACTCTCATAAATAATTGAAACTTGACTCTAAGCTTTCAAGAAACAGAGGGGTGGGGGGGGGGCTTCTAGGTGAGAGTGACAACAATTATTTGATTTATGATTTCCTTTGGATCACCCACGTGAATTTCGTGTGGTAAATTTTTTAAAAGTGTCAGGTCCTTGTTCACGACTCACGTCATCCCGAAGGGTTGGTTTAGGTGCTGGGGTCGGTCTCGATAGGACCCTCAAGCGTCAGGGTGTCTGGAGCTGTAGAACACGTGAATAAGAGAGAGTCACTCGCATGTGAAATAAAAAAGGACGGAAACCTGAAAGAGATAGAGAGACAAAAAACAGCATTGCCAGGTCAAAAGAGAGAGAGACGAAATATGCGCTTTTAGAGATTCATAAGGAGGTTTTGAAGGAAATTCTTTGCGGGTCGGAGTTCACGAGACTAAAATCAAAATTTACGTCGTTCGTGGTAGAAAAACATGAAAAATACCTTAAAATCGCAGAATTTCGGCGTTTAAAAAAAAAAAAAAAAAAAAACAAAAAAACAACAGGTATTCTTGCACAGTCAGGAATTGATTTCAAATATTACAGTTTGAATTATTACCATGAGAGCTCACTAAAATACAATACTCATCACGTAAATCAAAATTTCAAAATGGTGGGTCATAAAATCGTCGTCCATCTACGAAAATCGATTTTTGCGATTTTTCAAGGAGAGCGAAAAACGAAGTTGACAACCTCCTTGGCTTTAATGATTTGCACATATACATTTTTCTGTTATATCTTAAAAACTGTGGAGAATTAGGCGGTTTTTTCTGTACAGATCGAAAGACTGCCATTTATTTTACATTGGAATCGATGAAAAAGTCAATTTCTCAAATTATCTACTTATACGCCTATCCGTCCGATGGATTTCAATTCGTCAAATGGGGGAGCCCCATCTAATCGGAACTTCCTATATGCCGAGAAAATTGATTCATCTTAGAAAAAGCTGCAATTATAAATTATAGATGGGATGCAATTAGGTTGTGACTAGCCGCCACCTTGGATTTCTCTTTAAACTCTTTGATGTGGGCTCACAAAATGGAATTTGATACTTTTGATACCCCCAGATGTAATTTTCACACGGTTTTACGTGGGAATCAACCCTCCATAACTTTACAGCTAAAGTTTGCAACTGCCCCATTGCATAGTGCATACGCCACTTTCGGCAACCCTGAGTGAAAAATAAAAGCATAGATAGGAGGTATCAGCAAAGCAGACGAGCACACTGGCAAGGCACCCCTGACACCCTGGAACCCAGGAATGAACCTATGGCACATGGCAGTATACAGTATACACCCATGCAGTATACAGTATAATTCAGTTTACACAGTATACACGGCACATTGTATACTGACGAAGTAAACAGGCCATGGTTGGAGGAGCCGCGACTCGACTGCGCGCCGCGCCGCTTGAAGGGAGCGGAACAGACCAACAGAGATCACTAATACATTCACACGTTTCACTCACACAGTCAAAGATCTGGAGCAGAGGGGAGGGGAAAAAAATAAACACCTGTAACTTATTAAAAAACACGCTGAAGAGATTACAAGGGAGGCGGGGAGTAAGTTGTAAAGAAATCACAAAAAGATTCCTCACCCTCCTCACCCTTCTCACCCTTCTCACCCTCCTCTCCTTCGTCCCAATCTCTGGCGGCTACAGCCAAGGGAATGAAGATGCGGACTGACATCCATTTTTGTAGAGCCACAAGACAGGCGTTGTCAGATGGCAAGCAGAAGTGCTCGTTGTGAAAGAGGCTGCTCCACACTTTCGCTAAAATCAATTTAATAGTTGTTTCTGGTGTAAAACCCTCCAAAAATCACGATGGTATAGCACTAAAAACTTCCGAAATCCACTCCTATGCTCAATATGCGCTTTCAATTGCGCGAGCGTAATGGTGGCTTAGGGCAGTAATAATGGGAGATTCCCATCTAATAATATACTGTAACTCTATCAAGAGGTGACCAATAAGAAACACTTTTCATTATACACCAGTGTCACTAGATGTCACGGTACCATTCATCGGATGTAGATCAGCACTCTGATGACTACTTATTCTGTGAATCATCCTTGTCAACAAAGAGAGAGTGGCGGAATTGAGATAGGAATCTCCCATTATTACTACCCATGCCGTACCATTACACTCGCGCAAATAAAAGCGTTTATTGAGGTTAGGGGTGGATTTTGGAAATTTTTGTTGCTGCCATCGTTATTTTTGGAGGTTTTGCAGCAGAATCGACTCTTAAATCGCTTGTAGCAAAACTGTGCAACAGCCCCATTCAGGCCTTGCCCATGAGGGGGCGAGGATTGGGTCGAATTAAAACACGTTACTTGACTTTTCCTCGAAACTTCCTTGGCTTCAAAAGTGCCATTTGAAAAAAATGTAGGATGAAAGGAGACGATGATCAGCTGCATTAAAAAAAAAAAAAAAAAACGAGGTGATTTGTTGACCAATAATTCTGATCCATCCACATGGCAACGCTGAATGGAACATGTGCGCGATAATGAAGGCAGTCAGAGTAAGATGTTACTTGTCATCTGGATGCGCGTAAGGATGGGGAATCGGAGGAGTGGGGGCGGGGGGGGCGGGGAGGGGCGGGGAGGGGTGAGGGGTGAGGGGCGAGGGATGAGCAGGAGGTGGCGGCGGTCATGGGTTGGGGGGGAGGAGGAGGAGGGGGTTGAACAGTGAACACCGAGGGCCTCGCCGGAGGGCCCGGAGTCAGGCAAGCAATCGGAGAAAGCACCATAAGTCCACAACAGGGCTCATAACATTGTTGTCAGATGTAAGTTCGGGAACGATTCAGTCCATAAGGTATATGCACGGGAAAAAAAAAGATCAGTGAAAATAACCATACGGATACCTGATTTTGGCACCTGCTAGCGGTTATGGTAAACTTGGCCAGAAGTATACTATGTTTTGACTAGGTACTAGGTGATGTTACCTGATTGCATGTCGAATTTACTCAAAGTATCGGTAAATGTACCATACTTCTGGTCAAGTTTACCATAACATCTTGCAGGTGCCAAAATCAGGTATCCGTATGGTTATTTTCACTGATTTTTTTTTTTCCGTGTGGATGAACAGTGAACACTGCCATGTTACCGGAGAGAGCAGTATATAAGAGCAAAATCGACATTTTGAGAAAACTAACTATGAAGTCTCAAACCTAAAATTAATGAGTTCAGAATCCTCCGTTTTTCATGAATCTTTCAGGAAACATCACTCAGGGTGTTTGAAACTTCAGGGTGTCAGAAAACGGATTTTTCATTAATTAATCATTATTTATAAACTTTCAAGACCAATGTTATTCTAGTTGCAGAGAACTTTTTCAATGAGAAATTTAAACCAAGAAATGCCACTGGAATCGAGCTTAGAAGGTATAAAACGCGATGATTATTTTTTGATGCCTGCTTTCCACTAATTTTTGGCCCCTTTTTTTCGATCTCAGACAGTTGTGCGCCGGCAGCATGGACCGCCAAGCGCGTTATTCAGTTTCATCGCGTGTTTTGCCGAGGAAAAAAAAAAAAATAATAAAACTTTAGTCTCAGTGTCACAGTCATAGCCGTAGCCAAGTTATTGTCTTTCTCTGTCTTAGCCCATTTAAACGTATGTTAGAAAAGGATGGATATAGGGGCTGTCACGTGACTTCAGCCCCTCTTTCTGTCCTTTTCTAACACATGCGTTTAAATGGGCTAAGAGAGAGAAAGACAATATCCTGGCTACGGCTATGGCAGGGCTGCCGTTTTGCGTATAATCAATGCTATTTTTCTATTCACCGATGATTCCACCGGTTGAGAAAAGATTACACAGTTCAGTTCAGTGCATGACTGTAATGCACGAAAATACTCTGATCTGTAATCTTTCCTTAATCGGTGGAGACTCCGTTGAATAATTAAAATATCCGCAAGTTTTTTAAAGTAATCGATGACTCCACCGGTTGAGAAAAGATTACAGATGCGAGTATATTTTAGTTTATTACAGTCATGCACTGAACTGAACTGTGTAATCTTTTCTCAACCGGTGGAATCATCGGTGAATAGAAAAATAGCATTGATTATACGCAAAACGGCAGCCCTGGGCTATGGTCACAGTCACACGCTGTCATAAAGTGTCATACACAAAAGCTCTGGCACTGTTTCGAAAATTTGATGAGCACGAAACGCAAATAGTGCCAAATTACGATTATACTGCCGTACCAAGCAAAAAACGCTTTTTCGATTTAGATATTCCATAGCACAAACTGTGTTTTTGCTTTAAACGCGACAGTCAGTAGGTACATCTCCTGCATTTCCGATCATCTTTCCCGATTTAATTCTTCTCAGTTCTTCGCCTCCACTCTCTATGAATGTCAATTCATTCGAGTTCCATAATTTTTTTTTTTTTTTTTTTTTTTTTTTTTTTTTTTTTTTTTATGATTTTGATTTATTTCATCCGTCACCGGTGCAAGCGGTGTTTAGTATGATAAGATATCGTACGAGCGTGGGTTGAATCATTGGAGTCCCAACTTATGAATGATTTACACGACACGTGCATTTGTTTGTCCAGTTCCTTTCTTTACTCCTACCTTCTAGATACTCGCAGAGAGTGTCCACTGTCCAGCATGTAATATGCAATAGGTCCTCTTGACGATAGGTTTAAAAATAAACCTAAATAAAAATGAAATAAAGAATAAACTGCAAACCGAACACGCATTTTTTGGACTCTTGTGAGTCTAAAAGGTGGTCTTAAACGACACCTGGGAGCTCCGATCATTTACTTCATCGATAAACCGATCGTTAGAACCGTCTATGAGTGATGATATTGGTCCAAAATTGTAAAACTTGGCTGTTGCTATGGAAACCATCGTTGAAGTACCCGTTTTGCAAGGATAATCATTGAATGGCTTTAGAAAACAAGCATTTTAACGCGATGGTTACCATAGCAACTGTCATGCGTTACAATTTTGGACCCATAGCATCACCCATCGGTAGTTTTAACGATCGATTTATCTACGAATTAAATTATTGGCTCCCAGGGACCAATAAATGTACGGTACACACGGGCTTTAGGTCGTACCTAAAAATGGCGATTCTAACCTCACATTTCTTTAACGGCACATCGGAATGTTGGGTCCGCTCCCAACTTTACGTTACTTGGGGCGGGTCTAGAGCCTCTCTAACCCACCCTAAGTGCTATTTTGAGGTTAGTTTTGTGTTTGCGCCATTTTAAAACGGTCCGATGCGGTCCGTTGGCTGGTGGCCGATGCTTGTTGAAGTACTTAGGGCGGACTTGGGGCGGACTTGGGACCGAGGACCGTGTGACCGTACATTTATTGGTCCCAGGTCATTTTTGTTTGTTTTGTTTTTTGTTTTGTTTTTTAGTTTTTTCGTTTTTTGTTTTGTCGTTGTGTGAAACTTTAATTTTTTGTTTTAAAATTAAGGACCTCATGACATTTATAAAGTACTGTTACGGCCAACCTCCGTCCTCCATGCAAAATCTCACATTTTTGTTGTGTGGAGCGTTCACAGAAAGAAAAATGTTGTGTTTATTTGTTGTGATTATTTTTTAAAAATGATTTAAAAATCATTTTTTGTTTGTTTTTTAAAGCGAATGCGATTAAAGGCGCCGACGTTGGACCTTAGGTAGATGTATTAAACGAAAAAAATTATAATCAAAATCAGGGCCAGTTTCAGCTTTTCGGCGTCCGTGTACGTGCAAGAACTTATGGAGGCGCCCCTTTCCGACCAAAATCCTTCTAACCTCTGCCTTCTCGTTCTCTCCACTCTCCTCTCTCCAAATTTTCTCACTCTCTGTTTTCATAATTATTGAAACGGGGCCCTGCCCACTACCCTTCCCGACCGTAAGTATGTCATTTGAGCGGCCCCGAAAATGATTATGAGGATGAATCAGTCGTAAGAAGGAGACAGACACACACTCGCAAAACGTCAGGAATCATAGCAGCTACTTATCTTTCACTAGAGTCCCTGTATATGTGGAGAGTTAAGACAAGAGGGTAGTCAACTTCTGATTGGCCGATGAGTTTTAGGCTCTACGGATATGCCGGCATTGGATGCGATTTTGCGCTTTTGTTTACAATCGCAGTTGTTTATCAACGGTATTTTGCGGATAAAGAGTTAATTTCCAATGAATCTGTTAATTTTAATCATGAAACGCCTCAAGTATGTCTATAAATCCCAAACGAATCTTTCAAAGCGTAAATAGATGTAGATCCACGAAAGCAGTAAAAGATTTCATCGTTAGAGCTCATCGGCACTGTAATCTTTGCGGTGGACGAAAACACAACATCGCCCCTCAGAATAAATGTGCAAAATCACATCCAATGGCGGCGTCCATGGTTTCACTTGTCTTAACTCTCGACAATAGGGACTCTATCTTTCATTTGGGCCTTTCACTTTCCTCGTTGGTGGGGGGGGGGGGGGGCACGAGTTGGGGCAGTCAAGTGGGGGGCGCCACTTTGAATCTCTCGGGGGGGGGGATTTTTATCTACGCCACTGTGTTGAATGTTCGTTGATCCGCGATTATTTATTACTGATGCATGTTGCGCACCCACATCCCACAAGCCTAGTTTAGAGCTACTAGTTTTGAGGATCTAAATAATTGATCGTCTAAAAAGGCCTTCAGTCAATACTCATAATCAAACGTTGATGAACATTACAGCTCTTCAAATTTCAAGGCGGCTTTGGTTAGGCCACCTACATTGAAAACGGCGTTTTGCGTCGATAAAAATGAAGGCGCGAAACACGTTTCGTTTTATCGTGATACCATATCCGGAGTTTTAGTCAACTTTAGCTTTAAATTTCGAACCGCATTTGTGCGTTCTACGCGCATAACACACACACACGCGCGCGCGCGCATTCGAAGCAATGGAAACAGAGATCCAACCGAGCTCGCTTGTTTGCATTTAAATTCCGAATCCGCGGTAACATATTCAATGCACGTTTCGGCGTTTTCTTACAGAGCCATAGCTAGGACTTCGGCTTTCTCTCTCTATATGCCCATTTGAACACATGTGTTTGAAAAGGACAAACGTAGGGACTGACGTCACGTGACAGCCTCTCTACCCATCCTTCTCTAACACATGAGTCCTAATGGGCGTCGAGAGAGAGAGAGAGAGAGAGAGAGAGAGAGAGAGAGAGAGAGAGAGAGAGAGAGAGAGAGAGGAGAGAGAGAGAGAGAGAGAGGAGAGAGAGAGAGAGAGAGAGAGAGAGAGAGAGAGAAATTTCTGGCTGCAGCTTTTCCTGTAGAGTCAGTTCTCCGTTGTAGGCAGTCAGTTTTGTGACTGCGAGTACTTACCACACACTGTACAGTATACTACAGTGTGTGGTCGATCCGTCTCACGTTTTGGGGGCTCCAGAGTCCAGACTCATGATTCTGGCATAAGGCGGACGCAGGAATTTGTCTCTGTCTCTCTCTCGCTCCCTTTCTACCCATTTGGGAGCATGTGGTAGAAAAAGATAGAGGTAGAAGCTGAAGTAACGCGATGGTCCGTCTTTTTATCATTTTTTAACACGTGCGTTCATATGGGTGGTGGGAGAGTGAGGGAGACACAAATTTCTGGATCCGCCTCTGATTCTAGCACACAATCAGTCTAAGCCTCGCCCGGGCCCGCCGCCCGTCCAGGTCAACCAAACTGCTTTCATCAGATTTACAACGTTCATAAATTCAGGCCCCAATAAGAAAGGAAGAGTGGGATGGGGAGGGGGAGGGGGCAAAAAAATAAAATACTTAATAGATACATCTGTTCCCCTCTCTCTCTACCTGCGTTTATCTCATCCCATTTCGTCTTTATTTCCTTTTTATGAGCGTCCAGCATACCCATCTTGGATTTTCAAATTTTATACACACCCTCTCACTTTTATTATCTCTCTAGTCTCTCTCTCTCTCTCTCTCTCTCTCTCTCTCTCTCTCTCTCTCTCTCTCTCTCTCTCTCTCTCTCTCTCTCTCTCTCTCTCTCTCTCTCTCTCTTTATCGCTCTCTCTCTCTCTCCCTCTCTTCTGCTGAAGATTTTCTGTGTCCTTTTTATTGCGTAGGTATGATTGCAACCTTGAATTCCTTTCAACTTCTCAAGTTTTCTCAGGAGATGATGGTTATTATGAGATTTAAAAACATCGAGGTTCAACCATGACAAAATTTTGGTCGGCTATTCAAATCGGAATGCGCAGTTTCAATCGTGTCATTGAGCCTAGGTTCTGATTCGGTCGGAAACCGTTGCGTTGGTGGTGCAAAAGCGTCACCTTCACCTACCCAGACTTTCTCGTAAACTTTAACCAACCAGTTTTATTTTGGCTATGAATATAAAAATGCATAGGCGGATCCAGCAATCTGGCAACAGTGTATTCTTCCCATTTGATTGCATGGCAAATAATCGATTAGTCACGGGGCCATGGCCCCTTCAAGAATCGATTGTTTATCATACATTCAAATGGGAATAATGCGCAGTTGCCAGATTGCTGGATCCGCCTATGTAAAAATGGGATTTCAACATTCGAAATTCGGTTTGATTGGCTTTCTTTAATGGAGTATTCAGAAGAAGAAAAAAATTAGGAGGTGACGAGTTTTTGTGTATAGACTTTTTGATTTTTTTTTCCGCGGCAATTTTACGCGTCACTAATAACAATAGACTTTTTAGGCCAGAGGCAGAAATAAATAGACATTTTGTCCAAATACTTTTTTGGGTTAGAAATTTAGACCTGAAAACCGTACCAATCAAGTAAGCATCAAAAACGACATAATGTGTCCGCGACATTCACCATCCATCAGTGTTAATTTTACTAATTTTTAGTGTTTTAGAATAATTTTACGCCTGCAATTTCACTTCATCGTCGCTACCATAGGTATTTTGAGACGCTGATTTCAAAAATGCTATCAGTATTCATTAAAATGGCCTAGATTTTACGTAAATTCGAAATTACGTCTTTTTGGCAAAATATTCGAAATTCTCTAAAAAGTATGAGTTTTGAGTTAAAACTAAGGCCAATCTTTGAAATCAGTGGGATTACACGGATTATCTCGTGAGATGGGTGAGAAAGAGATATATCTTATGATGAAAAAACCTGGTTTTACGTTCACAACAGCCGGACACACTATATCGTTAAGGCGTTAAAAATCGTACCAATCTCAAAACTTGCACCAAATACCTCGATTTCTTTCCACGGGTTTCTTGAGTTCAGGAGGACCTTCAATACCGAGAAATGGAACGACCCCAAGGTACTTATATTTAACAGTTGTGTTGACTTGCTTCCCGCGTCATCTTCAGTGGCGCAAAAATCAAGAAGAGCAGAATCAAAGATGGCCGACAAAAGAAGAAAACGCTGTAAATGACGTGGGATATGCAGATCAGGAGTAGGTGTTTGATATGAAGATGGTTGGAAGTGGAACTCACTATTTAGCGTTTTTTCTCGCTTCGTCGATTTTAGTTGATTTGGTTATCTCTCTCTGTGAATTATTTTACAACGACATAATTGTTCAGGGTTTCCCCTTTTGTCGGCCATCTTGGATTCTCTTATTTTGCGCCACTGAAGATGACGCAAGAAGCGAGTCAAGCACATACCTGTTAAATATAAGTACATGCCATAATTGGAAAGACCCCATGTTTCAAATTTGTTATGATGACAATCCTTCCTCTCCTTGAGGGTGGTGGGGGGGGAGGGGAGAAAGTAAAATAAGTGGCAAACAGTGGCGTCGCGTGCCGTCTGGCAACAATGCTACTCATCCATTTAAACTCATTAAATATATCGAACTTTCCTTGTGCACTGTGCACCCCCTGAATTCGACCTTTTATATGAGTTTAAATGGATAGCCTGCTGTGTTGCCAAACTGCACGCGACGCCACTGGTGGCAAACGAACTGAGTCTGTTTTAAATATTCTAAATGGATTTCCATCATAGTTGCCTCCTCCTATTGTATCCATTTAAACCCATGTAAAAGGTCGAATGCGAAAGTGTTCATCGAACCAAAATACGACTAAACATGGACGGGTCGATTCCGGTCTCGGCAAGTATGATTATTGAAAGGTATTGCATATGAAAAATTAATTGCTTTTTACAAATGAAAGAAGATAACAATCATTAATTAATGAAATAAAGAAAGAAATAAAAAGGAGCAATAAGGTTCACAATTGATACATAATAGATACATAATAATAATAGACATAGAGTGGATGGGTGGGTCACATGAAGATGGTTGGATGTGGAACTCACTATTTAGCGTTTTTTCTCGCTTCGTCGATTTTAGTTGATTTGGTTATCTCTCTCTGTGAATTATTTTACAACGACATAATTGTTCAGGGTTTCCTTCTTTTGTCGGCCATCTTGGATTCTGATTTTGATTTTTGCGCCACTGAAGATGACGCGAGAAGCGAGTCAAGCACATACCTGTTAAATATAAGTACATGCCATAATTGGACAGACCCCATGTTTCAAATTTGTTATGATGACAATCCTTCCTCTCCTTGAGGGTGGTAAGAGGGGGGGGGGAGAGAAAGTAAAATAAGTGGCAAACGAACTGAGTCTGTTTTAAATATTCAAAATGGATTTTCATCATAGTTGCCTCCTCCTATTGTGTCCATTTAAACCCATGTAAAAGGTCGAATGCGAAGGTGTTCACCGAACACCCAATAATTCGATCTTTTTCATGGGTTTAAATGGACAAACTGCAACGTTGCCAAATTGCACGCTACGCCACTGTCTAGGAGTATGGTTCGTAGAATTATGGACTAAATGCAACGTTGCCTCACTGCCTGCACTCTGGGAATTGCAGCGTCCAACTTTACATCCCGTGGGAATGCTCCCGCGTCCGAGTCCCGGCAGCACCCGAGTGTAATTATATACGAGTGAGTTGATTACTTAGCAGGAAAATAAAGCAGACGAAAGTTAATTGAGCTCAGCGTTGCGAGATTTAGGGACAGACGCCCTATATCCAACCGTAAATCAAACGTAATTACGGTATAATCTGGCAACGCTGAATAAGGTGGTCCCCGGGAGAAAGGCCTGAAGAACATTTGGTGTGCTCATCCGGTCGGATTTTATTATTTAATCAAGTTGCAGATTTCTATTAAAGAGCTCACCTCATGTTTCATCGGTCATTGTGAGAGTACTCTCTTGGAAACAAACTCGCGCCATCGATCATCTTAATTAGCAAACATGGAACATGCACGAGACAACTGCTGAAATTTATTGAACCCCGGCAACATTTACTCAAGAGTTAGACTCACTCATAAATCAGCTTAAACGAAGAACACCAAGAACGCTCCGAAAAAGAGCCCAAAACTCCGTTGCCGGAGCTCATTTTTTGAAATTCGATGTATCGATCCTCCATGATGTCGGCTTATGAATTGGGCTATACACATATATCAACTTATTTACATGGAAAATAATCGATTCCCACAGGATGCAAGGTGAGTGATCAATTTTATAGGTGGATTGACAGCTGACAGCTGGACTGGACTTTGACTATAACGCACGATAATACTCTCATCCGTATTATTTTTTTAACCGATCGATTCATTGATGAATATCGAAATTCCATCAAATGGAACGGTTGCAAGGGTCTGAAAATCAGTTTTGTTTTTATGCAGAGAATGAAAATACTTGATGGTGAGCTTAAAACAAGAAGTGCCTTTGGTTTATTCCTATAAAAGTGTCCCAATTTCGGATATATATTCGTGTAAGTTTTTGAAACTTTCTGAGGATCCTCAACGTTATTTTCAAGTGATTTTACAAAAAGAAATCGACCCTGCATGCATACGCTGTTGCAATTAAAAGTTGAACCCACTATTCAGAGATCGTTTCACAAGTGTAGACGCACCTATAGACTGACAATCTGTGGAATTTTATTGAAAATTAATTACCTAAAATGAATTTGAACGTTAGCTTTCATTGAAGAAAGAACGCTTAAAAATCAAACGTTTAAATTTGGAGGCAAGGTTGGAGGTTGGGGGTTTTTCTTGCGTTTTAATTGAATTCTTACGCGCATATTTATTACTATCGAAATACTAATTTTTCAACGTTTGCTAAATCAAACAAATTGGTTTTTACTCCTATTTGTAGGGTCGCATTTGCCGTTCAGGCTCAAGGCAACCTTCCCTCCCCCATAACTAAAAAATAACGAAATTCACTCCCGAACTTAAACAATGCTTTCAAACGCAAGACCATTATGGCAATTGTATGCTTCTTATTTTTCTTGTGTGGTGCCGCGAGAACATCTCGTGAGGATGGAGCTGATTGAGATAGGGAAACCCAAGTCTCGCGTTTGAAAGCATTTCATGAGTTTGTGTGTGGATTTCGTGATTTTATAGTTCATCATTTTTACAGGTTTTTACTCAACAACAGTGGCGTAACTAGACATGCATGCGCCCCCCCCGCAAAAAAATAGAGCTGCCCCCCCCAATCATCTTCTCTCCCTTCCCCATCCCACCCCTCTCCACTCCAATCCTTACCGGCCTATGACCCCGGGGCTATATAGAACATATGCTCCGACGTAAGAAAAGTATGAATCTTTTTTTTTTTTTTTTTTTTTTTTTAATAAAAAATCGCCTACCCGTTCTTTCAAAACTTTTTCTTTCGTGCCTTAATTGTTGCAAATTTGTCAGTAAGTCTTCCAAAATCCATCTCTTTGGCCCTTCTTGCTTCAATGCTGAGCATCGCTAAGCTTAAGTCGCTTGAGCGACGGTGTTGACTCATTGTAATCACGTCCTCTAGAGGTGGTTTTAGAAGTGTAGGCGCACCTAGACCGATAATCTTTGGAATTTTTCAACATTATTTCTCTTGTTTCAAAATGAAGATGAATGAAAAAGAAATTAGAGCGTTAGCTTTTCACTGAGGAACACTTTAAAATTAAAATGTCAAAGTCGAAAACAAGTTTTGTTTAGTTTTGAAGAAATGAAAATTGAAAAGTCGCCAAAGATTATGGTCTAGGTGCGCCTACACTTCTGAAACGAGCTCTACGTACGTCATCTTCGTCCCTGTTTTCCTATTTTTTGTTCTTCTCTTTATATTTTTTTCTTCTTTTCTTCCTTCTTCTCTTCTTTTCCTTTCCTTCTTTTCCTTTTCTTCCTTCGCCCCGTATTTTCCTCCTCTCTCTTTGCGCCCACCGACACCTTGCGCCCCCCGCAGTTGCGGGGGCTGAGGGGGCTATTGTTACGCCACTGCTCAACAATCAACAATTAATAAGTCTGTAGTAAAAGTTTTCAACAGCTCCATTTTCAGGAAAAGAATTGGCAACATTGAATCTGCTATCCCGCTGAAAAGACGAGGATCCTTTTCATTATCTTTTCCACAGGTTATGCGAGGAGGCACAGTAGAGTTGATAAATTGACGATAGTAAAAAAAAAGGCGAGGGCGAGAGGGGGTTAATTTCCTCCAAGTATTTGATTTATGTCATTGCAACTGCAAGGTACCTTCGCCCTCGGTCCCTCAACGTAAAACGACTGGGAGCTTCTTCTTTCATGTTTTATGACTTACAATTTGAATTTTCCCGCCTCGTCATACCAAATCGAGAGAGAAGAGAAACTATCTTGCTCAGCACTAAGAATATTCCGCGTTTTCATACCCTGCTCCCTCGTAGTCGGCGTCATTTGATGCATGCGCCTACAATTTAAAATGTATGCAGTCACCAATCCATCAAAGGATGTGGTGAATCAATTCTTTGTCTCGAGTGCGGTAAATGTCTCATTTCTCGTGCAACTTTGGGGGGGGGGGGAGAAGAAAATATTAAACAAAAAACAAAACAAAACAAACCAAAAACGAAAAAAATAAAACACGCAACAAAAACAAAAGAACAAAATGAGCGTGTGTACTATGAAAACCCATAACATTCTAGCGTAGCCATATGGCTACGGCTAGAGGCCGGATAGTTTCCAATTTTGGGGGTTTTTTTAGGGGGTAATATAGATTGGCAATCAGATGTTAAAGATAAAATGTCATTTGGGATCAGCCTTTTTTTGGGCATTGTAAAATTATTAAAAAGAAAATTCAAGGTTTGGGGGTTGCTTTATTAAGAATTGTTTTGAAAATGGTTGAAAGAAAAATGAATTAATTCAGGATGTTATGAGTTAAATATTATGAAGTCTGAGGAAATAAATCATGGTGCATTGAGTTTTTCTGTAGGTCCAACAAACTATAACAAATAAGGAACTGAAGCGCTGTTTTTAATCTCTTTGAACATATTGTCGTAAACAATGATCAGAAATACATTTGCTTAGAAATAAAATTTCCAACAAACTCATTTATATTTTCATGTAAGAGGAGGGCTCTGCTCTAATTCAGGCGCTATCCAAGAACTATTGTAAATACACCCATTCGTAATATGTTGCGTTAAAAAAAAACACACAATTTCTAGAAGAAATTTTTTTTTCTAAAGCTAGTAGGTGTTGGAAGCATTTAAGAGCTCAAGACAAAGCGAAAGTTTGCTTCAAAACCAAAATCTACTGACAGCGCGTCGAGAGTCAAGATCAGTGGCGGCTCGCGCAACTTGGTAACAGGGTTTAATCTCCATTTAAACTTATGTACAACAATCGGTTCTCTTGAAGGTTGGCAACTTTCTTAAGAATCGATTGTTTTACATGAGTTTACATGGACAAATTGTATGGCGGCCGAATCGCACGAGTCGCCACTGGTCGAGATATTACTCTCTCGCGGCCAGGGCCGATCCCATCTCGTCTCAGCGTCTCATCCCTCACCCCCCCTCCCCCCACGTGTATTTACTCTGTAAGACAACACTCAAAGCGGAAGGATAAGTTGGAGAGAGGGGTGGGGGTGGGGGTGCAGCTCCTTGATACTTGATAGAGATTAATTTTCCTGGTCTTATCGGCATAGACACTCGGGGAGAAAAGCCTCGGGCGACTCAGCGAGCGTGGTGAGGGGGGGGGGGGGGTTGGAGAAGGGCGGTGTGGAGAAGGGTGGGTGGGAGGGGGAGGGGGGAGGGAGCGTGTTACTTTAGTCCTGGAGCTCTCCTGGCGCATATCAGTAATCTCACTCAAACCTCAAATGGTGTGGAAAAGGGACACACAATCGAGACGTCTCGTTTCCATCTTGTCTTGGTTTTGGCTTGGTTGGGATCAATCAGTGTTGCCACGTTTACTATATTGAGGTTAATCGACGGACTCGAGAAATCATGGATGCGTAATAAGGTGATTCTATGGCAAACTGCGGAAGATTTTAATCCAATAGATAGCGTAACTTGTCGCTGGCTCCGAAAATAGCCGTTTTTGACGGTTTTCTGCTGTTTTCTCCGAACAGACGAATAATAGACGGAAAAACGGATTGTAAGTACTTACCTGCGCAATTTTTTGATTGATTTTTTGAGCCATTAAGGGACTAAATTGGTTAGGATATAAAGACGTATTTATGAGAGGAAAAAATCAAATGTAATTTGGAGTTGTACCAATAAAGGTTACAGGTTTCGGTTTCACCTGTAATCTTTACTCATACAACTCCAAATTACGTTTGATTTTTTCCTCCCATAAATACGTCTTTATTTCTGAACCAATTTAGCCCGTTTACGGCTCAAAACATCAAGCAAAAAATTATGCAGGTGCTGACTATCCGCTTTTTCGTCTTTCATTCGTCTGTGCAGAGAAAAAAGCCGAAAACCGTCGGAAAACGGCTATTTTCGGAGCCAGCGACAAGTAACGCCATCTATCGGATTAAAATCTCTGGGAGTTTGCCTTAGAATCACTTTAAATGGAGGGAGGTATCAGGCCTTCCGGAGCGGAGAGAGGATTTAGATACAGTGGAAGCTCGATAATTCGAAGTTGAAGGGACCGATGATTTTCTTCGAATTAACGGGATTTCGAATTAGGGAGCATTCGAATTATGGAGAGTGGTTCTTGAGAAAATTCGAAATAATGAGATTTTTATCAGCTCTATAATTCGAAGTGTTGCGTTCAACTGCTCTATGAATCGAAATCACGGATAACTGTATTACGTACCATAACTAACCCCCCCCCCAAACAATAAGAGTAAACAGCGGATGTTAACAAAAGTTCGGTATTCTTTTCGCTAATCTCACAGGGCGCATCAATTTTATTCGTATTATAGAGCGCGTGTCTTCAAGAATTCGAATTACAGAGCGTCATTCTGGGAACTTCGAATTACAGAGCTGCACTGTCTCGCAACTTCGAATTATAGAGCTGATTCATCCGCTACTAGGAGCCCAAAAATTTCGTATTAACGAGGGGGGACAAATACATTGATTTTCTTCGAATTAAAGCGATTTTATCACGGGGATCGACTTCGACTTCGTATTATCGAGATATTCGAATTAACGGCGTTCGAATTAGAGGACTTCCACTGTATTCACAAAAATTTGTCAACCCACCCCCCCCCCCCGGAAGAATGAAAAATCATGTCGCTACAAGCACGCGTGTCTACAGCTGCTTGCCTTGCAGGATCCTCGGCGTTTTCTCCATTTAAACCTATTAAAAAAAGAATCGATCCCGATGAGAGCCAATGTGGATCTAGAACAAACTTTCGCTGAAGTAGCGCGGTAGATGGCCAATCCATCTTGTACAGGGCCGGATTTAGGTTGCAGGGGGCCCCGTGGCGGCGGACCTGTGGTGGGGCCCCCCCTCCCGGCAAATCTTAGCAATAATAAATTATAAAGTCCCTACTTTTAAAGGGAAATCGAGTAACATAAGTAAATTATTACCCTGATAAAAAAAAAAAAAAAAAAAAAAAAAAAAAAAAAAAAAAAAAAAAAAAAAAATATTAGTAATTTTTAAAGTTTCGTTAGTAGTTTTTAACGTTTCTTTATTTTTTTAAGGGTTATTTTACCGAAAGCTTCACTTCCAACATTGCCGGACTGTTACAGTATTGCAATGATAGAAAAAAGGAAGTTCATCAACCATTAATACCAAAAAAAAGGACCTGCTTTGTGGTGGGGGCCCCGGGGCGCGCGCCCCGGTCGCCCCGCATTAAATCCGGCCCTGATCTTGTAGCAAAATCGCTTAAAAATATCACGCCAGAACTTTGATATCATAAATGTGTTCAAAAACTCAATAAATGAAGCTCGTAGAAGTGACTGGATTCACTTTTTTCAAACTTATGAATAACGCGGAAAACTATGGTTCCTTTCCAGAAAGATGGAATCTCCTCGCTTATGCCACAAAAAAGCTACTGACAAGAGAGTAGATTCAAAATATTTGCATGGTTTTTTTTTTTTTTTTTTTTTTTTTAATGTAAGATACATTTTAGCAACTTTTGATCCTAACTATGGAGAAACTTTGGACTTTGGATTTCTAAAAGAAGTTCAGGCGAAAAGAGCGACACATTTTTCTTTATCTGCAATAATAGCTAATGACTTAAAAACGGCGCCTGCTAAGATATAGATATGCAAAGCCATATTCGTCCAGATTAATGTAGGTAATTATTTTAATAATATGACGTGTTTATTTTCTGTGATTGAAATTTCTAACTTTCACATCAAATACAAGAGATTCAGCCTCTTCCTCTTGAGTCCCTATTTTGTGCTGTGACCCTAAGTTGTGCTTTAAGACGTGAATTTGATCAATTTTGATCTGTACTGAAAACCAGTCGGAATTTACCGACTGGATTCTAAAAACTTGCCGAAATCAACAAGATATTACAGATTAAACTATGCAATTGAGGTTAGAATTGCCCGAATTCCCGCCCATTCCACAACAACAACATAAATAACATTTGAGCGATCCCAAACCTCCAAGAGCGTCGCTTCTTCTGTAATATTTTGTTGATTTCGGCGCAGTTTTAGTCGTGGAAGCAGGCATAATTAAGCATTTTTAAGGACGCAAAGTACATAATCGCCGAAAGGTCGCATTAGTTTCCTGCTTTAATACCCTAAATTACAGTTCAAAAATGCGCTCACGGGGAAATCACATTGAAACAGTGCAGAACTAGAGGTCCTCGGATGGATCCAGGGCTGCCGTTTTGCGTAGAATCAATACTATTTTTCTAGTCACCGATGATTCCACCGGTTGAGAAAAGATTACACAGTTCAGTTCAGTGTATGACTGTAATGCACGAAAATACTCTGATCTGTAATCTTTCCTTAATCGGTGGAAACTCCGTTGATTAATTAAAATATCCGCAAGTTTTTTAAACTCATCGACGACTCCACCGGTTGAAAAAAGATTACGGATGCGAGTATTTCAGTTTATCATAGTCATGCACTGAACTGAACTGTGTAATCTTTTCTCAACCGGTGGAATCATCGGTGAATTAAAAAATAGCATTGATTCTACGCAAAACGGCAGCCCTGCAATCGATACGATATATCGTTGTACTAAAACAGTCTACTCGATACAGTTTCTGAACCTTCAAACATATCGCGATCGATACTTTAGCATAGGTTCAAATGTGAGATAAAATATGTAATTGATTGTTCTAGAGCCATTTCTTTTAACGGATTTGACAACATCGGTTCTGTTGGTCCGAATTATGGAGCCCGAGACACGGACAGTCGGACACGGTCAGATTGTGGGAGCGATTGGAGCCTCATCCTTATCCCATCTCACAACTCACAACTGACTAATCATCTGAAAACCCTACCATCATTTTTCATCCTAGCATTTGTCTTGCTTTATGTTTCCTTAGGCCTCAGATACCCCCTCTTTCTCATCTTCACTCCACTGTAACCCTCATCCACCCCTCCCATCAGATTAATCCCCTTGTTCTTTTAACACCTTCCGTTCTCTCTCGAAAGAAAAAAAACACCGTCGATTTTTTTTTTTTTTTTTTTTTTTTTTTTATAGACACCAGAAGTTGGATTATCACGTTTCTTTTTCTTTTTCCTTTTTAAACTGAAATAAAACAATAATTTATTAGGATTTTGGACTTGCGTCAGGTAGCTGGTCATGATGACTGTATTTCGGGAAGGACAAAGAAAATAGTTTGATCGATGATAGTGATTGATTTTGGGGCTGCGCAGTGTTTTTGATTGTTTGTTTCATGGCTGTCCCGTGTCGAGAGACTACTTAGTACTTTCTTTCTCCGTAAAAGAGAGGATGATCAATTATTGATGGGTTCTCAAAACAAAATGTCAACATCACACCGTAATCCAATTGGTCTTTGTTCGTCTAAATTAAGAAGCTTTACAGCATTGAATAAATACATAATATTGATGAAGGAACCAAACCGGGAAACTGAATTCCATTAATGTTTCAAAATTTACTTAAAAACTATTTAACATAGGGTGCAATTTAAAAAGTTTCCTTGAGATCTCATTGGCTTGGCTGGGCTTTGGCTTGAACCGTACATCTATAGTCTCAATTTGCACTTGAGAAACACGCGTTGAGCCAAAACGCCTAGATGAGATTTCTCAAGGAAGATTGAAAGTTTGAATAAGTAGAGACTTTCGAGTGAGTTTGAGGAACGAATGTGCAACACCCAACACACAGACGCTTAAGAAACGCACAGTAGTGTTCTCAAGGCAAATCTCAAGGAGATATTTCAAGGTTAGCTACCGAAGGTTAGCTCCTGAAGGTTATAGCCAAATAGATTTCTAGATCAACCGGTGGAGTCGTCGATGACTTTAAAAAAAAAAAAAAAACTTGCGGAAATAACTAAACGGAGATTGCATCACCGATTGAGAAAATACTACAGAAACAGAATATCTTTGTGCAGAACAGTCATGGACTGAACTGAACTGTGTAATCTTTTCTCAACTGCTGATATCATCGGTGAATTGAAAAATAATCTTAATAATACGCAAAACGGCAGCTCTGAGTGGTAGAGTGGCACGGGCTCTCACTCTCTCAACCCGAAATCGAAGCGATAGGGAGAGTGGGAGAGTGAGAGAGAGCGAGGGGAAAGAGAAGCAACAAAAGAAAGGCGACTTCAAAGAGAAAACATATACTACAAGGTGTACACTACTTTTTATTTCTAAACTTACTTGCTCCTTTTTCTTCCGTTTCACCGAAGCACCAACTCCTGCTCGGAAGGTCATTGTTTTTCTGTGTTTTTGTTTCTGTTTTTTTTTTTTTTTTTGGAAAAGGTGGCGGAGAAAATGAAAATAATTTTGTAGAGGCCATCGATTTCTGTATTCTATTGCCAACAGAGGCCAGACAGGACAAGCGGTGCATTGAGCTATAATCACGTTGATGTTTTTATTGTAGGGTCACTTTTATTAGGGGCTGTATATAAACCCTTCAAAACTCAAAGGAATAAGCACAATCTTATTATACGTCCGTTTCACTACTTTTCAGCAGTAGAGTGTTACGGTTTTTGTTTAGCTTCGCTCCTTTCTTTTCGTTGACCGGCCGACCGGACCGTATTTGTTGGTAAAAAAAAAAAAAAAAAAGGTTTGAGCAACACCGCCCTTTCTTCTCCGCTCTTCTCCCAACAACTTGCCAACTGTAAAATGGGCCTGGCTTCGGGTCAGAAAGGTTTTCCTCGATTCCGCAGCTCTCTCTCTCTCTCTCTCTCTCTCTCTCTCTCTCTCTCTCTCTCTCTCTCTCTCTCTCTTCCTCTCTCCCTCCCTCTCTCCCTCCCTCTTTCTCTCTCTCACCCTCTCTCTATCTCTCTTGTCTCCTGTTTTAGTTTTGAAGGGTGTGAAGCCGTGAAGGTAACGTATACGACATATAGGGTGTAAAAAAAGGTATTCTTTGCGCATTCCTGTATGATTTAAAAACAACACTGACATTATTAATATTACTGAAATATGGACTCACGTGGTTCAGGAGACTAAAAAAAAAAACTCTTGCAAAACTGTGTTCCTCTTAATAACAACGAACTTTTGACCATTTTGCGAAAACTACAGTCGTTATTGGAGGGGAAAAAATCGTAGCGGAAACTTTTTTTTTTATCACCCTGTAGAATATTTTCGGCGATTTTTGGCTCCAGTTGTTTGGAGCCAAACAATACTGACATTTTTAACTGTGAATGATTTACAGTCTAGAAAATATCGGAAGTATATATACATATATATTTTGAAAATGGATAAAATATCTTTGCTCTTGTCGCAAACCCTTTCTATGTAAAAGGAGATCCGTTTGTTTACCGCGTCCAACATTTCTACTTTTTGTACGAGGAAAAACAAAAACATTTTTATGTTTTCTTTTTTCTTTTCTTTTCTTTTCTTCTGTATCAGCCCCAATAAATAAATGACAATAAATGACAAGTCCATCAAAATTCTAAGGGGGGGGGGGGGCTCAAAAGGGGGCATTTTCGGACACTTGTTTGTTTTGACCCATAGAATACGTGGTTACAAGGACGACGACATAATATGTCTCTGATACATCCAGTATAGTGAGAGCCGCAATCAGTGAAGTATACAGGGTGTTTTTTTTATCTCCCCCCCCCTGGTTTTTTTTCTTGCTAATTGAGATAAAATGTTGCGGTTTGGACTATTCTTCATCATTTTGGCTGAATTTTCTTTTTTTGGGGTCGAAACCCCCCCAGCCCCCCTAGGGGGGCCCCCAGGGGGGCTATCTCAAAAATTTCAAATGGCAACCCCTATCTTGTGATACATCGTTCGAAAGGGCATAAAATTCTAAGACTTTTGGCGCAAACCGGAAGTTGATATCGTTTTTCGTTTTCGATATATCGAATTTCAAAGTTCGATTTGGACCCATTTTCAAAAAATCGTTACTCCAATTTGGAAAGTCGAAATTAAAAAAACTATGGGTCCAAAATACTCTAAAAAGCAAGTACTTTTCAGATAACGAAATGGTTTTGACATAAAATTTGATTTTAGAGCCCCAAATTTTTTTTAAAAATTTTGCCCCTAAAAGTGGCTATCTTGAAAATTCCCTTCCACGACCCTTATTGAATGATGCGTCGATCAAAAAAGCATAAAAAACTGAACATTTTGGCGCAATCCGGATATCGATATCGTTTTTCGTATTCGAGATATCGAATTTTGAAGATAGGCGAAAATTGAATTTTTAATATTCGATATCTCGAATACGAAAAACGATATCGATATCCGGATTGCGCCAAAATGTTCAGTTTTTTATGCTTTTTTGATCGACGCATCATTCAATAAGGGTCGTGGAAGGGAATTTTCAAGATAGCCACTTTTAGGGGCAAAATTTTTAAAAAAAATTTGGGGCTCTAAAATCAAATTTTATGTCAAAACCATTTCGTTATCTGAAAAGTACTTGCTTTTTAGAGTATTTTGGACTCATAGTTTTTTTAATTTCGACTTTCCAAATTGGAGTAACGATTTTTTGAAAATGGGTCCAAATCGAACTTTGAAATTCGATATATCGAAAACGAAAAACGATATCAACTTCCGGTTTGCGCCAAAAGTCTTAGAATTTTATGCCCTTTCGAACGATGTATCACAAGATAGGGGTTGCCATTTGAAATTTTTGAGATAGCCCCCCTGGGGGCCCCCCTAGGGGGGCTGGGGGGGTTTCGACCCCAAAAAAAGAAAATTCAGCCAAAATGATGAAGAATAGTCCAAACCGCAACATTTTATCTCAATTAGCAAGAAAAAAAACCGGGGGGGGAGATAAAAAAAACACCCTGTAGATGAGTTAATTGCGAGTACCATATCATAGCCTGGTATCGATAAGAGTTGGGCAAATAGGAGTGTAATCGATTACACGATTACTGGGTAAATCGGTAATCGTCGAACCTTTGGATGGTAATTAAATGTATTCTTCACAAATAAATAAGTAAGTTTTGGGTCTTTTTGATTAAATCTAATTCTTCCAAAATATCAGCCCGATTACCGTAAAATCATCCTCCCAAAAAACGACACCGTGGAATCGAATACTTACCACCCCCATTTGCCCAACTGTGGTATCTATGTCCCCGCTAGTACATTATACACAGTGGCGTCGCGTGCCGTTTGGCAACAATGCTACTCATCCATTTAAACTCACTAAATATATCGAATTTTCCTTGTGCACTGTGCGCCCCCTTAGTTCGACTTTTTATATGAGTTTAAATGGATAGCCTGCTGTGTTGCCAAACTGCACGCGACGCCACTGATTATACACCATTTATTATCCAAGGAAACTGAATCGGAACTGAAGATAAAATGCAATAATACAAATGAAATATCAGCGTTTCGACTTCGCATTTGAAAAAAAAAAGTCTCGAAAATAAATTATCAAAACAGAGTTATCGACTCACACCATGTATGGCTGTTTGCTTATTTTCGCATTTACATTGCCATTATTTTTGTTTTTCTCTCTTTCCTCTTTCTGCAGCTCAGCTCGTTCGTTGTTTATGGCTGTAAAACTTTTTCTCAGCTATTTTACAATGCAGCATTGAATCAACAGAATAAAGGGGAGATGAAGGAAGGGGGGGCGAGAGGGGGTGTGCAGCCGTGACCATTGGTGTTGAAAAAGAAAGAATGCACGAGTGTTAAAAGAAAGATATTTTCCTTGATATAGACATTTAGGAGAGATAGGCGTCGTGAGCTGGGAGCTGGGAGGAGCAGGAATGGAAACTGCATGCAGCCATCGACGTGACGCTTCACTGGAGTCAAGAGAGGGTGGGGGCGGGAGAGGGAGAGAGAGGGGGGAATGGTAAATATGCACAAAGCTGAAAGCTGCTGCTTTTAATAGGAAGAGAACGCGAAGTGGCAGTAAAGGATAGAAAATGTTTAAGGTTTAAGGTTTAAGGTATACAATAATGGCTCCGGCTTCGCGCAATTTACGCGCAGAGTTGCGGCCGAACCGAACCGAACCGGTGGGAAATGAAACAAGGCGCGCGACTCATCGCACAAGGTGAAAAATCTACGGGTTTTTGAGACTGCTGTTGCGGAGCGCCTTCATTCTGAGTTGACGCAACACAATGTAACTGGGAAATCAAGTTGCCGCTTTGGTTATAATTTATAGTCTGTTCACTATTTGACTGCATTTCAATCTTTTCAGCCGACTGCAATCTAATAGTGATCAGAGTATAAGTAACACATGGCGCTTACAACGCGACATTCTTATTTAGCACGGCAGTATAGAAGTTTTGTGAGCTTATTACTGACTATTAGACTTTCTTATTTTCTTTCTCCGTGATTTATCGCTGGTTTTTACAACCTATTGGACTACTCATTTGCTCACTGCAAAAGTTTGCAAGAGCCCCATTACGGTTCCAAATTGCGGTTCAACACATGAAAATCAACGTTTCCTCGAGCACCTTCAATCAACTTGCACATTTGTTTACATACTCTTGTTTACAAACAAAGGAGTCCAACGGTATTTTAGGGATGAAAAAATTAAATGTGGACGAAATTGTTAATTGTAATTATAATGCACCTCAATAATGTCTATAACTCTCAAAAGAACCTAAAGCGCAAATAGATGTCGATCAACGAAAGCAGTGAAAGATTACACTGTTAGAAACTCTGCGGCACTGCAGTCTTTGCAGTGCGGACCAAAGCTCAACAACGGCCCTCGTCGGCCTCCGGTGGTCTGGTGGTCAGCGACACTGGCCACTAACCCAGAGGTCCCGGGTTCGAATCCCGGCTGAGGTGACAAGATTTGACGATCTTGAATCTAGTCATCTCGGAAGGACATGGATGTCAAAAAAACCCTGTTTTTTGAAAGCCAAATAAATCCGCAAAAAAAAAAAAAAAAAAAAACAAAAAAAAAAAAAAAAAAAAAAAAAAAAAAAACAAAAAAACAACGGCCCTCAGAATGTAAGCAAATGTGCAAAATTGCATCCAATGCCACCCTTGGTTATTCACATGTCTTAAATCTCTACATATATAGGGACTCTATGTGCGCCGCTCCCGCGCCCGTTCAGTTTTTCCGTTCCCACTTTCTTGCCACGGTCAGAGCTCGCGATTCGCGAACTGCGGACTCCTCGCGGATTCGCGCGCAAACGTGAGCTTGAGCCGACTCCTGAGTCCTGATTCGCTCAACACTCTCAATAAGCTCTCCGCACACTTACACGGAGGAACCCTCACACTCACACATACGGACAAGATGCCCGTAAGTACAGGTGCACGCTCGTGCGCGCTCTCTCGCTCTCTCTCTCTCTCTCTCTCTCTCTCTCTCTCTCTCTCTCTCTCTCTCTCTCTCTTTTCCCCTCTCTCTCTCTCTCTCACTCTCTCTCTCTCTCTCTCTCTCTCTCTCTCTCTCTCTCTCTCTCTCTCTCTCTCTCTCTCTCTCTCTCTCTCTCTCTCTCTCTCTCTCACACACACTTACACCCAGATTCGAGCCGTGTTCGCACTGGTTAACTATAGAGAAAACTAGGAAGGCGCGGCAGTGTATGGACGTTTGGTGTTCGCTTCCCCGTGTTCGTTGTTTGGTGTTTCCTTCGGTGTTTCTACGGTGTTACAGATGGCACTCGCAAGTTTCAAGACCCGGCTACCCGCCGCCGATCGCCATCGGATTGCCGCTCCACACTCAACAGTCGAAGTCGTGGCGTCCTGCACAGTGCACACGCAAGGATTAATAAATTATTTATTCTCTACAATTTTATTCTCGTTGGGTGCGCAACGAGACCGAATCGACGAATCTTTCGGGGTACGGAGAGGGGGTTAGGGTTTGGGGCACCCGCACTCCACAGCATTGGTGTCAGTGAGGGGAGAGGGGGCAAATGGAGCAGTTATTCCTCCCTGGAAGTTGCTAAATATCGATTTTCACGATAATTTTCCCTAAATGGAGCTGAAAATAAGTTTTTTTTTTTTTTTTTTTTTTTTTTGAAAATAGAGAGTTCCTCCTCTGGAATTCGGTTTTTTCAGGAACCCTTGTCCCGTGCCCTTACCCTTGCCTCGGGCGCCACTCTCCCAAGGGCGGCAAGATGAGGGTAAAGTAGCAAAAAAAAAAAAAAAAAAAAAAAAAAAAAAAAAAAAAAAAAAAAAGTTATCAAATTTCACGAGGGCGGCAAAATCAATGTACGTGCAACAAGCAAACTACGAAAATGTCATGAAATTCATAATTTAGAGGGGCGGCAAGATTGAATCCCCCCCCCCCGGAAACCACGGCACGCCCCTGTCGGTTTTGGAGAAAATTCTATGCGAGATAGATAAAAAAAAAATAATAAAAGAAAACTTTTTTTCAAAAATCCGTAAATTTTCGGTGATGTAACCCCTGAGTATATTTTAATCGTGTAATGAGCGATGCAAACTCCGTACTGAACCGAACCGATGGAAACCGCTGACTGAAATAAAAGAGGCATCAGGTACACAGTGGCGGCTCGTGAACCTCAGCACTGATGAGGCGAAAATTAACAAGTCTATATCGCCGGGGGGTCTGGGGGGTATGGAATACCCCTCAGGAGAAAGGGGGGTCTGAGGGCCCTCCCCCAGAAAATTTTGAATAATAAGAGGCCAAATCGTGAAATTCTAGGGGCTTTTGATGCGATCTACACGATGGTTCGCGCGTATATCTATCGGTTAAAATTAATGACAGTTATATTATTATTTTTCATTAATACATTTAAATACTGCATTTGATGGGAGATAATGAAAATTATCAAAATAAAACACGCTTAAATTGGGAAAGGTAAAAGTCTCTATCGACAGGAAGTGAAAGATAGATCAACCAACAAAAAAATCAAGAAAATCATCCGACAAAAAAGTAAAGAAAATCAGCCAACAAAAAAGAAACAAATAAAGAATAAATGAAACACTCAAGACAGTATGTAAAGAATATAGGAGAAACTAGAGGAAGCAAATACCACCCTCTCACTCCCCTAATTGTAGACATGAATACAGTGGCAACACAGTTTAAAGAGAAAGAGAGAGGCAGATCGAGACAGAGAAAGAAAGGCGGGAGAAAACAAAACGTAAATGAATAGGAAATTAATCAAAGTAAACAAACTTTTTAAACCTGCTGGCAAAGGATACCGCCAGTTGCCTGAAGCATCACTTGAGAGAAGAGAAGAGAGATGATTTCGTTCACCCCCTCCACTCCAACCCTGCCAGTCAGTGTGTGCGAAGAGGCGACGAGCAGCAGCGCCGAGTGAAGGAACCAGTTTCTCCAAACGCTCTCCAAATTCTCTTCACTACCTCCCTTCTCTCGCTCTCCGCCTGCCTATCCATCGCGACATGCAGCGTCGATGAAGATCGCCTCATGAGCTTCGATTCCGCTAGCATAGCCGCACTCACCGCCTTCTCCCGCTATCCATCGAGACATGCAGCGCTGAGGGAGATCGCCGCATGAGCTTCGCTTTCGCAGCCGGCCACCTCCGCACCACAGCGCTGACGGACTTATTTCTCAACGCAGTGGCTATTATTTCTTTATCAAATCTCGTACCTATCTTTTTCAATTACTATTTATGGATAAAAAATTTGATACTGAGGAACCAGCAATTTACAAACTAATTTCCTATTCCTCTGTTTCATTCCCTCCCAATTCCTTTTCTTTCCCTCTTCGAAACAGGTGAGGCGTCGCCTCACTTGCCTCACCCGACGAGCCGCCACTGCAGGTACATTTCTTATTGATACAGAGCCAAGGGGTCGGAAAATGTTGGTCCGAAATGGTCAACCAGCTTAGGTGGATGGTGAGGACTCGAGCATGCTAGCATATAGCTTTACGGCCTCACCATACATCTAGGAAGAGTGCCATTTCGTACCAACATTTTTCGGCTCTAGGGCGAGCACGCGAGCAAATGGTGATTGGTGAGTTGGTAAATGGTGATCATCGCGTCACCGTGACTGATTCAACACAACACTCGTGACTCAACCGCCTCTAGTCTGAACAACACTCACAATCAGATGATGGTGAGATATTTTACAAGCCTCCTAGTTTACAGGTTTGTTTGCTCGGAATCCACTCATCACAAATATTTGCTTATTGTGTTCTCTCAAATATTTACTCGCCTGTTTGTTTTTCGGGCTCCCCTTGTTTTGTCTCTGTCTCTGGCTCGTGTCCTCGCGCCTACCCCCCCCCCCCCCCCCCCCCCCATCATTCGCAGCCTCTCGAGCTCATGCTCATCCTAAGTCAATGGGCGAAGGGTGATTATACTGGTTAGCGGTTAGCAAAGGTGGAGATACCCCACTATTTGTTAACCCTTCGAAGAGTACTTGACTCCTCCAAATCCTATACTTGTAATAAAAACACCTGCGATTTCTGGCCTTCTCTCTTCAACATTTCTTTCAAACTCCTTCGTACATAGCTTGAACCCAAGGTTATAGATTAAAGAGGTATGCTCATCTGACTTCGCGCCTTAAATTCAGTAGCGCGAAGTTCAAAATCCAGATCCAAGATGGCCGACAAAAGCAGAAAACATTGTATACTCTTTCCAGAAAACATTGGGCTTTCTCTCCAGAAAAGCAGAAAATAGTCCGATGTTTTCTGGAAAGAGTGTACAATGTTTTCTGCTTTTGTCGGCCATCTTGGATCTGGATTTTGAACTTCGCGCTACTGAATTTAAGGCGCGAAGTCAGATGAGCATACCTCTTTAATCTATAACCTTGGCTTGAACCAAAGAAAAATAGAGACGGAGCACTACGCTAAAATACATAGGGAAGATTTGAGGCACACTGAATTTTTTTCGGGGATTCAACGAAATAACATGTAAAACAACAGTCAACACTTTTTGATGTCGCATTGAACGGTGACATTCGGTAGACGCAGCGGGGATAGGCTGGGAGGTGTGGAGGAGGTTAGTGCTCAAAATTCAACACCCTGCGACGTTGACTGTTGTTTTGTTGAATCGGCGAGAATTCAGCGTGCCTCTGCTGCAGCCGCTAGTGCTCCGACTCTGTTATTTGTCTCTGGTGTGAACTGACCTGCAGGCTGCAGGCTGAAGGCTGATTCTACATATGTATGTATAAAGGATCGTATCGTAATCGTATTTGTGTCGAGTTATGCACTTATGTTATTCTTATTTTAAAATTGCGCTTTTGAGGAAAATACACGTGAAATCCAGTGGCGTAGCGTGCAATTTGGCAACGTCGTATTGTGTCCCTTTATACTCATGTAAAAGGTCGAACGCAAAGGTGTTCACCGAACACCCAATAGTTCGATCTTTTTAATGAGTTTAAATGGAGACAATTCAACGTTGCCAAATGGCACGCTACGCCACTGGAGGAAGGAATCAGAGTTTGTTTGGAACCGGAAGTCGTCAGACGGCAAGTCTACATAGTTTCCAATAGAGTATACTATAAGACCCGAGTATTCTTGACGACGCCATTTTCGATTAGCGAAATCGACTGCACGGTTAGAACTCCGCATCCCGATGCACGTGAATTCAAACCGCGCGGCCGATTTCGCCTACCGAAAATGGCATCGCGTCGTCGAGAATACTAGGGTCTTATAGTATACTCTAGTTTCCGAGAGACGGTATCGATTCTTTGACTAGATAACAATGGGGCAGTTGCAAGTGTCTGAAATGTTGTGTTTTTTATAAATAAAATGCAAATACTTGATGAGCTGAAGACAAAGATGCCTTTGGTTTCTGATTAAGTCCCATTGCTCCGGAGATGAGATTTTGGGCCAATATACATTGTTCTAAATGGGAATTCCGCGTAGTGACGTCACTACGCACACGATTTTTTGCAACTTTACACATGTGTATCTTCAAAACCGGGACACTTAGGAAAAAACCAAAGGCACCATTGTTCTCAGCTCATCAAGTACTTTCATTTTCTCTATAAAAAACACAAAATTTCATACGCTTGCAACTGCCCTTTTGGATACCTTTAGATTAGAGCCTTGGCTTAAAACGTATCAATTCATCGATTTACTGAAATCGGCTATCGGCTATCGGCAGGAATGAGGAAAGATTTAGCATTTCCGAAGCACCTCGCCCCTCTACTCCGTTTGATCCTGACGCTTCTTCACTCCCGAGCGAAAAGCAACTGCAAACGAGCTAAGCTCCCAATCGCGACTGGAGAAGCGGCCGCGGCGAATATTTACTCCTCAAACAACTACCTACTCATTCTCTTCTACAGAATACAAAATACACGGTGTCTAACACTGAATTCCAAAATGGCCGCTGCTCCTGCTCCTGCTGACAGATAGTTTGTCTTGTTAACATCTTAATCTTTTATTTCCATTCCTTTGAGAGAGAGAGAGAGCGGCCCGCTTTCATAATTTATGAAAACCGGGTGAAATCGAACAACACCCTCTTCATCCCGGAGAGAACGGTAGAGAAAAACAGAGAGAAAAAAGAGAGAGACAGAGATAAAGATAGATGGGGAGAGAGAGAGAGAGAGAGAGAGAGAGAGAGAGAGAGAGAGAGAGAGAGAAGATCGAGAGGGGGGTATTCAGTGAGAGCAATGAAGATATAAAGGTGGAGGAAGATGGGAGGCACAATGAAGACGCAGGAAAAAAATAAGAGCATGAAGGAAAAAAGAATTGGAATCGGGGTATCTTGGGAAAAGAGAGAGTGTGTGTGTGAGAGAGAAAGAGAGAGGGGGAGAGAGAGAGAGAGAGAGAGAGAGAGAGAAAGAGAAAGAGAGAGGCTTTAAGGAGATTGAGATAAGTGAAAGAGAGAAAAACAGAAAGGTCTGATAATGAGGGAGCTAATTTGAAAGGACGAGGACGTGGAGGGAAAATGGTGGTTGGCTGAAGGAAAAGGCAAAATAATATACATATATGTTGTCTACGGCAACGCAAGCACGGGTGAGAAGGGATCGGTGGTGGGGTGGAGAGGGCGGGCGGGCGGGCGGGCGGAGACGCACCCCGCAGGGTGTGAAATGCGAGCGTTTGTTTTCTTACTCGGATGTTCAAATCTTCTACGCCTGCCTTGGTGCATCGGGAGGCCCTTGGCCCTTGGACCAGGAATATTCTACGAACCATTATTCAATGCCCATTTTTATCGTCCGGTCTTTTTCCTCTCTCGGTTCCTTCGGGACTCGCCGACCGTCGACGCAGTGTTGCAAATTCATGCTGCGGTGAATTTTCCAAAAATGCATCCCCCCCCACACCCTGACACCCCTCAGCGAAGAATCTTCTATACATTAAGCAGTGGCGGATCCAGGAAATTGTTCTGAGGGAGGGAGGCACGCCTGTGAAATTTTGAAATTTGAAGCGTGGGTGGAAGTAATTTCGGGCTCTTTTCTATAGAAAAAAAAGGCGAAATTTGAAAGAAAGAAGAAGAAGAAAAAAAATCAGGATAAGCCGTAATTGATTGTTCATTATAGCCGCCGCTCCGAAATCGCTCGTGGAATCGGTGAAATCAGTAGAGGCGTAATGATGCAGTGTTTTTTTCTGGGGCTCCATTGCCTTTTCTTTTCTTTCTTCTCGTCTCTTTTCTCGTTTCTTTTTCATTTTTTCCTTTATTCTCTCTCTTTGCGCCCTTTGAGGCCTTGCGGGGGCCACGAAGACTATTGTTACGCCACCGCGTTTAACGCAACAGTTTTCATAAAACATTTTTTTTTTTTTTTTTTGTACTTAAGCCAGTTGAATGAACATTTCATCCACAAACTAAGCATATCATCCGTAAAATACGAAACATAGGAAAAAATAACAAAATAACAATAGACATTTAGCAATCTTTTGTTGCTGCTATGAGCAATATGATTGTCTTGTTTAATATCTGAAGTCTTTAGCTATGCTTACATTTCATACCGTTGATCGAGTCAACGCCTCCACTTGGATCCCTTCATGTCCGGACACTCCGCTGACGCCGCGAAATGTCGACTTAAAAATTGCATCATAACAATGAATGTCTTCTTAAGCCACCAAATGAAACGATATTTTTGTGAAAGGCGTTTCTTTCAGCAAATTCTATTGAAACAAACCATAAACTTGATAAATCTTTGAGAGCTTTTCGTAACATGCGGAATGACCTTTTGACTTCTCAAAAGCAGTGTGATTTCAATGTATCATTTTTACGGTTTTTTGGTACACCTGGCTATTATAGTAAGAGACACTTTTGACAGAAACATTCATTTTTTTGGCAGCTTTTGAATTGTTTATGGTGCAAATTCTGACCCGTG
The DNA here is from genome assembly GCA_011764245.1 of Trialeurodes vaporariorum. Classification (NCBI taxonomy): domain Eukaryota; kingdom Metazoa; phylum Arthropoda; class Insecta; order Hemiptera; family Aleyrodidae; genus Trialeurodes; species Trialeurodes vaporariorum. The sequence goes on along the minus strand of VMOF01000024.1, from coordinate 8,604,638 downwards.
GGCCGTGGTGGGTCCGTCGCAAACGTTTGATACAGCGTTATGCAAAGCCGACTATTTCCGCAGGTAATATCGCGCGAAAGTTTCATAGAGTCATAATCCACTCGCAACGGCCGTCATTATACAATCTCACGTTTGAAAACATTTTATGAATTTGGGAATGGATTTGGTGATTTTTTAGTGCTCTAATCAGTGGCGTCGCGTGCAATTTGGCAACAATGTATTCTATCCATTTAAACTCATATAAAATATCGAATTCAGGGGGTGCACGGTGCACAAGGAAAATTTGATATATTTAATGAGTTTAAGTGGAGCAGTTGCATTGTTGCCAGATGGCACGCGACGCCACTGGCTCTAATCGTTCTTTTTACAGGGTTTTACCCCACCATCAACTATTAACTCTTAACTGCAGATGAGCCCAGATCTGGAACAATGGGTCTGTTGCAAACTTTTGCTACAACGATAAAGAGTGTTTCGTCGTATGTAAAATTGCCCGAAAAGTCCATTGGTGGCATCAGAAAGTCATGAAATGCCATAATAAACTCACAAGAGACGTTTAATCAAATCCAAGATGGCGGTAAAATATCGAGCAATTTGTATGCATGCACCTTTATTATCCAAGGATTGCCAACGTTGACAACCTCATAGCTTCAGAGGTTATATGTTTATTTACGTTGTCATTACGGGTGTGATCGATATTGTGAGGTTGGCTATCCTTGGATGTTTGTGGTGCATGCATACAGGTTGCTCAATATTTTACCGCCATCTTGTATTTCATTAAACGCCTCTCGTGAGTTTCATACTGCATTTTATGACTTCCTGATGCAACCAATGGACTTTTCACGCGATTTTACATGAGATTGAATGCTCTATAGCGCTGTAGCAAAAGTTTGCAACAGACCCATTACTTTGAAGCCTTATCTAAAAGTAGGGGACTTGAGTTGTACTGTCGCTGCATGGTGGGTCACATGTGGAACAGATACTAAACGAGTAAGAATTGTCGATTTTGTCCTAGAGTGCGCAGCACAGGATAGAGAACGTGCAGAGTGGTTGAAAATAGCTTACTGAAAATCTGATAGAGATTTTCCGATTTTCATTGTTATGTTTGGGAGTAACGCAGGGGTACCATATACCAAAAAACAACTATTAAAACTTACTAACTTATTTTTTACTACTTTAATTTTTTTTTTTTTAGCCTGAAAACTTTATTTTCAGTTGCATGGATACCTAAATGCGGGTAAGGCCATACTTTGAACAATTAATATTCAGGCTCTTTACCATTGAAATACAATGGAAAATTTTTTTTTCACTATTTTTCCCTGTCTCAAGGATCAAAATTGTACTGAAAAAAAATTGTTTTATTGAAAAAAAAAAAAAAAAAATCATGCAGTAAAGGGTTTTAATAAGCCTGTAGAAAAAGTGTGCAACAGCTCCATTACCTTTAATGACCACTTGGAGAGTGGATAGAATGTTCCCTTCAAAGCTTCAATACGGCAACACTGCATAGTACCGCGAACTCTCCTCCCAAGAGCGTTGGCTGTGCCATGTGCCATGTGCCTTAGCATCATTTTCTTACCTGAAATTGGATCTTCCTGATATTCATAGTATCTATAGCATACGTATACCCTCCAGTCCCTGCGGGTACCCTGCTAAGTTTCAGCGGTGAATCTATCAATTTATATGAGCTGCGATTCGCGTTTGTTGTCGGAGCTGTTTTTCGTTCTCTTCTCTCTCTCTTTCTCTCTCTCTCTCTCTCTCTTTCTCTCTCTCTCTCTCTCTCTCTCTCTCTCTTCTCTTCTCCGCCTCTATCACCTTCTCCCTCTCTTTTTACACTTCTGATCGGTAGCAAGGCCCCCGCAGGTTTTCTTTCACGCACTGAATAGACATCGACTGGGAACGAACTGCACATCATGATCGGACAGCAGCCATGTTTTTTGTTTGTTTTGTTTTGTTTTTTTTTTTTTTGTTTTTTTTGTTTTTTTTTTTTTTTTAAAAAAAATAAGATCGGTTGTCAAGTGTAAATTAATTATTGTTGTTGACATGAAGGCTACCTCTTTCCTTTTTCATCTCCCTTTTCTCCTTCGATCTTTTCCTCTGTCCAGAGCTGCCGATTTGCGTGGGTTCAATGGCATTTTGAAATTCACCGAAGATTCCACCGGTTGAGAAAAGATTACAGAGTTTAGTTCAGTGTATGGCTGTACTGCAAGAAAATATTAGCGTTCTTTATCTTTTCTCAACCGATAGAGTCGTCGATAACTTTGAAAATTTGCGGATATTTTATAATTAATTAACGAAGTTTCCACAGACTGAGAAAAGATTACAGATCAGAGTATTTTCGTGTATTACAGTCAGACACTGAACTAAACTCTGTAATCTTTTCTCAACCGGTAGAATCTTCGATGAATTTCAAAATGCCATTAAATCTACGCAAATCGGCAGCTCTGCCTCTGTCTCACTCAAATTCTTGCGCTCGCTTTGCGCATAGATTGTGTATATGTAAAACAACCATTAAAAGGGAGGAAGAGAAGTGCTTAAGAAAATTCAAAAGAACCAGAAACGCATATGTTTTTTTTCTACAAGCAATTTATGCGCATGTGAGAGCCATAAGAGAGATGTTGGAGGGGATGAATCGGAGTTTGCTCGAAAGGCACAGTCAGGGCTATCCACCCTTGGAAGGGGACGGACTGACCGAGCATGACGTCATTTTCTAATGCGCATGCGCGGTCAGGAGAAAGTCTTCTGTCCAAGGGCGGAGAGCCCTGGCCGAGCCTGCGGGCCGATCCTTGAAATTCACGACTTTTGGGTAGACTGGATAAGAATGGAAAACGGTGATTGGTGGAGACGAGTCACGTGGTTGCCCAGTCTAATCAAAATACGGAATGGATTAGATAAGTTATCGGGTACTCCAAGACTGCCCGATAAATTATCTAATCCATTTCGTATTTTGATTAGACTGGGCAACCACGTGACTCGTCTCCACCAATCACCGTTTTCCATTCTTATCCAGTCTACCCAAAAGTCGTGAATTTCAAGGATCGGCCCGCAGGGAGCGGAGTCCGAATTCATTCCCTGCTAGGCATTTGCATCAGAGAGACGCAGACGATTTTAGTTCTGCGTCAGAAAGTTAAGCCGATATTTTCTCAGTCCTTTTATTTTGCTGTATTCGTTCACCAATATTCTGTTATCATTTTCCCCTCTCTTCGGACCTTCTAATTTTGGATCTTCTATAGTTTCCCGTTATTATAGGGACTTTTATTTATTTATTTTCCCCCCCGATATTTTATAGTTTCTCTTGAGTCCAGTTGCGTCGAATGTACTTCATCTCCACGATAATTCCAACGCTACTTATTTTCCTCAATCAGGCGGCCCCGGCATTTGTCGATCGCCAGCCACCTACCCTTCTCCCCCCGGCGGCCCCGGCTTCGGTCGATTGCCAGCCAAACGTTAGGTGTTAGGGTTCGGCGGCCCTGGCTTTAAGTCGATAGCCAGCCAGGGTAAATGGGATTAGGCGGCCCCGGCATTGCCGATAGCCAGCCATTGGGGAAGAGTTAGGCCCCCTTAGCAAAACCTCTCGCATTTAATTGGAAGTTGAAATAATATTCATACTCGAAAACCCAGACACATCACACGCAAAAGCCCGCGATACACAATGGGGCTCTTCCAAACTGTTGCTATCGAGGACTGAAGAGTTGATTCTTGCAAATAAACCTGAAAAAATGACGCTGCGAGTACGTACACTAAAAAATCACGAAATTCACTTTCAGAATTGGGCTAAATGGCGGAGAGACGCAGGTATCATGGGAGATTCCTATCTAAGTTGAGTCATATCTCTATATGTTTCCATAGAAAAAGTGAAATAATAGACAGAAATCTCCCATGATACTTGCGTTGAGCCGCCATTACAAACTTGCCATTATATAGCTGTTACGTGAGTTTATCAGTGGGGTTTCGTGATTCTCGCTGGTATATACATCAGACTGGACTATTCATTTGCTTACAGCAAAAGTTTGCAAGAGCCCCATTGACTCAATATGAACGCTTGGTTTGGGAAAAGGGCGCCTTGGCACGCTTTTCCTTCTACATATGCTGGTGTGTCTTGTGCCCCTTTGGAAATGAACGATTCAGATAAGAGGAAATGGGTCTGTTGTGAAATGCTGCTGTAGCGCTGTGGAAGGTGAATTTCTACTTAAAATTGCGTAAAAATCATATTGCAGGTATCGGAAAATCTCAAAATCCACCCACAAACTCCATAAATGCGTTCAAAAAAATTCAAAGAAAGCAGTCCAAAGCGGGCGACTTCACATTTTTGCCCATGTCGCGTAGCAGGCCATAGTGTTGCCAGTCAAGCGGCCCCAGTTTCAAAAGATATGAGAACCCTTGAGGGCGATCGACTGTATTTTCCAAGCTGAATCGATAGAGGGGTCACAAGCGGGGTTTCGGCTACATCACCTTTTTGCCCATGTGATGAGTCCAAAACCGGGACACTTTTAGGAAAGAATCAAAGGCACCATTTTTCGCAGCTCATCAAGCACTTTCATCTTCTTCACAAAGAATACAACATTTCAGACCCTCCCGAACTGCCCAATTGAGACTGTGCTTTAAAAAAGGCTTTTAAAACAGCAAGAGTGTTCTTTTTTTCAAATCAGCGAAGAAATGGATCGGAGATTTTTAATAAATCACCTGTTGATTCATGTGATTTTATTTGATCCCGTTGACTCTAATGTTCGCACATATCAGGTGTGTTTTTTAATAAAAATCTCCATTCCATTTGTATGCTGATTTTTAGGAAATAACACACCTGCTGTTTTATGTGCTACTTTCTTCCTGCAAAGTCCTCAATTAAAAAGAAAAGCCTCTTTGGAGTTCATAGAACCCTATAATTGATCCAATAGAGTTATGTTCTGAAAATGCACATTGAAGAATTGTTGAATCAATAAGAGCTCTAGTTATTTTAAAAGGAATTTTTCATTAGTCCTTAATTAGTAATACGTTTCGTAATTGCAACGAGAATTTTTTTCCCGTGCGTGAGTTATGGAGTTTTGAAAAGTTAGAGTCAGTAACTCGCGAAGTCTGTTTTAACGTAGCGCTCCTTACGAAGTAAGTTATATTTTTTTTTCTTTTTAATTTCTTCATGAATATATTTATTTATGATATTTATTATTTTTTATTTCATTTTTTTTTTTTTTCATTTTTTGTTACGTTTTACAGTTGTTTTGTAGGTACAAAACTTTTACTGTTGTGTAAGAGAGCGTGTGATACGGTTTGATGTCGGTAAAATGAACTCAATGAATTCGTTGACAAACTTACTTACAGTATACTCAGTACACTTTACTCAGTACCCAGTAGTGTACTCAGTATACTTTTTTTAATATAAGATCGCGAGCTCTTGCCATTTGGCAACGTTACACTCTGTCCGTTCAAACGAATGAAAAAGATCAAACAAAATGTATTTGAAGAACGTGATTGCAATTTGCAGCTCTCGTAAATGAAGGCGCTCTAAGAATTCCTTCAACAGCGAACTGTTTCATAATTTTGCTCAATTGCCACTTTACTTTTATTTCGGGAGCTTGATCATTTGCTAAGAATACTTCACAAACTTCGAAGCGCCTTCATTCTCACAAATGCAGCACCCGTATCACCATGCAGCCTATATTTATAGTATTAAATTAACTATAATGAATCAATCGCGCAGGGTACGCATCGACTTGCGGAATGCTCAGAATGATCGCAAACCATTGGTTTAAATTGCTAAGTGAATAGTGAATACGTTGATATTCACTATTCAGTGTGCAATGCAATCTCTCGCGTGGAAACAATATTCGAACCATTTGTCAAGTAAAAATGGTCCATAAAGATCTATAACTAATGGAGGAATTGCGCAAGGGTCTGAAATGTTGTGTTTTTTAACCCTTAACTGCAGATGAGCCCAGATCTGGAACAATTACTTTGAAGCCTTATCTAAAAGTAGAGGACTTGAGTTGTACTGTCGCTGCATGGTGGGTCACATGTAGAACAGATACTAAACGAGTAAGAATACAAAACGATGTTGTCCTAGAGCGCGCAGCACAGGATAGAGAACGTGCAGAGTGGTTGAAAATAGCTTACTGAAAATCTGATCGAGATTTTCCGATTTTTATTGTTATGTTTGGGAGTAACGCAGGGGTACCATATAAAAAAAACAGCTATTGAAACTTACTAACTTATTTTTTACTACTTTAATTTTTTTTTTTTTTTTTTTTTTAGCCTGAAAACTTTATTTTCAGTTGCATGGATACCTAAATGCGGGTAAGGCCATATTTGGAACAATATTTCAGGCTCTTTACCATTGAAAAAATGGAAAGAATGTTTTCACTATTTCCTGTCTCAAGGATCAAATTGTACTGAAAAAAAAAAAAAAATTATTTTATTGAAAAAAAAAAACATGCAGTAAAGGGTTAAAAAGGAAATGAAAGTACTTGAGCCATGAGAACAAACGTGCCCTTGGTTTCCCAAGAAGTCCCGTTGTTGTGGAGATGAGATTTGGGCCCATTTTCACAACTTAGACGCATGAGTATCTCCAAAACCGGGACACTTGTGAAAAAACCAAAAACTCCATTGTTCTTAACTCATCATCGAGTTCTTTCATTTTCTTTGTAAAAAAACACAAAATATCAGACTCTTGTAACTGCCCTACCCTACTCTCCATACAATATGGATATGAAATATCGACTGGATATCTGTATGAATGTAGAGTCTCATAAATAACCGTTGCCCGCTTAATCTGCTGCGTTTTTTCACGTTATGCAAGTTTTTGAATTTTGAGTTTTAGGCGACAAGCGATCAATAATTTGTTTTATGTTTATTGTTATTTTCTTATTTTTTCAAATTCAACTTACCAATTTTATAATGTTTTTAAAAATAGAGGCATGCCTTCGATTCTATTTACCTTGCCCCTTTTTTTGATAGTGAAAGGCAATCCCACGGTCAGCTGGATAACTGTACCAATTCATTGTCAGTGGCGCGGCGTAGCGTGCATTTTGACAACCATTTTAGTTGTCCATTTAAACCCACAAATTAGATCGAAATTTTGGGTGTTAGGTGAACACCTTCGCATTCGACCTTTAACATGTGTTTAAAAAGACAAAATTCAACGTTGCCAAATTGCACGTTTGGCCACTGTATCATATTTACACCTTGTTTCTTCGCGTCCTCTTTTTATCTTTACCCGACATCGACGAGCCCTTGAACATATTATATTCAGTACTTGAACCCTGGAACAATACGTTGGACAATCGGACAAGGAACGTCCAAAAAATGTTTCCACTTTCGTTCGATAGAGAGTTGTTTTCTCTGAATTCGGCCCCTCCTCAATAACGGCTAACAAATCATTTACACCTGTGCGATGTATAATTTATGAGGACGTATTAATGCGTGCGATTCAAATCCGAATGTGTCGACAGCCAGTTTTGCTCTTTTTTTTTTTTTTTTTTTTTTTTTTTAAAGAAAAGAATGAAGCTGTTTTTTTTTTTTCGCCCGACAAGCCGACAGGTATACTTATTGTATCTTCGTATTGCACAAAATACGACCCAACAAACGAATGACCTGATGAGTCGAAACAAATGATTATTTTCATCATGTTTAGACGTACGAGGCACAGAAATAAAACTGAATGAAAGGCCGATTTCACGCCCAAATTGTGTTGGGCTGTTCGGTATCCATTGACTAATATGAGCGGAAACCGTTTTCTTGAAGTCGATTTCATAACTGTTGTATTTCGCGGAACATTTTGTCGTCGCATCTTTTATGCTCTCCCTTTCATATTTACAGTCCCAGTTTCGCGCTGATAAAGATATATCCCAAACTGTCAACAGAGCTGTGTTCATGGTATTTTCACAATAGCGATTAGTGTCGAGATGACGTCAAAAGTGGATTTCTAATATAGGTCACATTTCAATCCAAACAAAACATTTTGCCAATTAATCATCATGTTCCAAATTAATTTCCTCGATGAAGAAATTTCACCGTGAAATATTAGGTACATTCTGTTGTCAAAAAATGACTAAATAAAATTACTATCATTTACTATCATGGAAACTGCGAGTTGATGGTACATTTTGCTTTTCCTAAAGTTGACTGTTGAACCTTCAATTTAAAGAATACGTTTTCTTAGCTTTAAACTAAAGTTTTTTTTCTGAATAAGTGGAATTCTAATATAGGTCATATTTCTATCCAAACAAAATATTTTGTCGTTTTAATCATTATAGAAACGTTTCCAAATTATAATATCCTCGATGAAGACAACTCACCATGAAATATTTACGTTCTGTTGTCAAAAAAATGACTTTATAAAATTACTATCATGAAAACTGCGAGTTGATGGTACATTTTGCTTTTCCTAAAGTTGCACCTTTAATTTAAAAGATACGTTTTCTTAGCTTTGAACTAAAGTTTTTTTCTGAATAAGTGGAATCTAATATAGGTCATATTCAATCCAAACAAAATATTGTGTCGTTTTAATCACTATAGAAACTTTTCCCAAAAATTATTATCTTTGTTGAAGACAACTTATGAAGACAACTATTTACGTTCTGTTGTCAAAAAATGAATTTATAAAATCACTATTTTGCTTTTCCTAAAGTAGAACCTTTTTTTTAAAGGATGCGTTTTCTTAGCTTTGAACTAACGTATTTTCCTGAATAAGTAGAGTTCTAATGTAGGTCATATTTCAATGCAAACCAATCATTTGCCGTTTTAATCATCACGTTTCCAAAATAATTTCCTCGATGAAGAAGTTTCACCGTGAAATATTACCTACGTTCTGTTGTCAAAAAATGACTTTAAAAAATCACTATCATTAAAAACTGCGAGTTGATGGTACATTTTGCTTTTCCTAAAGTTAAACCCTTTTAAATTTTAAAGGATGTGTTTTCTTAGTCTTAAACCAAAGTTTCTTCTGAACGTTTTCTTCAATCTTGAATTTATATGGTAGAATAAAGAACAAAGAAGTATATAAAAACTGACTAAATGAACAAGACACTTTATCCAAGGGATCATTACATGAAAAAAATACTATTTACGAGTCTTGAAAACATAGAAGGCTACACATTAGTGACTATATAGACACAAAAATAATCATCGCCTAAAATTGAAAGGACATGGCACACTCTATGGGAAAACGGTTTCGGTCGAATTGGATGAAACTTTGGGAAATGGTTCATTTTGACCTCCTGATCAAAAGTCTCCACGGGCCCGAAGCGATCCTATGACTAGTTTTCGAGATATGGGGGGGGGGGGGCAAAGGTCCCGAATTTGATGATTCTGAGCAAATGGATTTTTGCTACTTATCACTCTCCTTTTTTCACTTTTTTCTACATAACTTTTTTTCTATTTGAGTAATTGAGACGCGGTTTGTGGCATTTTGTTCCTCAGACTCTTGCGCATGTTTTATTGCCCATTTATTTGACCGTCATTCGGGGGGAGGAGGTGTAACCGCTTCCGCGCAACTGTTGTGGCGACCTTATCTGGAATCGCGATGTTCCGCATCGAGGATCCGAACGACCATTCCTTTCAGCATTTAGTAAAATGTTTCTTGATGCAATGCGCATACCATTATGCGTCTAAAATTGTCATTACATTGATGGTAACCATGGTTGGGGGGGGAGGGGGGCTATCTTTCATTTCAAGTTAACGAATTGCAAAATATGCTTACCTTGTTGAGAATAACTTTTTACCAAGCAAGCTTTTCTATCATGGTATAAGCCACTCAATCCAATCGATTTACAGTACGTGTGAGCCGTCCATTTAGAGGGAGACAAAATGTAGGGTGTTTGGGGGGGGGGGGGGTTAGTAAGTCCCCGCAGCTTATGATGCGTTTCTGATCAATTTTTGAAGTAACTTTCTTCCTGATTGAGATATCCGAACGCAATTCACGGCATTTGGCTCCTTCAACTCTTCCGTACATCAATTCGCCTCTACGACCAACCTCACTTGTGACAAAGTGACGTAAAGGGGGGGGGGGGGGGTGTTGGTCTATCCATGCATTTTTTCGCGTTTTTTTTTAAACACTCTCTTGACAAACTCTTTCTTTCCACTTCTCATGGAGAAATCAGGTTACAGTTCGCGCCTTTTTCCCTTGAACTTTCACGCGTATCACATACACATTAGATTACCCTTTAAACTGAAGAGACGAGCGGGGGGGGAGGGAGGGGGCAGTCAGCACTCCCACGCCACTCATCTTTTTAATTCTGAACATTTTCTGGAATTACTTTTTTTCTAATTGAGATATAAAACCGCGGTGTAAGACGCTCCTCACTGTTCTGGCTTGTGTTTAACGTATTTTTTCTGGTCAATTTCTCAAGTGATGGGAGTGGGGGGGGGGGGGTTTTACTTACAACTGGTACAATTAATCAGCCACAATAAGCCCAGCCGTGGTTGCACGTTTCGTTTTGGCAACGCTGTTTTCCCGTCATTGAATCAATGCACAACAATCGATTGTTGGTGAAGCAGCACTTCACTATCGAATCGACTATTTTACGTAGAATCAAATGCAGGGAAAACATTGTTGCCAAATTGCTGGAACCGCCACTGATGCACAGTCTATTATTATTTGCCAAGTTTATTTGAAGAAGTCTACAAGTAATAAGTATGCCTCGTTGGTTGGGTGGATGGGGAGGCTCGGGCGGGGCTTGGAAATGTAGCAATCTCCCCGTGGTGATCCCTGGGTAGTTGTGTTGCTATTCCAAAAATAGTGACAAAGCAAGAGCTACATTGTAAAAAAAACCTATACGGAATGTAAAAATTACACGAAAACAGATCCCATGGAACCTTAATTCTGCTATTACAAATAGATAAGCGTTGTAGCAACGTATGCAACTCATCGGAAGAGCACACTCCATGTAATATGGACCTTTTTCGAGCAACTGCTCAATGTCACTGACTAAGCGCGTGAAACAGTCAGAAAAAATTAGGAAACTGTATCGATGAACACGGCATGAATTGGCAGCCTCGATCTTCACACTGTGCATCATAGTTGGCTCCAGCAATTTGGCAACATGTTTTCCCTGCATTTGATTCTACGTAAAATAGTCGATTCGATAGTGAAGTGCTGCTTCACCAACAATCGATTGTTGTGCATTGATTCAAAGACGGGAAAACAGCGTTGCCAAAACGAAACGTGCAACCACGGCTGGGCTTATTGTGGCTGATTAATTGTACCAGTTGTAAGTACACCCCCCCCCCCCCCCCACTCCCATCACTTGAGAAATTGACCAGAAAAAATACGTTAAACACAAGCCAGAACAGTGAGGAGCGTCTTACACCGCGGTTTTATATCTCAATTAGAAAAAAAGTAATTCCAGAAAATGTTCAGAATTAAAAAGATGAGTGGCGTGGGAGTGCTGACTGCCCCCCCTCCCCCCGCCGCTCGTCTCTTCAGTATAAGGCTAATCTAATGTGTATGTGATACGCGTGAAAGTTCAAGGGAAAAAGGCGCGAACTGTAACCTGATTTCTCCATGAGAAGTGGAAAGAAAGAGTTTGTCAAGAGAGTGTTAAAAAATAACGCGAAAAAATGCATGGATAGACCAACACCCCCCCCCCCCTCCTTTACGTCACTTTGTCACAAGTGAGGTTGGTCGTAGAGGCGAATTGATGTACGGAAGAGTTGAAGGAGCCAAATGCCGTGAATTGCGTTCGGATATCTCAATCAGGAAGAAAGTTACTTCAAAAATTTATCAGAAACGCAGCATAAGCTGCGGGGACTTATAACCCCCCCCCCCCCCCCCCCCCCCCCCCCCAAACACCCTACGTTTTGTCTCCCTCTAAATGGACGGCTCACACGTACTGTAAATCGATTGGATTGAGTGGCTTATACCATGATAGAAAAGCTTGCTTGGTAAAAAGTTATTCTCAACAAGGTAAGCATATTTTGCAATTCGTTAACTTGAAATGAAAGATAGCCCCCCCCCCCCAACCATGGTTACCATCAATGTAATGACAATTTTAGACGCATAATGGTATGCGCATTGCATCAAGAAACATTTTACTAAATGCTGAAAGGAATGGTCGTTCGGATCCTCGATGCGGAACATCGCGATTCCAGATAAGGTCGCCACAACAGTTGCGCGGAAGCGGTTACACCTCCTCCCCCCGAAGACGGTCAAATAAATGGGCAATAAAACATGCGCAAGAGTCTGAGGAACAAAATGCCACAAACCGCGTCTAAATTTACTAAAATAAAAAAAAAAGTTATGTAGAAAAAAGTGAAAAAAGGAGAGTGATAAGTAGAAAAAATCCATTTGCTCAGAATCATAAAATTCGGGACCTTTCCCCCCCCCCCCCCCCCCATATCTCGAAAACTAGTCATAGGATCGCTTGGGGCCCCGTGGAGACTTTTGATCAGGAGGTAAAAATGAACCTTTTCCCCAAAGTTTCACCCAAATTTCGACCGAAACCGTTTTCCCATAAGAAGGGGCCATGCCCTTTTTGAAAATCTCCCTGCACAAAATAAATTCTGGGACAATCGCTATAACTCATCGATAACCCTTGAAAAAAAAAAAAAATTTTGGGGGGTAAAATTGTATGGAAAAAAAATTTCTCTGTTAAATTCGCTTTTTTATAGCTTTCAAACACAAGTCCGTAATGACGGTGATTACCGCATGAATTTTATGGCAATTGTATGATTCTTCTTTTTTTGTGTGGTGCCACGAGAACACATCGTGAGGATGGAGCTTTTTGAGATAGGGAAACCCAATGCTAAGGCGGTAATCATTGGCCATTACGGTCTTGAGTTTAAAAGCAATCAAAGGTTAAGAGTAAATTTCGTGATTTTTAGTCGTGATTTCTATAGGATTTCCCCCTAATCGACTCCCAAATTAAATAAGTCTGTTGACGATGGTAAATAAATTGCGACGAACGCAGTTTCATTTTAAAAAGATATTTATTTATTTAAAACAAAATATGGAAAAGAGAGACATTATACGCTTCTAAACTCAGACTGACTACTTCCAAAAAGGGCATTTGGTCTTGACACCCTCTCTCACGGTATTTCTCGAGAGGGTGAAAAGTCGTAAAAATTAATAAGTATAAGACAGACATTTGGGAAATATAGTTCGACAGGAAGCGGCGTTGCACGATTTGTCAGTGTTGAACATTCCCGGGTGTTGCCATAATATTCAACAAAGTCTGTAGCAAAAGTTTGCAACCGCTCCATTAATATAAGAGTTGGTAGGCATTTTTTAGGAAAATCTGTGTCAAATTGACTATTCATAAATCTGCAGAGAGAAAATTTTTCTGAATGAAAATTTTTTGGCAAAAAGACTAATTAATTTACAATCCAGTGTATACAGGGTTTGAAAAACTGTTCCCGAATATTTGGGGCGGAATTTACAGGTCAAAATAAAACTTTTTTTCCCCGATAAACATAGGTCCGAAAAAACCCCCCTTTTGAGCTACAGCCTCCTAAAATTTTAAAAAAATTCGGTTTTTTTTTGGAATAGCGACCACTATTATGAACCAAATGTCCTAAACTTTGGGGCCCATGGGAAATTTTTTGTTAGAACCATTATAAAGACCCAATAATGCAGAAATTGAGTGTGACTGTACTTTTCACGAAATCTTGTACCTTTGACGGCACCAATTTCATGTAAGGATTAAAAATTTGAAGAATAATTACCGAAATTAGATGCGAAAAACCCTCAGAAAATTTTTAGTCCTCTTTTTCGGTCGATACGACGCGTTTTAACCGAGAAAACGCTGCGCACAGTGTGCAAAAGTCATAGAGCTTTTACCATAGCGGCCGGAAGAAGCAGGGGGCGGGTTGCATACTCACTGCCCCTTTTTATGGTAAAAAAGCTGACTTTTTTACACTGTGCAGCGGTTTTCTCGGTTTAAAAAGCGTCGATCGACCGAAAAAAAAAGGACAAAAAAACTTTCTAAGGGTTTTTCGCATCTAAATTTTGGTAATTATTCTTCAAATTTTTTAAACCGTAACATAAAAATTTGGGGCCGTTAAAGGTACAAGATTTCGTGAAAAGTACAGTCACACTCAATTTCTGCATTTTTGGGGCATTAATGGATTCTACACTAAAATTACCCTGGGCACCAATTTTTGGACATTTGGTTCATAATAGTGGTCGTCATTTCAAAAAAAACCCCAATTTTTTAAAACTTTGGGGGGGCTGTAGCTCAAAAGGGGGGGTTTTTCGGACCTTTTTTATCGGGGAAAAAAAACTTTTTTTTACCTGTAAATTCCGCCCCTGAAATATTCGGGAACAGTTTTTCAACACCCCGTATATCTGGGACGGTAAAAATGCGAGACAACTCCCGGAGAGTAGGCTACCCCCAATATTTTTCTCAATTTAAGCATTGTAGAGTAGGCGGCCCACCTGAGCCAAAACCCCAAAAATCCGCCTGAAATTTTTTTGTCCCAAACTGTACACTGTACATGAAATGCAATATTTTTGGCAGCCACGAATTCGATATGACTTGCGAACCCGAGTGATCAAACAAAGCAAACCCTTCTGCGCGCGCATTCATGTCCAACTTTTGCGTCTGCTAGTACATGGTGATTGAAAGTGAGGCCAAATTTTCCTATCTCAAGGCGTTCTCGTTATAAGGAAGTTGAAAGAGCTGGGAAGTCTGAATTACTCTGTATTCAGTAAGGACCCATAGAACATCGAATTTGGTCTTACGTAAAAGAAAATTCTTGTCATTTTTAGAATGCCCATCTCAAGGCTTTAAAAGTATAGGCTCGAGGTTGAAAAACCCCTCATTGGGCCATCGCAATGGTTAGTGGGAATTTCCCGGGCTGCCGTTTTGCGGAATCAATGCTATTTTTCAAATTTACCGATGATTCCACCGGTTGAGAAAAGATTACACAGTTCAGTTCAGTGCATGACTATGATAAACTGAAATACTCGCATCTGTAATCTTTTCTCAACCGGTGGAGTCGTCGATGACTTTAAAAAACTTGCGGATATTTTAATTAATCAACGGAGTTTCCACCGATTAAGGAAAGATTACAGATTGGAGTATTTTCGTGCATTACAGTCATACACTGAACTGAACTGTGTAATCTTTCCTCAACCGGTGGAATCATCGGTGACTAGAAAAATAGCATTGATTCTACGCAAAAAGGCAGCCCTGGGTCTGACACTGTGAGTGTTTTATAAAGAAAACGAGACAATTTTATGAGACGAGAATCGAGGTGCACAAACATAGGCGGATGCAGCAATCTGGCAACTGCGCATTCCTCTCATTTGAATGTATGATTAACAATCGATTCTTGGAGGGGCTGCAGCCCCATGACAAATCGATTATTTCTCATGCAAACAAATGGGGAGAGTACAGTGTTGTCAGATTGCTGGATCCGCCAATGTGCACAAAAACAATTTTGGGCCAAATTTTCATCTCCGGAGTCATATAAATGGAACTGATTGTTAGTTAGAAACCAAAGACATCCTTGTTTTCAGCTCACCAAGTGCTTCCATTTGCTTATCATAAAAAAAAAAAAAAAAAAAATCAAACCCTTGCAGCTACTACCTCATTATAATAGTAATAAGTCACGTTATTCAACAGAAATTATTTTATTTTTAATATAAACAGAACTGTTTACAAATTTTTACAACGATAGTCAAGTCTATGAAAATATTATGAGTTTCATTTTAACTTTACACTTTAGGAACTTGGTGCTTAAAAACTACTGTACAATTAACAATTTAACTACGGTTCAAACAAAAGTTTAGACCTTGCTCTTCAGAATCAGTTTACTGAAACGATATTTGACTATTATTTTATGAACATTACGAAGCAACAAAGAAAATACGAGCAGCAATTAAACGAAAATTTCGCCTGGACTTTTCCTAAAACTATTATCTTAAAAAATAATTGTATTGACTAAAATAACAATAACTACCAGGTGGGTAAATCAAAAAATTAAAGTTAATATTAGGTATTTTATTACCATTGAGCAAAATTGGAAGAACTGGTTTGAGAGGATAGCAGATATTCTCTTCAGGGAGTAAAAAGATTGAGATTTTTCTCTTATTCATTTACTGAGAATGAAAAAGCACGAGATAAAATGAACAAAAGAAAAAAAGAAAAGCTGATACTGAGTATGAGAGGAGTAAACCCCTGAAAAGAACACTCTAAGCCTTAAAGGCGCCCTCAATTTGGAAGGTCTGCAAAACGATGACAATACAAAATGAGAACAGAAAGCGGACGAAGTCTAGAAAATCGCTCTCAAAATGTATATTTCTCTCTACTTGTCCAAAGAATAGAAAGATTTTTGAGATATTTGTACCTAGCTGATAATTTAGCTGTAATTAAGCTTATACATTTTCAATTTGATTTAACACGGGCAGCTCCATAAGAAGGCGCCATCTAGCGAAATCATGAGAGACCAAAGGAGTTGATTTATTACTATCTTGCCAATGTTAATTTTTCCACTCTTTGATACTCTCCAACAAAACTCCCATCAAGGGACTCTAATACACACTAGCAATTTTTTATTAATTGTTTCAAACGCCTTTTAATTTGAAAGACCTGCAAATCGGAAACACTTGAACAAAACAATGACCTCGATCAACATACGTACTTTCATCGCCCTTGAGATATCATCTTGCAGGCTTATTTTTCGATGAAGAGCGACGATTTCAGTGACGAGACTGGCCTTCCAACACGATACTTGGATCTTGTAGGGTTTGATCAATAAAAGTCTGGTCTATGTATAGGTTCTAGATGATAGATTAGTCTATCTTTAGTATAAAGCTTGATTTAGTTACTTGTTGCTTTCCAAAACCAGGAACTAAAATTTTACCAGCTGAAGGTATCAGCTGTACAAGGTCCTTGAATGAGCCAGCCTCACACGCGTCGCGCATGTTTGTCAAACTAACATCTTTATTAGCGAAGTTTGTTCACAAACTATGATATTCTTGACAAATATCCTAATTGGAGAGCTTGTAGGTGAATTTTGCGAGCATATTTTTCTATTACGTCAGCAAGCATCTGTTCCCAATTTGTGATTTTAATTTTTAGAAGAAAAATACAAACCAAGAAAGTATATGTATTGCATTTTCATAAACTAGAGCCTATTGATAAGATACATATGTGAGCTAGCATGAATTAGAGAACAATGAATAATTAAGAGAGTAGGAACGCCCAGAGAATTATGGAGCCTGAAACAAAAATCGAGTTTTAAGACCCCTCTAACCTCCCTTTTTACGCTCTCATCAGTACTTCTCGGCCCCCAGGAGTCGGACACGTGGCGCATTCGGTCCCCTCCCCCGGGTAGCCCAATTGAGCGAGTGAATGATTGTGAATGAATAAATATTTACGTGGGTGAGTAAATGAATGGAAAATGACTTAACTATTGAACTGAAAGAATGAATGCATGGATAAATAAATAAACCAATGAATGAGTTTTTCCTGTCATTGACGAAGGATTCAATAAATATATAATTATTGAACTAAAAGAATGAAGGCATGAATCAATAAATAAACGAATGAATGAAATATGCGAGAGAAAGAATGAATGAGTTTTCCCTAACATTGGCGAAGGATTCAATAAATATTTATACAGTTGAGATAATTAAACAACGAAATTTCAAAAATAAATAAGACTAAATGATTATCACAGAGGCAATATTTCAAAAACAAATGAATTCTGTCAAAGGAAACATAAGAACAAAAAAAAACCCTTGGTAAAACCCCATTTACAACCTAATCAGGAGAGAAACTAATCTTAAAGCAGGGTCAGTTCTTAACTGCCTTCTTTCGGACAGTCACCGATGACCAGTTTTATGTTATTTTCAAAAATAAGCCCTTAGAAGAGAATCCTCCACGTTCAGATTTTGCGGACTCACTTCAAAAAGACTTGTACACAAATTCTCTATATGAAATGTGTTTTAACAAAAGTACCTACTATAGCTAACTTAATATTTAGAAACGAGAATAAAGCTCAGGTAACAGGTATATAAGGCACTAATGTCAATAATGCACTGTATATTCAGACATTTTGTATCCCTCTTGCCTCCTTCCACCCTACATTGCTGTCTTATTTGCAATTACAATTATATCTAATTTTGTTTATTAATTTAAAATTCTGTCAAAATTTGTTGAATTTTCTACCCATTTTTTTTCTTTCATTTCAAAGTCTTGCTCACAGTCGGTTAAGCTCTAGTGTCCTGCCCCGATGTGTTCGTCGATCATAATTTGGGGTCTTTGTAAGTTTTGAAATCCGCCAAGAATAATATGAGGCACAGGGCAAGGATGTAGAAAGGGGCAAATCGTATTCAAATTTTGAACGGTTTCATCGTAGAGATTTGTTGATCTAAAGAAAAAGTTATTTTTGGAATGTTTCAAGATTTATCACAAGAGTTTTTCCACGACCTAATAAACGACCAACACTCTACTATCTTTTCAATTTATCTTGTCCTCCCTAATCAATTTGAGTAATCATCCAACAAAAACTTTCACGTCTCCATTGAGGATAAAAGTATTTGTGAGTAGTATCGGCTTACTTAAATTTTAAGTACCTGCTTCTATAGTGGTTTTGTAGTGCAGTTTTAATATAAGTTTGAGGAAAGTGATAGTAACCAAGATATTTCAGAATTGACGACTCTCTTGTTTTTATCAAAAGTTTAAGAAGTATAAACTTATAAGCTTTCTTCCTCTGATATCTTTCATTTTTCTAAACCCCTCACGCTCAGATTTTTTATGTACTATTTTCAAAGAATAACACAGTCTGCACAAAAACCCCCATGAGACTAGGATTCGCAAGTTGTTTTGTTTTGTTTTTTTTTTTTGTTTTTTGTGTTTTAAAATTTTTTTTATTTTATTTTTCATTTTTTTTTTACCTGTGTATATGATAAGCTAGTAGTTTTACACAAACTTATCATTAAATGATATGCCGAGTACCCTTTTACGACTAATCAAATTGCACAATCCGAAAAGAAAAGGCCAAATAAAATATTTCCCATAAGAATCTGCGGCTAGTATCCATTAAAAGAACAACTTTCAAATAATTCAAGTTTCTGTTCTGATCAAGATAAGCTGCGTTTTAACCTTCCTTGCTAGAGAATCGAAATCAAGCGAATTCCACACAAAAAAGAAAAGAAGAAGGAAACGAATCCATGAAATTAAAATGAGGTTTGGTGTCACGAGTGTCTTGTGTCGAAGTTCCGTGGACAGAGGACGGCTCGTGAAAGGCTGATGACTATCGTTTTCCTTTCCACAAGAATCTATGCAAAAGTATCGAATATTTGGAATATTCATTCGACCCATCTCTAATGAAATCGATTCTTTTCAATAGTTTTAAGGTGAATCTTTAGCTCTTTAGCTTTCATTGCTGATTTCGGCTTCAAGAGCACTACCGTTCGATTATTATCAAATTGAGGACTTTTCCGGAAGAAGGGCCCATAAAACAAGGGGTGCGCTCTTCAGGTAAAAACCTCCATTTGCTCACAATGCACAGTTTTCAGAATGAGCACACCCATTGTTTTATGGGCCCTTCTTCCGGAAAAGTCCTCAATTACCAGTTAAAAGTAATTTATATTTAAAAATACACTCCACGACAAAATCATTGGATACTTGCGCTACTAGACAGCCCCTTGAAACGGAGTGTCAAATACTAGATAATCATCTGAAAACTGTCTCTGTTAAATATCTCGTCAATATTTAAAAAAAAAAAAATGGTATACAAGAATCTATTTGCGATATTCCTATTTTTATTACTTCAACCTTATTTTCAAAGCTATTGGCAAGACATTTTGCAAAGGCTATCTGCAGATGATTATCTAGTTTCTGATACTCCGCTTTCGTAAATACCTATAAAATTGCTTTTGACCTGTAATATGACATTAATCGAACGGTAGCGCCCGGGGGGGGGGTGGAAATAGACACTAAAGGAAAATCGATGCAACATTATCAACGTATAATCCGCCTCTGTCCGCAGCTCTTCACTTCACTCAAGTGACTACCGGTGGAATAGAGACAACAATCGGTTGCACTTGAGGCAAGACGATTGGCAAATTAGGATTACAAACAAAGATCGATAACTGATCAGGCTTATCCGAAGTCTTGTCGACGGTATGAGCAGGGTGAGCCTTGGCTTTCCTGAAAATATCTTCGATCTCATGGAATTCCTTATCTTTAGTCTCCGGCAAGTAGAGCTTGCCAAAAATGATTGATACGAAAGAGAACATACCATAGAGTAGGAAGAGGGAGTAGATATTCATGACAGTGCTCAGAGCCGGGAATATTTTAACGTGGAGGAAGATCAAAGAATATCCGATGGAGGAAATGAAGCCTCCCATGATTCCGCGATAGGCGAGCGGGTAAAGTTCACCGATCATTATCCAGGGTAGTTGAAGAGTCCCGAACATGCTGAAGCTGATGTTAATGAGGAGGCAGAACTCCGGAAACCAAGGGATAAAGCGGGAAGAGGCCTCGACACCGTCTGTGACATTGCCATAGACAAAGAGCATAATCATTGAAACGAACATACCGCTGCTTGACAAGACGACCAATCGTTTGCGGCCGAAGACTTGAATAAAACCCGAGCCGATTATACAAGTAAGGAGCCGGACAATAGAGACTACGATAGAGTCGACAAACGGGTTCAACGTTGACTCGATCCTCTGGAAAACGGTGACTGAGTAGAACAACATGATGTAGATCCCAGAGCCTTGTTGCAAAATGAAGAAGCAGACTAGGATCACGGTCGGTTTCCAGACGGTTGCTTTCCGAAGGATGTCGAGGACAGTGCGAGGTTTCTTACCCGCCAATTGCGATTCGATTATTGTGTGACTTACGATATCGTCCAACTCTTTTTTCGCGACGATTTCGTTCCGTCGAAGCCATTGCAGAGATTCGAGGGCCTCTGGGTAACGCTTCCGCGAAACGAGCCACGATGGTGTCTCGGGCATTAGAAATATTAGAGAAGCGTTGACGGCAGTTGTCGCGGCGCAGATTCCGGCCACCGTTTTCCAGTTGATGATGTAGCCGAGGAAATAGACTATGAGGACCCCAAAGGATGTCCCGGTGGGCCCGAAGGAGGAGTGAGCCCCCTCTCGTGAGTCGGACTGATCTCGGATATGTAAACGTACGCGGCGCTCGCCATTCCTGTGAACAAGAGCAGAACGGGACAGAAATTAGCATATCTACTCGTCTTTGATAGATTTATGGATTCGGATGTGGAAATCAAAGATTATTTGTGAGCTCAGCCATTTTCATCTGAGCGTGGCGTCCGTTACACGTTTTAAAGTTAAAAAAGTGGGTGAAAACCAGAGATTACTAAGCTAAAGAGATATGGCACAACTAGAGTCTCTATATATGAAAGAGTCAAGACACGTGAACAGAAGTGAGGAAGAAGAGGGTGTCTGAGGAGCGTGGAGGCGCGCCTCTTGTTTACATTTTTATCCAACGATCTTCCCGCCAAAGATTACCAATACATATATTTCTGTGTAAGTAATCTTTGTAAGGTAAACCTGACCTCCAATACCCGTTGGCTTCACTACCTGTTTTAAAAGTAATGCGTGAATTTTATTCTGTTCTGAACATATTTTCATCAATTTCTAATTCAAATTTCATCAGTACAAGCTAAAAATGCCGAAAGTTTCCTCAAAGCAGGGCAGCAATGAAGGTGGCTCCATGAAGATGTAAACAAGAGGCGCGCCTCCAGGCTTCATAGACTCCTTCTTCTTCTTCACATTTCAGCAGCCAATCAGAGATGGAACCTCGTATGGCGAGACTCTTTCATATATAGGGACTCTAGGCACAACTGCTCAAAACTGTTAATCGACTCCTACGAAGTAGGCAAACCGCATACGATCTGGTGGGACCATTTTTGTAAACAATTCTGAAAGTAACCGAAGTGCGTTCGGCTGCCAGTAAATGACTTTTGATTGGAGTTTTAGTGGTTCTTTTCGTGGTTACATTTTTCCCTTGACATTTTCCATTTTGTCAACGTGTTTGTAAAGTAAAAAACTTCAGAAAAGTGTGTGCCTTGAATTTATTTCCACTAACAGCAGTAATAGCAATGTTTACGAAAAATGGTCCACCAGGTGGTACGCCGTATTGTATCATGGCCAATTTGAAGGCGGTTTTTTTTTTTACGAAATGTCGATTAACGGTTTTCTAACATGGTGGGGATAGGACTTGCCATCTCTCTTTAGCTTATTGTTAGTAATATCTGGTGAAAACCAACCTTCAAAAATTAATAAAAATATGTGTTAGATTAAAAGCAATGGAAAGTTTCATCCCTGAAATATATATGAACATTGAACTCAAGTCATAAAAGAGCCACAGGGAAATAAAAGGCGCGACGGACGTCACGCTTAAATGAGAATGGCTATGTGCTCTGACTTTCAAAAGAAAGTTCCCTGGTCGAAATTTTTACTCGTTTAAATCTCGACAACCTTAATACAATTCTGTGGCTTTCAAGTGTTTAAGGGGGTACATCACCCATTTTTTTTTTCTTCCAGAGTTAAGTTTTGGGTCTGAAATTTTTTGAGCTGGTCCGTGAGCTTATAAGAAAAAAAATCACAAATTGTTGTCGCGCGGGCTGCATAAGTGCCCCTTAAATCAAACAAAAAGAAAAAAATTGACCTAAACGGTACGGAATCTGTCTTGAGTTCTCATCATTATTTGCACTGTTTCTTTGGCTCAAATGAAAGGTTTTTGCCCTCTATTATCTACCAGAGGCTTTTTTACATAAGAGACTGGAAGTATTTGAATTAATTTTTACTTTTAAGGCATAATTTTTTTAGCTTTTTCATCTTCAACTCCATTTTTGAAATTGAAATTTCTAATTTTTTAAAAAAAAGCTTCTGGTGGATAATAGAGCAGAAGTTTGTGCATCTTTAAAAAAAAAACCAGAAGTCTTTAGCTATAATAGAACTCAAGTTACATTCCGTATACTATTACAACATTGAAAAAAACGATACGCTCAAAAAGAGCAAATGGCGGCAGATTTGTTTATTCCATCTTAGTTTCAATAAATAATTAAAAATACTTCCATGGCTCTTATGAAAAAAACAGTTACATATTCTGAATCCTTAGGATTTCGACTATCAAAAAAGTGAAAAAAAAAAAAAATCAAAAAAATTCATTTTTTTGCATTTCGAGGACGATGTACCCCCTCAAGACTAATCAGAATGCCCCTTTCGGAGTACGTCAGGAAAAATCGAAACTTCTATTGGGAACAATGGGGGAAATTTAACAATGAGAACTTCAACTAGGGTACTTTCTTTTGAAAGTCAAGTTAGAAACAGATATGGCACGCACGTCGCACAGTGGTATAGTTACGGGAGCGGGCTCCAGAGGTTTAAAACCCACCCCCTCCGTGCTTTCATTTTTCTGCAAAGCAAGTGGTAATCCTCCCGTTTTTAATGGGGAAATTTTAAAAACTTTTGCCCGAGAAATGTCAAAAAATGTAAAATCGGCCAAAAATTTTATTTGGCTTTCAAAAATTAAAAGCAAATAAACTCAAAAAAGGCGTTTTTAAAAAAATTTAAAAAGGGCAAAATTTCTAAAGTTGTTCAGGAAACCCCAAGGGGCCCAAATTTCAACCCCCTTTGGGGGGGTTTGGCAAAATTTTTTGGTTATCTTTTTTTTCTTTTTCTTTGCTCATAAAAATTTAATTTTCCCCTTTTGGACAAAAGGGGCCTTTTTTTTTTTTTTTTTTTTTTTGCCACCAATAATTTTAGGGCCAAAAACCTCTTTTGGGGGCAAAATTTTAAAAGACCTTTTTTTTTTTGCCCATAAAATTTATAATTCGTTGGCCAGTTTTTGACCCATTCAAACCTTGGGGGCAATTGGCCCCCCGCCCCCCCTAAAATGGGGGCCCATGTTTTTCAGATTGCAAGCAACGCCGCACTTATCGCAAAATCATTTACACTCATCGGCGGTCCTTCATTTCTCGGCTGTCGAGATAGTGTCTAATGCCGGGACTTTGGACACGACTCAAGAGCCCGCCCGCTCCTGATTAAATCGAAACGCATAAACAACCGGTCCAAAGGCCGAAACTTTCACCTCCTCAACCATACATATATATTTATAACAAGCTTCGAAAATACTTTACGCTCACTCAAGAGTATCTTCAATTGTTCAAATCACGTTGAGTTCACAAATCCCATCTCGAGGACCCTCTGTCTGTTTCTCGATAAGTTTTTACTCATCTCATATTCAATGTACGTATACATGATCATTTTTTTTTCTACATAAACTCCGATATAAAACTCCTTCGGTCTTCGGAGTTTCAATAAGCAATCATAACCTCGTAAATTTCCGCTTTCTTTTTTTTTCTTCGATGGGACGATATACTTCAGATAAACACTCTGACACGTGCTCACGTGTAGTGTTGAAGATCGATGTGTAAGCACTTACATGTATTACCTCTTCCAGCTTTTCAGTTTTGATGATTTTATTCTCACTTAATACACGCATGTATATACGTTATTTCATTTTTGTATTAAAGAAACCCATACGCATCACAATCAGAGCATGATGCCGTTTTGCGTATAATTAATCGTATTTTTTAATTCACCGATGATTCCACCGGTTGAGAAAAGATCACACAGTTCAGTTCAGCGTATGACTGTAATGCAAGAAAATATTTTATTCTGTAATCTTTTCTCATTTCTCAATCGGTGGAAACTCCGTCAATTAAATAAAATATCCACAGGTTTTTTAAAGTAATCTAAGACTCCACTGGTTGAGGAAAGATAACAGATACGAACATTTTCGTGCATTACAGTCATACACTGAATTGAATTGTGTAATCTTTTCTCAACCGGTGGAATCATCGGTGAATTGAAAAATGCGATTAATTATACGTAAAACGGCAATTTTGATCACAATGGCGGCTCGAGCAATTTGGCAAAGACAGATCCTGATGGCAAATGGATACAATCAGAATGGAAATTCCCAATCAGACAAAAACGGAAAAAAACGCTTTGGTATAGAAGAATGACTCGGCAAAAGACATCAGTATAGAGCTAATCAAAGGGTTTTTTCCGGGTTTTTTCGACTAACTAAAGAGGTTTTATTGAGTGAACCAAAGATTTGGTCTGCTCAAGTAAAGTAAAGTCTTTTGCTATAGGTCCATACTTCTACCAAAAGTTTTGTCAGCGCTACCAAAGTGTTTTTTCCTGCTTTCCTCGCTGGTGGCTCATAGAAGCGAGGCGACGAAAATGAGAGGTGGCGCAGGATTTTTTTTTTTAAACGCTTTTCACTTAAACTTTTTTAAATTTTTACCTTTCACTCCCACTTTTTGGATTATTGAAACAAAGAAATATGGAATAATAACCAACTTAACCTTTCCACGTTATTTTTTAAATTTTTTTTCTTTCTCCTCCATAAAAAAAAAAAAAAAA
The DNA here is from genome assembly GCA_011764245.1 of Trialeurodes vaporariorum. NCBI lineage: Eukaryota > Metazoa > Arthropoda > Insecta > Hemiptera > Aleyrodidae > Trialeurodes > Trialeurodes vaporariorum. The sequence goes on along the minus strand of VMOF01000024.1, from coordinate 8,579,290 downwards.
AAAAAAAAAAAAAAAATGTGAGGTGATTGCTCCCTGTCGCCTCATTTGCCTCACCTGGCGAGCCGACAGTGGTTTTTCTTGTGCACAAGAGCCAATGGATTCATATTTTCGGTCTCTTTCAGTAACTTCCCAAGATGGCGGATTTATATATTTCCATCTTTGTCTTTTTGTATTTCTTTGAATGGCGATAGTTTGGAACTTCTCAGGATGGCGCGTGGACCAGGAGAGCATGTTTCAAAATGAACCAAAGTTTCCATTCTGAATGAAGTATATTCTATGCCTTTAGTAAACTGTTTCACGAGTTCTTCCGGATTAACTTTAATGGGGCTATTGCACACTTTTGCTGTAAGCGATTTAATAGTCGATTATGGCGTAAAAACCTCAACAAATAACGATGGCGGCACTAAAAACTTCCAAAATCCACTCCTATACTCAATAGAAGCAGTTATTTGCGCGAGCGTAATGGTGGCCAAAGGCACGAACAATGGGAGATTCCCATCTAACAATTCTGAAACTCCATCAAGATCAATAAGACCAATAAGATACTACTTTCATTTGACACCGGTGTCACTAGGTGTTGTGGCACCATTCATCGGATGTGGATCATCACTCTGATGACTAATTACTCTGTGAATCATCCTTGTCAACATAGAGAGAAATAAGATAGGAATTTCCTATTGTTAGTGCCTTCGGCCACCATTATACGCTCGCGCATATTGAGTTTAGGAGTAGATTTTGGAAGTTTTCAGTGCCACCATCGTTATTTGTAGAGGTTTTTACGCCATAATTGACTGTTAAATCGCTTATAGCAAAAGTGTGCAATAGCTCCATTAACAAAATAAAGTGACTCCTCTTGTCAAAATAGGTACTCACCCATTCCAATGCCAGACAGTAAGCGACCCAAGTATAACATCGTAAGACTGTTACTTAAGGCGATGACGAGCCATCCAACGCAGAAAGGAACGCAAGCTCCGACCAGGGTGTATCTTCTCCCAGCAAACTGCATGAGGATTCCAGCCGAAAGTGCCCCGAGCGGATTCAGAATAACGCCCAGACTAGCTGTAAATTGACAGAAAAGAAGATAGGCATGTCATTACAAAATTTATTCTGTTCATGGCCACAATTTTTTTTTATTTTTCATTTATATTTTTTTTTTTTTTTTTTGTGAGTGGTACTATCGACGAATTAAAGATTGTACCGAGATTTTCACGAGCTAAGTTTCGCCTTCAAGGTTCTGGTTCGGCTACTCTTCACACTCTTCCACCTTGCAGGTGAGAGGTCAGTGTGGGTGGGTCGGGAAAGCCGTTGCCGATCAGTCCCACCAGTGGCGTCGCGTGCCATCTGGCAACAATGCACCTTCTCCATTTAAACTCATTAAATATATCGAATTTTTCTTGTGCACTGTGCACCCCCTGAATTCGATCTTTTACATGAGTTTAAATGGATAGAATACATTGTTGCCAAATTGCACGCGACGCCACTGAGTCCCACACTTACATCCATAACTAAAATGTGCGAAAATCTCGTGACAATCTTTAATTCGTCGATAGTACGTGTGAATGTGTGTGTGTGTGTGTGTGTGTGTGTAAAATTAGCTTACTAATTGTATCTACTTTGACACCTTTGTGCTGTGCGCAATTTGTCAACACGTCATACTGTCCATTTAAATACACACAGAGAAAAATGTCCTGATACCGAATGCTTCATTATATAGTAATACTGAGTATTAGGTAAGGGCGGAATTTTGGTTATAATTACCGATTTCTTCGGTACTTACGACCGAAATTTTTGGTTTATTCAACCGAAAATTTCGGTGATCAAAATAAGTCGAATCTTCAGTTCTAACAACCGAAGCATTTTTCTCAGTGCATGCAAAATATCGAGTTCAAGGGTTTCCTCCACTTTCGAGTCTCTATTACAGGTATGTATAAAAGAGTCTCGCTTTGTGGAGAATGAAGAAGAGTAAGCGGTCTATGAAGGCAAAGGAGACGACTTTATACAGGGCACTTATGGTGAAGAGGCGTTCATTATTTCCCGGGAAAAATCAAATTTTCAAAAAAAAAAAAAAAAAAAAAAAAATCCCGAATCTTCGCGGAAGATTTAAACGTTGAATAAAAGGAAAAAAATCGTGCATCAAAACATTTCACTCGAGGGTGATGAGACAGTGGCGTAGCGTGCAATTTAGCAACGTTGCAGTTCGTCCATTGAAATCCATGAAATGTATCGAAGAGTTGGATACTTCCTCATTCGATATGTTACATGGGTCTAAATGGACACGGCACAATGTTGCCAAATTGCACTCTACACCGCGCCATTGTGATGAGGGGGATATGGCGGTCATAATAATTAGTAGGTAATCCTTACTTTACAAAGTATTCTACTCTTAATTATTGTCTCGGTCTCGCCCCCAATTAAAAGTCATAAAACTCCTAATTATAAATCTTCCGAAGCAAAAAATTTTAAACTTTCCATCAAACTCCAATCATAAAAAAGATAATAATTGCGCAGAATAAATTCACGAAACAAGAAGATAAAATTATGGTTAGTTTTTAATCTCAATTAATTTCTTACGGGGTCATCTTTGTGTCGCCCGATTCTGAACTTCAGAATCGGAAGGGGTCCACGACCGAACTGGAACCGCTGCCTTAGAGAAAGAGATTAAACGCACAATGTCGGAATACGACAACCAACACAAAAAATAACAATTTAATTACCTTGAGCACTTAATAACAAGAGTTTAAAAACCGACTCTTTGTGTAAAAAAAAAAAAAAAAAAAAAAAAAAAAAAAAAAAAATGCTGAGCAATGCTCATGTAAGTACGTTGGTTCATCAAGCTTGATTCTTCTTTTAACGACCCCGCCCCCTTCGCTACACAGCGAGAGTTTCCGGCGCCCACTTTGCTGTCGGTACTCTCTTTTACTATCTCTGTTGGCACAATATTCCTCAAGATTTTTCTCGTTGATAGCGTGGGTGTTTTCATACACATATTTTCATAGACTTAAAATTTCCATTGTCAATCATGACAAAGCAAATTCGGGACTGAGATATATAACTATGATTGTATCCGGATAATGATTTATATGCCTTAGCTTTACCTCTATGTTTTAAAAGGGGGGGGCGGGGGGTGGAAATGAACTGGATTTTGGAAATGGTGATGAGACGAGAGGGACTGGTGAGGCCCCAGCCTTATCGCCAGGAATTTGCTTTTCTCTTTCTTTGCCCGTTTGAACGCGTTAGAAAAGGATGTAGCTAGGGATTGTCACGTGATTTCAGCTCCTGTTTCTGTCCTTTTCTAAGGAACATGCAGTCAAATGGGCAACAAGTGAGGGATACAAATACCTGGCTGCGGATGAGGCCTGTGCAAAGCACAAGTCACGCCGAATCCAGATTTAAACGAAAAGTCCTGAAAATCACTTCAGCGACATTGCCGTCGCCAAGAATTTGTTTTCCTCTCTCTCTTTTGCCCATTTGAACGCATGCGTTAGAAGAAGATGGGGCGAAGGGCTATCACGTGACTTTAGCCCCTATTTCTGTTCTTTTCTAACGCATGTGTTTTAATTGGACAAAGAGAGAGGAAAACAAATTCCTGCCTACGAGGACTAAAATGAAAGGGAAAGCATAAACATATCAAGGGGTAAAGAATTTTATACTTGAGAACTTTTCCGGAGGAAGAGTTTTCTCAAGAGAGAGAGAGAGAGAGAGAGAGAGAGAGAGAGAGAGAGAGAGAGGGGAGAGAGAGAGAGAGAGAAGAGAAAAGAAAACAAAACAAAAAATAAAATAAAAATTTTTAAAAAATGGGGAGAGAGTTAGGGGGTTTAAATTTTTCCAGTAAAGAAAAAAATTTTTTAAAAAAAAAACAAAAGAGGAGAGAGAGAGAGAGAGGAAGAGAAGGGGGAGGGGAGAGAGAGAGAGAGAGAGGAGAGAGGGGGAGAGGAGAGAGGAGAGAGAGAGAATTTGAAAGTTTTTTTAAAGCAAACAAAAATACCAAAAACAAATTATGCCAGGGAGAAAGGGGGGGCGTAACTTTTTTTCACGTCCCCTGTCTCAATTCAAATTTTGACAATGGGGGGGGGGGGGGGGGGGGGGGGGGGGGGGGGGGGGGGGGGGGGGGGGGTGGGGGGGGGGGGGGGGGGGGGGGGGGGGGGGGGGGGGGGGGGGGGGGGTTGGGGGGGTGCGTTTGGGTGCGTGGGGCGAAAAAAGTGGGGGGTGGTGGGGGTGGGGGTGGTGGTGAGGGGTGGGGGGGGGGGGCGTGGGGGGGGCGGTGGGCCGGAAAAAAAGTGGGGAATCCATGAGTCACAGGGGGGAGGGGGGCCCTAAAGTTTAGGCGCCGGGCCCCGGCGTGGGGTCCTTCACGTACAAAGTGGGGGATCCCTCATGACGTCAACAGTAGAGGCTGTGTTCTCTCATATAAGACGTCATGACGTCACTGCCGCTGCCGTCCGCGTTCCCATTCACAAGTTATTCCGAGTCTGGAGTTGATCGTCGAATGGTAAGATATTGCCAGAATTAAACAGAAAAAAATTCTTCAAATAGGTCCGTGCAATCGTGCGTGTTCACAGTGAACTGCCTCAAAATCGATGTCTTACACGAGTTTAAATGGACAAACTTCAGCATTGCCAACGTTGCCGCATAGTTGTGAGATTCGCCGCTACAAGTGCAGAAGTATCACAGAAAAACCAGAAAAAAAAACTGGGGGAAAAAATAAGACGAAAAAAAAAAAAAAAAACACTTTGGTATAGCGCTAGCCAAAACCTTAAGTAGGAAATGACCCAGCAAAAGACTTCAGTTCACACAAAGAACAGGAAAACGCTCCTTTGGTCGAAAAAAGACCCAGTAAAAGACTTAAGTTGAGCCAACCATGTTGTTGGTTCACTCAGCAAAATCTTATAGTTATATATAAAGGCGTCGAAAACCTTCGGATCACTCTCCTAAAATCTGTTTTGCTGGGTTATTTTTGTACCTAGGTTTTGTCAGCGCTACCAAAGCGTTTTTTCTTTGATGATCCAACCAAATCTCTAGAGGGGCGTTTTATCCCTTTGTCTATCCTTGTTTTACAAACGCCTTTCATTGGAGAGGAGAGATAGATAGATAATATCTCGCTGCGCTACTGGTTCTCCTCAGAAAAAACCGCTTTGGTAGCGCCAACGAAACCTTTGGTAGAAAAAGGTTGCGTCTCTCATCTCTCTTCCATCTCTCTCATTTCCCATTTGAATGCATGAGTAGGAAAAGGACAGAAGGAGGGGGTTTTATCCCTTTGTCCATCCTTGTCTAACATACGTTTCTTAATGGATAAAAGAGAGAGATGAAGAAACTCTCGGTGCGCTACTGGTTTGTTTGTTTGTTTACTTTTCTATGAAAACCCTTCATCTGCATATTTAAAGCAACGTAAAATTTAATTATTTGGCACGATCAGTCAACAGCGCCAAGCGGCGGCCGTATAGAAGACGTAGAGAGGCGAGGGAGCGGCATTTGATCCGGAGGGAGGAGGGAGAAGGGTTCAGCTTCTCGTGTAGTGTTGCCAGATTTGAGGTTAAAATCCGTATATTTTATGTCCGTATATCTTATGGGAAATAAATCGGTCTAAAGCCTTCGGTATACAGCCGATGAATTAAAAATAATATCAGTTGACCCCTTCAATTTGAGGGTCCAATTTTGGGTCAGGTAGGCTACTTGCAACGCTTTAAGTCATTGTGATATGTACCTATTACATGTTCACAACCTAAATCATTTTTTTTTTTTTTCATTTATTTTTTTTTAATTTTTTTTTTATTACAAAGGCGACTTCTTGACAGAATTAATCCTTATTTCTATAGCTTAACTATTTACATGAATTTAGTGATTAGCATGTGGTGGGGAGGGAGGGTACGGGTATCGTATCATTCCCAAGCACTGGCGCAACCAGGATATCTTCCATCTCTCTCATTTCCCATTTGAATGTATGAGTAGGAAAAGGACAGAAGGAGGGGGTTTTATCCCCTTGTCCATCCTTGTCTAACATACGTTTCTTAACGGAGAAAAGAGAGAGATGAAGAAACTCTCGGTGCGCGACTGTTCCCAAGCATTTTAAATCACGACCTTGGGACAAGGTTCGTAATTTAATTATAATAATTAAAGCGTAAACTACAAAATAACATTTTGAATCAAAATCTAAGGAGACAATTAACATTATTTAATTCGTCGACTGTACCTATATACATTTGGCAGTACTGTGCTCGCGGATCGCGCGGCGCGGCGCACGCCAGTGTCGTCGGTGTAGAGATGAGCGCGGATTTTGCACTCGTACCCTAGTTTTTCAATATCTAGTGCAAATGCTTGTTAATTCAATGGAGGATCGAACGCCCTTTGTAATTTTCTAATTAAAAATAGCGATGGTTCATTGTTGATGATTGCTGTACACTGTACAGTTCGATGGTTTAAGTCGAAAAACATGGCTCTCATTTCAACCAATAACAGGTCTGCTTTTTAGTTGGCGATTGACAGAATTTCGAGCGAAGGAAAGACTCCAACTTTATTTTTCATGTTGACAGTAATGTCGCTCCTTGGGAGGAGCGAAAAAGTTATAGAGAAAAAAAAAAACTGTAATCTTATACAGTATTTACATGCAATAAGGTTTATTTTAGCCGATACACAAGGCTATAAGTAAACTTCTAATAGACTGTTTTAGTAGAGCGCTATATCGTATCGATTGCCGTTCGAGGGCCGCTGGTTCCAAACAAATTTTGGTTCAATGTAATTTCCCCATAAGCGAACTTTTGAACGGAAATTTAGGCTATTAAATCAAACAATTAATGCGACCTTTTTGCGATTATGAATTCTACGTCCTCGAAAATGCTTAATTATGCCTGGTTCCTTGACTAAAACTGCCGAAATCAATAAAATATTACCGATTAGACGTTGCATTTGTAGGTTAGAATCGCCTGAAATCCCGCCAATTCCACAACAACAACAATAATATTTGGGTGATTCCAACCTCCAAACGCATCGTTTAATCTGTAATATCTTGTTGATTTCGGCAGTTTTAGCGGTGGAACCATAGACATAATTAAGCATTTTCGAGGACGTAGAATTCATAATTGCAAAAAGGTCGCATTAATTGTTTGATTTAGTATCCTAAATTTCCGTTCAAAAGTTCGCTTATGGGGAAATTACATTGAACCAGGGTTTGTTTGGAACCAGAGGCCCTCGGACGGCAATCGATACGATATATCGCTCTACTAAAACAGTCTATTGTGTTTTCTTCAAAATGCTGGTTTAGCTTATATATGTGTCGATCAACGAGCAATATCAATAGGGCCAGTAGAGGTTAATACATGTTATAATAAGTCCTATCTCAAAGTGAGGCAGCATGGGTGATTTGATTCTGGTTTGTTTGCCTCAGTTTTGTTAATTTAATCAATGCCATTGATTCAATGGAAATTGGTTTTAAATTAAAGTGTAAGTGCATTATAAAGGCTTTGTGGACACAGAATTCAAATAAAATTATTCAGGCGAGAAAACTTTGCTTTGTTTCTGTCATATGTTAGCTTATTTATCATGCAAATCCTTCAAATTAAACACACACAAAAACGATTAAAATCGATTTCTTTGTCTAGAAATTAATTTCAAATGTATCGGTCACATTTTTTTTTTTTTTTTTTTTTTTTTTTTTTTTTTTTTTTTTTTTTTTTAAAAGAAAATGAGGCAAATAAACCGAGACCGTGTGAAAATTTCCATCATGGCTATCTCCTTGCTGCCTCAAAAGCACGTCCAACAAATCCTCTATGTTGGTATCTAACTCGTTGGTGTCCCGGTATTGCGGGATAAAGGGCTCCGCAGGCATTGCTCTTAACCCTTTCCGTCACAGTGTCCACTATGGTAGACGACCATTTTACATGGATCCTTATGGAAATTCGGAAAAATTGACTCACGCATGAAATCATATGAGAAAAGTTCGTTCAATTTGATGGTATAGGTTTCAGATTACAGTGACGGAAAGGGTTAAGGCGGACCAAAGACAGTTGCTTCCGGTGTTTTAAAAACCTAAACATCCGGTATCCGCGAATCTATATACCTACCGCAGGATGATAATGAAATGAAACAGTCCATCTTCCTTTATAATTTTCATGATTTTAGAAAGAGAAAGAAAGAAAGAGAGAGAAAGAGAGAGAGAGAGAGAGAGAGAGAGAGAGAGAGAGAGAGAGAGAGAGAGAGAGAGAGAGAGAGAGAGAGAGAGAGAGAGCTAGAGAGAGAGAGAATAAAAACTATGAAAAAAAAATTGATCCGAAGATGCATGAATAACGCGGTACTAGATTAATAAACGAGAGTCTAGTACATAATGTCAATGTTGCCGCAAATATTGGCACTCGACTCAACCGTGCGCAGCTCAGCCGGCATCCGAAAGTGCTATTTTGTGGTCTATTTTTAAGAGCGCGAGGATGTTTTCTCTCTCGGCGGCATATGCATCGTTGTCAAATCAGGCATAGAATCAGCGGATTTGATTTCGACTCCATTTGCGGGAAATCCGCCGGATTTTTCGACCAAATCTTACAACAATGCTCGGCGGCGCATCAAGACGGACGGTCATGAAAACGGAAAATAAAAATCGGGACCCCGCGCGACGCCCGAGTTCACGTTTGGGAATCACCACATAAAACTTAAAACACGGCTGAAGTTGCGCACAGTCGACCAACAACCACTCTGAAAGACGAGAGGTCCCGCCTTACTGAAGCCATTGCAGCAAAAATTACCCAGAAAACACCGTATGCGCTTCTTAAAACGGGTGAGCTCTCTGGTAAAAATGGCTCATACAGATCCGTAACCAATGGGTCTGTTGCACACTTCGGCTACAGCGTTTTAAAGTATCAATTCCCATGTAAAAAGCCGAGAAAATAACAATGACAGCATCAGAAAACAATAAAATTCAGTACTAAACTCACAAATTACGAAAAACACTAGACACTATTCACCCCTGTATCTTTCCACCACGTGCACGATATTTCGCGAAATTAGCGCGGCATATTCAAATAATCACGGCCGACTGTCATCACAGCTGACTTCATAAACAAATAAACAGTAAACACTGAAGGCGTCTGTTTGAATTCTTACGTTTCAATATCGTCAATTCCTCACAAAAGGTTGTGAAAGGTACGGAAACCGATATTCCTGTCGAAAACTTATCAAAATGAAACAATAACACACAGGAGCTCCAAGTATGACTCCAACTTTCATCATCATTCTTGGAACTCCTGTGTTATATTGTTTCATTTTGATAAGTTTTCGACACAAATATCAGTTTCCGTACCTTTTACAACTTTTTGTGAGGAATTGAGGATATTGAAACGTAAGAACTCAAACAGACGCCTTCAGTGTTCACTGTTTATTTGTTTATGAAGTCAGCTGTGATGACAGTCGGCCGTGATTATTTGAATATGCCGCGCTAATTTCGCGAAATATCGTGCACGTGGTGGAAAGATACAGGGGTGAATATAGTGTCTAGTGTTTTTCGCAATTTGTAAGTTTAATACTGAATTTTAGTGTTTTCTAATGCTGCCATTGTTATTTTCTCGGCTTTTTACACAGGAATTGATACTTTAAAACGCTGTAGCCGAAATGTGCAACAGACCCATTCCCCATAGGAAGAAAAAGAATGAGGAAAGGAAAGGAAAAAAGGAGGAAAGGAGGAAAGGAAAGGAAAAAAGGAGAAAAGGAAAGGATAAACTGAGGAAAAGAGAAAGAGAGGAGAGGAAAAGAGGAGGAGAGAAAAAGAAAAGATAGGAAAGGAAATGAGTTCAAACAAAGTATATCAATGTCATGAAACATATTTTTCCTTGGAGGAACACATCTTTCCCGACAGCAATGTCCTTAATTGTTAATTTCGCTCGATCTTCTTCTGAAATCTAGATTTCCTGAAGACTCCGTCTTTCTATCAGCATGCGATGAAGATATTTCCGTAACATCAGCATAGTCTAGGAAAATCTAATTTTTCTCGAGAGTTAATTCAATATTGTTCTGAATAGAAGAAGCCTAATTTTGCGTCTAAGAAGAGCTAAATGGGTCTGTTGCAAATTTTTGCTACAACGATTAAGAGTGTTTAGTCTAATGTAAAATCGCCTGAAAAGTCCATTGGTGGCTTCAGAAAGACATAAAATGCAATAATAAACTCACAAGAGGCGTTTAATGAAATCCAAGATGGCGGTAAAATATTGAGCAATTTGTATGCATTCACCACGAACATCCAAGGATGGCCAACTTTGACAACCTCACTGGAGGTAGAGGTTATGTGTTTGTTTACGTTGTGATTGGTTGTGATCGATATTGTGAGGATGGTCATCCTTGGAGGTTAGTGGTGCATGCATACAAATTGCTCGATATTTCTCCACCATCTTGGATTTCATTTAACGCCTCTTGTGAATTTATTATTGCATTTCATGACTTTCTGATGCCACCGATGGACTTTTCAGGCGATTTTACAATAGATTAAATTCTCTTAATCGTTGTAGCAAAAGTTTGCGACAGACCCATTTTCAACATTTTCCGGGGGAGGACCCCCTGACCCCCCCTCCCCATATGAAATGACAACTCCCCCCCCATACAGAAACCCTGGGTGCGCCCATGGGTATACGTGTTGAAATCCACATAGATTGATACAATATCCATACACGGAGAAAAATTTCTGATTGAAATTAGGAAACGTAGGAATAAATGGGGGTGAAAAAGAAATTCCCTTTAAAATAATAAGAATTCTCATTCATTTAACCAGAATTATCATTTGGTTCAATTGGACGTTCTGATGATTCAGAAGAATCACAAGAAAGAATCGTTGGATCAATAAGAATTCTGGTTGATTCAATAAGAATTCTTATTATTTTAAAGGTAATTTCTTTTTATCCCAATTTCTTCCTACGTTCCATAATTTCAATCAGAAATTTTTCTCCGTGTACATATCAATATGGATCCATCATACATTCGTACACATCCATACACTGCACTATGGCGGTCTGAGATCTAAAAAAATTGGCCGAAAATCAGTGAAAATAAGACAACAATCATCGTTTTTGACTTTTTCAGTTTAATTTAAAACTTTGCAGTGACCTTACTGGGTTTAAATAACTCGCTGAAAGTGTTATCTGTGAATAAAGATGGTCCGGAAAATTTATAAATGATAGATTAATTAGACACTTTCTTTTTGATTTCTGGCCGCATTTTGACGATCTCAGACCTCATGCTCTGTATGGAGTATTGGTTATGGACATTTATGGGACATTTTTTACCAGGGCTACCCTTAAAAAAAAAAAAAAAAAAAAAAAAAACGCCTTACAGAAATATAGGCAGTTTTGACTTTTGACGGTAAGTATAGTTGAAACTGAAAATCCTAAATTCCGGTTGAGCCGATTTCATACCTGCCCAGTGCCCACCTACCTCTTTGGCACAAGAAAGTGTGGGCTTACGAGAAACAGAATTGTATCGGCTGTCACTTATTTGAACTTTTTTTTTTTTGTTTTTTTTTTTTTTTTTTTTTTAAGATTTCAATTTGCCGAGTTTTATCCTTTATGAAAAATTGTAAAAATTGGAAAGTGCAAAAAACGCAAAAGAAATAAAATGAGTTAAAAAACTTAACTTATCACTTTTTACTCGACCTTCTAAACTTTAAATTAAGTAAAAATAATTCGAATCAATATTGTGAATAACGATTTCAACATATTCTTGCGAGAAGGATACACTCTATTTAGAGCAGTGAGAAAAAAATAATAATTATAGGAATAAAAAATAAACAAATAAACCTTAAAAACAGACCACGAAAAAAACGCTTGTCCAAAAAATTCTATGATCCGTGCCTCTGTGCGACTGGCACTCGCAAGACCCAAACCAGCCCCGGCTTATCATTGACCTTCATTTTCACTCAATGGCAAAATTTTAGAGTTTGATCAAATCTCTTTAATCATAATCTCTTTTACCAGTCGAGTGGTCCGTTTCTCTTTTGCATCGGCGTTCTTCTGTTTTTACTACTTTCTCTGTAATACATATATGCGTGTATCTTAATATTGACGTCAGTTATCATGTACTTACTAGTGATAACACAAACTGACTTCTTACAGCTACACCCCTGAATTTCTGTGTCGAAATCGAAGGTTATCAGGCCCATCTCTCTCATGACGATCAAAATTTTAACGCCTAGACGACGTACATTTTTTAACACGAAACCTAGTTTTTACGTGTGATTTGAGATTTTCCCGTCAAGCGTCCGAATACAATTCGTGGTTGGCTTTAGTTTTGGTCCATACTTTGAAACTTTCCCGCTATTTAAACTAGACTGAGGCCCTCAACGCGAAATTCGAAGCATCTTTATCTTTATTGAAAACCAAGCAAGTTATGAAAAAAAGTGCCTTTATAGAACCCGATCATTAACCTTTTTCGTTTAACTGATATTAGTAGTGACAGACAAGTCTTACAATTCTTGACTAATAGCGTCACTCATCTTGGACAGTCTTAACGACCGGTTTTAGGAAGAAGTAAATGATCGATCCACATAGACAGGTATGCTCGTTACTTCAGCAATAGCAAAAAATTCATACTTGTAATGAAGACTGAAGAGCACATCTGATGTTTTATGAGCCATCCTACCATGAATGGCTTCCATATTTACTATCTTTTTTACGATACCCTTCACTGCATAGTGTGACACTGGTGTCACATGATGTAAAAAGCCCTGTATCAGACATTGCACGTAATGTATATTTTGACTTATTTTAAATTGTATCACCAGAGTCACATTATAAGAAAACATGAAAACAGGCTTAAACATTTTTCAAAAGACTACCAGCACTCATTATACTTATCATGCATTTAATAGTGGAAATCATGGCGGGGGAAAAATTTGGCCCTGTATGCGCGCAATGGGTCTGTTACAAACTTTTGCTACAGCGCTATAGAGTGTTCAATCTCATGTAAAATCGCGTGAAAAGTCCATTGGTGGCATCAGAAAGTCATGAATTGCGATAATAAACTCACAAGAGACGTTTAATGAAATCCAAAATGGCGGTAAAATATCGAGCAACCTGTATGTATGCACCATGAACACGCAAGGATAGCCAACCTCACATTATCGATCACACCCAATCACATAACGTAAATAAACACATAACCTCTGAAGCTGTGAGGTTGTCAACGTTGGCAATCCTTGGATTTTAAAGGTGCATGCATACGGATTGCTCGATATTTTACCGCCATCTTGGATTTCATTAAACGTCTCTTGTGAGTTTATTATCGCATTTCAAGACTTTCTGATGCCACCAATGGACTTTTCGGGCGATTTTACTTACGATGAAACACTCCTTACCTTTGTAGCAAAAGTTTGCAACAGACCCATTCAACCCCCATTTCATTATTTTTACGAAGCTTTTGGTATTTACTTCTTAAAAATTCCAATCAAAGTAATTTTTTTTCTTTTCACGCCATTTCTTATGGTGTTATAGCACGTGTAAAAAACGAGTAAAAAATAGAAAAATGAGAATTTTTACCGGAAAAAAAAACAAAACAAAAAAACTGTCCATTTATTTTTTTTGCTATTTTTTTCATATTATGGAGTACCTAGTGAATTGAAAAATCCATTTTAGGTTGGACAAAAAATCTAATGCAGAGAAGGGTTCTTAGAGAAGTTATTTTATCGTCCGATCAACCTGGCAACAACGCTTGAAGAATAACGATAACAATTTAATAACGAAAGCAGCGCGCAAGCTATAAAATTCAAATGTGACAAGTGCATCAATAAAGAAGGAAGTGTTGGTGCGTGTGGGTGGGTGAATGATTTGTGTGTGTGTGCGTGTGTGCAAGAGAGACAGACAGAGACGAAAAAGAAGAATTTTACTTACCAATCCACGACTTTTCCTCTTGAGAGATAAAGAATTCTTTACTATTTTCAAGTTGAGGTAGAAGGATAGCGGAAAAGCCTTGACCCATACCCGTAGCAATATTGATAGCGTTAACTATTATCACAGCCAGCAACTGATTGAACAAATAAAATGAGATCAATTCAAATTAGTCATTCGTTCAACGCAACTTCATTATATCTCAATTTTTATAAGTTGAAAGCACAGAACAGTGGTTTCAAGTGCAATATGGAGTTCTTCGCTCTTCCAAACTTTTGTTATGAGGGATTGAAGAGTTGATTCTTACATAAAAAACTGTAAAAATGACGATGAGTCCACTAAAAAATCACGAAATTCACTCTCAGATTCGGGCTTAGTGGCGGAGAGACGCAAGTATCATGGGAGATTCCCAATTAACTTGAGACATATCTCTGTGTTTGTTTGTTGTGTTTGTGTAGAGAAAATGACATAATAGACAGGAATCTCCCATGATACCTGCGTTGAATCTTCATTACGAACTTGCCGTTATAGCATTTATGTGAGTTTATTACTGAATTTTAGACTCTATTCGTGTAATTTTCGTGATTTTTGCTGGTTTTTACATCAAATTGCACTATTGATTTGCTCACAGGAAAAGTTTGCAAGATTATATCATCACTGGATTTTGTCCATTAAGTCAACATCTTATAAAATTGGCCAATATTTCCATAGGGTTTCCACCCTGGAACAATTATGCTCGGTTACTCTGTGGCAATTACCCTTATAATTTCGATATCATGCTTCGAACGCAGTAGAATATTTTGTAAAGCTCTTAAGTATGCGTTTTCATGGTGTTTTTAATTGATTGGGGGTGAAAGTTTAGACGCGCGGCGGCTGCATCAAAAACTTTAACTGTAGAAATCAGTGGTTAAGCGCGGAGTCTGGTGATATTGCATTTTGCCAATTTAAACCAATGAAAAAAAGCGAGCCCTAGGGGGGTAGCCGCACACCCAATATTTCGATCTTCTTAGTGGGTTTAAAAGGATCAAATGCAGCTTTGCCAAAGTGAACTGCTATATTCCCAACACAATTTTCTTCCTCGTTAGGGCATTTTTTTTTTTTTTTTTTTTTTTATCCTCCGTAAAGCCACGGACCCCCGATTAATTTTCCAGAACTGCGTGTTGCAATTAGCCAGATTACCAATTGAGCTCCACCTCCAAGGGCGTTTACAAGGGGAAGGGAGACCCCTCACAATCTCTAGAAAAACGCCAAGATATGAGGGGAAAAGGCGATAAACTGCCTGAATGTGTCAACACATGGGCAAAAATTATTTTCTTGCACCCCCACCTCCACTTGATTTTTCTCCTATGGATTTTTTTTCTGGATACATCCTAAGCCGTCCCCTTTTTGAAACGAGCTCTAGTTTTATAGACTTTGAGAGGATATTTCTTCATAGTTCCAACGACAATTTGGGGGGGATGATTAAAATACCCAAAAAATTCGCGTAAAAGCTTGCCCTTCGGAAAATGAATTTTCAAAAAGAAAAGTGTGTGCGTGAGTGTGACTGCAATATGTCTATTGTTTGAACAGCAAACAAAAAAAATAACCCAAAATGGATTGATTTGAAGGTCGTACGCACAATAGGAGAAAAGTCTGCATGCTTTGTCACTTTTTTCATTTACTAAATGCGTGTTTGTAGATCGGGGGGAAGGGTGGGGGGGGCAGGAATAAAGACAGAAAACAGTACTGCATACCAGACACATTTCCTGCGAGACGCAATGTCAAATGTATCTATTTTTTGCCAAGTCCGACAATCTGGCAGCACTGGAAAAAAACCACCTGGTGGAAAGCTGGTCACGTGGTGAACTTATACTTTCCCAGCTCTCTCTCTCTCTCTTTCTCTCTCTCTCTCTCTCCCTCTCTCTCTCACTGTCTGTCAACGAGCTGTGAGGATTTATTCGCGAATACTTCGAACACGATCGGTGCAATTAATCTTTGAACTCTGCGCGAACGATTAATGTGAAGAGGTTATTCATTTCCCGTTTCGTTTCCCCCGAGACAATCGTATAATGTTATCAGTCGCGGCTAATTTGAAAGTCGCTGTTTGAAATTTCTACTCTTCGACGATTTAGCGCTGTGGATTCTGAAAGCGCGATGTAGTAGATATTAAAATCTTCCGATGTATTTTTAAAGCTGCAGTCTTTATTATAATTGTTGACGGACAAGACAACAATCAAACGGTTCTTTATTAGTTTCGAATTGAACTTTTTTCCCGAAATTTTTTCAAGATCGTTTTTCGAAAAAATTGCCACTTTGTTGTTGTTGTTATTTCTATTTTTCATCCCTACACCTAATGATTTATCACGCACATGATTGAAAAAATGAAGAAAAAAGAATGGTCTCTGTGAACGGTGGTGGGTAAAATGTTTTAAAGAATGGATACTTTTTAAGTGATTGGTAGCTCTGGTATCAATGCGGCCATGCAGCTTATTTTCGGGAAAACTTTCGAATTAAACTGAAGACGGGATGTCACACCAAAAATTTGCAAGATCCCCATTCTTCAAAGTTTGGAGCTAAATTTAGTTGTTTCAAAACTGTAGCAATGGCAAAAATTATCAATTAAGCTCCCCTCCAATTTGATTACGAACATACTCTTCCGGTCATTATTGTCATTTTAAAGAAAAAGTAATTTCCGTTTCCGGTTAAGGTGATTCCTGGCAAAACTTTTCCAGATCTCAATCCGACAGATAGCGCCGCAGGCCGCTTTTGGGAAAAGTCGTGTGCTTGGAATTTTAAATTGAAAACAAAGAAATAACGCAAAATCCAAGAACACCATCACCTATACGAAAATTTTCTATGGATTTTTTGAGCCCAAAATCGGCGAAATTGGCTGAGAACTAAAGCCATAAATTACGAAATTAATTTCGTCATAAGCTTAGTGAGTGCGAGTGAGTGGAAGTGATTAATGTATGTCTATCTGCTTAATTCACTCGCACTCATTGAGACTAATTTTCTCATAATTTCCGGCTTTATTTTTGAGTATTTTTGCTTGAACCTTTCATGGTATCTTCCTGAAGTAGTCTCACAGGTGCTGACTTTTAACGTAAATGCGCCAATTTTAGCCAAAAACTGTTGACTTTTTCAGTAGCGCGCGATTCGAATTAATCGACCCTGAAATCATTTTAAAGTGCCAAATCCATTGTCAATAGTGCAAAGTAGTTTGCAGTAAGTGAGCGATGATTGGTTCTCACTCTTCACATGTGTTCCTGTTTCCGGCATGCAAGTTTCAGAGGCTAATTCTAAAGTGCTTGAGGAAGCCCTTAGCTTTCTTCATTTATTCATATTATACACTTTTGTTTTTAATTTAACAAAACACAACGTAATATAAACAACGAGAGATCCCTATACAACACTGAAAAAATGGGTTACCAGGAGCACACAGTGAGACGTGAACCGCGCCGTAAGGGGTGGTGGATGGTAATGTTGGCAGAATTCTATAGTGTTTGCACCATAGTTCTTGAAAACGTTGAGGGCTGGTACACTGTGACCATATTCCGATAGTAACTCCAGAATTCCCTGATAAAAGTAAAGGACTCTCCGCTATTCACATATCATTGTGCTTCTCGTAATAAATTACTAGAATTATTTAGGATTTTTTTTGTTTTTTTTTTTTTCCCCCCCAGTGAAAAGAATAAAAACATGTTTTAACAAAATGTGAGGTTATACTTACAGTTTTGTTGAAAAGTTTTTCTTTGATGAGATTGTAAGTCGCAATCATGTTGATGTGTTGAGGACTAGATCATCACTCCAAAAAAAAAAAATGAGAAGGAAATCGTGAGATGAGACAGCACGAGTTAAAAGACTCGCCAGGAGGCAGGAAAAAAATTTAAAGGACACACCAATAAATTCAGAGGTAAAAAAAAAGAAAGAAACTAAATTAGGTACACTTCTACGGTTGAAATCAGACCCACTTTTTCTTTGAACAAATGATGTGGAAAAAAAAAATCGTTAATGTTTCGGATAAATTTTCAGAACACAAAACAATGAGACACTTGGCTCCTCTGTCGATTCTTCCGCCACGCACATTTTTCGATGCACTCCTAGCACGATTGAATACGTCGAGCCAGCACAAATGAAAAATTCGTCGATGAAACTAAAAACACCATAGTACGTTTTGAAATTTATTCGCGTCCGATCGCATAAATGTTCGAGCTCTATACTTTAAAATAATATTCGGTCGACCACTAGAAATAAAAGAAATAAAACAATTAAGCACGTTGATTGGGGATCTTCGAATTCGAATCACACGTTTTTCGTCGGTGTTAGCTTTTGTAAATCAGAGACTTGATTCATCACTTTCTCAGACGCCGCGCGAGTTTTATCCGCGGCAAAAGAAACACTTCTCAGTGGAGGACAGTAAACACTTGAAAAATCTAACCGTGTTATTGGAATTATTTTCCTTTTTTAACATTCACAGAGCCAAGAATTAACGTCGAACCAGTAAATAAAAAGATCGCAAGCGGCTTGCTTTCCCGATTGAAGAGGTTTCCTCCTCTCCTCCGCTTCTATTCGCGATTTCGATTTGAATCCGAACTACTCGAGAAAAGCGCTTAAGAGACTGAGAGCTCCAATGCTCCCCTGTAAAGCTCCTCCTCCTTGTGTGTGTAAGTGAACAGTTTTAATTGAACCCGGTAATAACTGGATGTAAATGTGCTGTAATCTGTTCAAAAATACAGATTAACACTCAGTCACACAGTGGTTTCAGACATTTTTAATTTCCTGAACGTATTTCTTTTACGAATAAAAATCAATATTTTAAACAATTTAACTGAAACAAGAGTGGATTTTTTGTTTATTTGAGCTTAGTGTGGGTTAAATAACATTGTTATTGCGATATAATATTAATATAAAAATGTATTTAGAGCAAAATAACATTGAGACTTTCCATGTTTGGGAAAGGTTATGTTGTCGGCCCAGTGTGTGGTTCTGCTGGTAATGATCGCCGATTCTCCGTCGATCGCGGCAAGCTCAGTTTAGTAAATATTGTGGCTGAGGCAGCAGCGCGCGCGAAAAATTGACGTCGCTGTGTTTTTCACCAATTTTTTCGGTGGATGGAGGGGGGGTGTTTCGTCTGCTCCAACGCTCACGCTCGTGTCGATCGGAAAAAGAAAGAAAAAAAAAAGGTTCCTCAATCTTCTTATTCTTCCGGTGTTTCACTAATGAATAGTGATAACACAAGCGTGTTTGTGTCTGTGTCTGTGAGAGAGTGAATGTGTTTGTGTGTTTTTTAAGCGTTTTCACTGTATATCGAAACGCAGTGTGTTACAATAACGCAGATTCTACGATTTTATAATTTTCGTGTTTTGATCGATCCTTCGCCGGTAATTAATTGCGCCGGTAGGATGCCACGCGTATTTTCAGGGTTCGCGTGACGGGTCGGTCGGTGGGGGATGCTCCTCCTTTCTGCATACACGGTAACATCAACAAAAAAAAAAAATCGTTTTTGCGACGGTTTGCGCTACCGCTGAGGGATTTGTGAATCGGGTATACTTTTCACAGAACTTTAATAATGAAACACAATTCCAGTTCAAGTTTTTTTGCGTTTTTGTTTTTTTAATAAAGGAAAAACATCTGTTGATTGTATTATCTTTTAAAAGCTGTCACAATTGTCATGACATTCGTGCGGCAATGTTTCCGACAGCGCTACAATTTTGGGTCCGCTTTCGTTTTAGACTTCTTTCGGAGCCACGAAGATTAAAATCAGAATGTCCGAATTTTACAAGAAAAGCACTCTCCACTTTTACGCGGTTCGACCGTTCATTCACAATTTCAGTCTCACAGGGTATTTGTAATTATCAACTTATTAAAGCCACAATGAATTGTATCATGTATCGAGTCGATCGGGAAGCTATCGCTATGAAATAAGATCGTTCCTCCACCAAATGCTTCAGATACGAAAATCACGATGATCGATAAATAAGATCGGATTTCTGACGAGTTGAAGTCGAGTGTCGGGAAATAGGATTCTTCATTTACGCTCCTCTCTTTTACAATCGGGCATATCGTAGTAACAAACCTTCATTCACAATTTCAATCTCGTCCGCGGAGTCATGAGCCCTGGGGTATAAAAATCGCTCGATTGAGACGGATTGTTTACTAACTCGAATAAGGAGTGATTATTTACAATTTAATGTCACACAAACTGAGGGACACACAGTTACAAATTCTCCATTCATTCACAACCTTAGTCTCGACACAAAGTTAAGAATGGGGGGTGTAAACATCGCGAGATTGTAACGGATTGTTTACTAATTTGAAGGTGTGATTTATATTAACAATTTAACGTAATACTACGAAGGGATGGACGAGCTGAAAATCCTCCGTTCATTCACAACTTAAGCCTTGTCACGAGGTTATGAATCAAAGGTGTAAACATGAATGGAGGGAGTGTAAACATCACGAGATTGTAATAGATTAATTATTGACACGAAGGTGCGATTATTTACAATTAAACGTAAGCCGAACGTAACGTAACCGTAACGTAACAATGACACTTGAAACGGAGTGACGTAAGATGCATGTATAGTATAGTTTGTCTCGCTCCGACAACTACCACGGTCGGACGCAGCGTACCCCAGCACCGAACTATGACAAGGCGCTAACGCTTTAACGTTAAAAACAAATGACTAAATTTCGAGCCAGTGCCAACTTAATCCTATTTTTGTGTCCTGGTATTTGTCGCGTGGTGTTTCTTTGTTTACCGGACCCCCATCTCTTGATTTTGTTTACTTCTGTGTTTGTGATGAGCGCGTTTACACTATTACTTCTCCCTATCGATTGTTTACCACGCATTTTGTTATTCACAACTCGATCTCTGCCGACTTTCGCATATCTTCATTCATAAATGTGGGTGTAATTTCTTTGCTGGAAGTTGCGAGGGCAGATTCTATACAGAATGCTCGTACAAAGGAAGTTCTTTGAGGCAGAGGTGTTGTTCAGGGCTGCCGTTTTGCGTAGAATCAATACTATTTTTTAATTCACCGATGATTCCACCGGTTGAGAAAAGATTACACAGTTCAGTTCAGTGCATGACTATGATAAACTGAAATACTCGCATCTGTAATCTTTTCTCAACCGGTGGAGTCGTCGATGACTTTAAAAAACTTGCGGATATTTTAATTAATCAACGAAGTTTCCACCGATTAAGGAAAGATTACAGATCAGAGTATTTTCGTGCATTACAGTCATACACTGAACTGAACTGTGTAATCTTTTCTCAACCGGTGGAATCATCGGTGACTAGAAAAATAGCATTGATTCTACGCAAAACGGCAGCCCTGGTGTTGTTGGTCATTTCCTCGTTTAGCGTGTCGAGAGGATTTTATGGGTTGATTGATTTGTGCCAGCGCGATAACATTTATGATCGACGCATGGGCATGGCATCGCGTGTATGCATTCTGAAAACGTTGCATTTTATACATTTCGAACCATGCAAAATGCCGAATTCGAAACAACGCATTGTGAACCAAGAGAATTCGATATTTTTCCTGGGTTACAATCGACAAAATTTAAGTTGCTTAATAGGCCTGTGCAATGTCTAGTTTTGTACATCGAAATTCGATGTCCAAAAAACATCGACAATTTATCGATGCATCGAAACAAATTTTAACCCTTTCACTGCTACGAACGAGTATACTCGCGGAAAAAAAATCTTTCCTCAGAGCTACGCCCAAGTATACTCGCATTCGTGACTTCCATTGAATTTCCGGCCGTAGCGCTGCTGCGATTGAACCAAACATAGGACTATAGGTACTCATTCTGTCGGGAAAGATACGAACTACAAGTTACAAGTGTTTCCGATAGAATGCGTTGCCCCTTGATTTTAAAATATGTTTCTTCTCTGCATGTTTTGCTTCTGCTCAGCTGACGAAACCAAGTTAACCTAAGTTTGTCGGTATCGCGCTTGCCTCAGGGGTACGGATTTTTTGCAGCGAGTATACTCGTTCGTAGCAGGCAATGGGTATATCAACAAATATGATTTTGGATGATTTTTTTTGTTTTTTTTCTAATGATTTTTGGCCATCTGAAAATGATCGAATTTGCATAATTTTCGATTCCTAACTCAGCTGGGGGGTGGCTGCACCTGAATTCCTAACTCAGCAGGCAAAGGGTTAACAAGTCAAAAATGAGAAATTACTGGAAATCATGATACTTTTTTATGCTTTTGAGATGGTTTCAGGGGAAAAGCTGACGCTTAGGTCTGATTTCAGTGGAAATATCGATAAGTAAGGTAGGTGACCCAAAGGTGGCCATACCTAAGCTTGGAGCCAATTTGCACTAATAAAGAATGAGAGAGAGAAAAAACGAAATACGTCAATTTACTCTCCAGACAGTTGGCTATCATATACTGATTTCATTTTTATAATTTTGTTTTGTTTTTGGGCTTTTTTTTTGCATTTGAAAAAAGTGGGGTTTTGCCATCGCGCAAAACGTGCACCTAAGGTGGCCACCCCTTAACGAACCCATTCAACAGTAGGAAAACATCTAAACATCGATCGATTCATCGAACATCGCACGTACAGGCCTATAAGTTGCTACGTGGAACGCGACGCCAAGGATTTTTACTCATACCTGACCACACATACACAATATGTTCAAAAATTCCAAACTAGTAAACCGATCAACATTCTTGAAATATTTTCATTTGAACAAAGGGAGAACAATCGATTCTTTAGGAGGCTGGCAGCCTCCTGAAGTATCGATTGTTCTGCATGTATTGAAACGGTGGAAAACACTCAACACTATAAGTGACCATACTGCACGAGCCGCCATTGGCGTTCAACATACATGCTAAACATTGAGGACGCGGACTGGACTAGTCTTACATTTTGGGATACTTCTGAACATTGCCACGTTTAAAAAATCAAATGTGGTAAAAGGTCATCTTGATCTAAACCCAGCCTATAACATCAGAACAAACCAGTGGCATATGGGTACCAGCAAGCAAGATATACAGTGGTTGCTCGCCCTAAGATTTTCTGAATTATTCAAAATTATCGCATGAACCTGCATCAATTTTCAATAATTTCTCACAATCAGTCATTCAACCAAATTCTGCGCTTTGGAAAAAGAGAACGTGAAGACCTTTCTAAGAGGAATCTTTGAATATTCCTCCCAAAACTTAATATTGCCTACCTTGATTTCAGATTCACCGCACGTCACTGGAACAAACTTTTTTCATAGCTTGTAAATGCGCCTTACAGGATTTTAATTCTACATGGGGGTCTCCAACCAATTTTAAAGCGAGAAAGAGAGAGAGAGAGAGAGAGAGAGAGAGAGAGAGAGAGAGAGAGAGAGAGAGAGAGAGAGAGAGAGAGAGAGAGAGAGAGAGAAAGAGAGAGACACAGAGGGAAAGAGTGAAATACTTTAATTAAAACATGCAGCGAGCGTAAAAGCTCGAAAAAAGCATCAATTAGCATCACAGAGCAACAAGTGTTCTGGCTTTTCCGTGACCTATCTTTGACTCTTAAGATTCAATTCACCTATAATTAGATGAAAACTTCGACTATGCATTATTACCAGGCGGATAAAAATAATTGGTCTCATCTCCTACGGCAGCAGTGAGCTGATAAGAGCTTCTTCTTTCTATGGGACACAGTAGCATACAAGACATTTGTAATTCACATTCGGCTCATTTGTGTAAGTACGTAAGTGCATACGTGTAAACTGTAAACATATATGTATACCTACATTGCACAATCTGAGTCTTATCGAAAGACTTTTACTGAATCGACAAATTGCCAGAATGCTGAAATACTCGTGTGCGTCTGTGGAAAGACAAAAAAATTAGTTTTCTTCCACTGATTGCTGTTTTCTTGCAGATCTGGAAACTTTAAACTTGACAGAGGTCCTTCGGAGCGTTCTTTAGGATTCTTCGAACTGGACAGCCGGCGAAACTGCGCGACATCACAAAAAATGTCTCTGTCCAGATATGAAAGAAACATTTTAAAAGCCCTGTCAGAGTCTTTGCCGAAAATCTTTCAAAAATATTTTTGAATTATGAGAATGTTTATGACAAATGTTTGCCGAAATAATGATGATTTCAAAATATTCTCAACGATTTTTTGTTTTGGTTTTTATACCTATATTTTTGAAACGTTTCCGAAATCTAGTTTTTAGCGAGTGGCGTAGAGTACAATCTGGCAACGTTGCAGTTCGTCCATTGAAACCTGTGAAAAAGATCGAACTATTATGTGCTCTATGAACACCTTCGCATTTGACTTTTTACATGGGTTTACTTGGACGGAATACAATTTGCCAAATTATACGCTATGCCACTGTTTTTAACCTTCTTTAAAAAGTAAGTTTTAAATATGGTAAAACAATTTCTTTCGAACCTTTATTCCGAAAGATTTTAGCACGGTGGGTAAGATTTTGACAAGATCCACACAACTACAAAACGTTGTCAAAATCTTGCTTCGTATCTGGGATGGTGAGCAAGTTTTAAAATGATTCGATATCAACCATCCCTATAACACTTCTTACGAAAATTAAGAAGATTTCGTAAAATTCGTGTTATCTAGAAGAGAAGCGTTTTTCCGCGAATGACCTCTGGTGGGTCATTACATAACCCAATCCACCCGGCCTGTATTTTATTTTGACCCGATCCAACGTTTTCCGGGGCTCATCGAAGCGATGAATAGTGCGAGCCCCGATCGAAAAGAGGGGGTTCAGACTTCAGATTACCTTGATGCCTGCTGGTTTCCAACAACGCCATCGGTTCAAGAGTGCACGCCAGATCATTCGCCATAAAATAAGATTTAGGCTAGAATGAAAGTAAGTACATCTCTAATAAACTATGCAATGACTATGTCGGATTGAGTTTTGATAAAATCGGTGTGAACCGGACAACCGGAAAGAAATGCACTTACATTTCTGCCTATACTTGTAGGAAGAACGTATTTTCCATGATCTTCATTATTTTGGTATAAGAAACCGTTTGGTTGAATTTTCAAAATGATGTACATCGAAAAGGTTAAGGAGGGGGATAAAGGTTATGAATCTCTCGTCAGATCATCCACTCTCCTTCAAATAAAAATAATCAAATCACTACTTTCAGTCGAAAGTTGTAAAAGAGCGCTCAAAGCGGCTTTGCCTTGGAATGATAAAACTCGCGCTTATCTGAGTGATTTTTAAACTCGTGGAGCCATAACCTTTATAGAAAATCAAGAGCAGACTGAAACCGCCAATAAAGTCAATCTTGACCTCTCGACGCGTTTCAGGTTCTATTTAATTAATTGCTCCCACCAGGGAAAAAAAATGCAGACATGACTTTAACTGATCCGGAACATTTGTGACCATTATCACTTTTCATTATAGAAAAGGGCTCAATAGATAAAATAAGAAAGGTGACACCAGTGCTGTTTGATTTCATGTTAAAATCAGTGCTGCCAGATTCGGCAGAAAAGATACACTCTTCACATTCAATCATAAGGAAAATTTGTATATTTTTCGACAAAATTGGCAGCACTGGTTGAAAATCCGTATATTTTACATTGGATCTTATGGAAAAAATACATCTGGCTACGCTGAGCGACACGATGGCCGCACAACGCACAGAGTATTGAATCATGGAATTTTCTGGACTTCATTTCACGAAGAAAAACCAAGAATATAAATAATAAATTAGAAGATACCAAAGAAATCAGGTTTAGAGTATCAATTTTGCACCTTAAAATGATGGCTCATTATTTCATGATTTCTGCAAGGAAATATCAACTGTTGAACATTTTTAAATTCAAGTAGAAAATCAATTTTAGTTTGGAAAAATCTGAATTGTAAATTGAATCTGTGGGACGGTTTAAGTTCAAGCCAAGTCGAGGAAATCTCATGTAAAGTCTCTGAATGGGGCTGTTGCAGGGGTCTGTTTAGTTTGTCGATGTTTTTTTAAGCGTGCCGTATATATACGGTGCGCTTCTTGTTTTCATTTTCATATCTAATATATAAGTCCAATGCCTTGCTTATGGCAAAACCTTGGCGGGAAAGGTTTGAAAAATTAAAAACGTGTTTTCTTAAAACTGGTTTCATTAATCGTTAATTTGTTGCTGCAATCCAGGAGGTCTCGGCGTCTATTTTCTTAAAATTGTAAAAGTTTTGGTATTCCTGTTAATTTCAATAAGTTATTAAGCGTCAAAGTCGAATTCCTTCAAACGAGAATTCCATACAGGTCCAGCAACCTAAGTCATTTGTGCCAACCTATGAGTCGGAATTCCAAGGCAGGAGGGGGGTGGAAACATCCTTCACAGAAACCCTCTTTGCCCCTCGCCTTTGGGCTCCACCGGTCTCAAGATTTCTTCACGGTGCATTAAGCGTTCAGGATACGCATCGTATAAGTGTCAAACTCTGTTTGACGAGGGTACATCGATAAGAAGCGACGAGGTATTGATGAATAGCGGGAGGGGTATAGAAAAGAGAGAGGCTCATTCATATCCTTAAGTAGACCAGGGACCAAATAATGTTAGGTCCCGAGCATTGAATTGCGTGCATCTTGCGTGCGGTTTCGACGAATCAGAGAGCTTACGCACGGTCATGTGACCATGCGTAAGTTACGCTCGGGACCGAACACTATTTGGTCCCTGTTTAGTGATGACGTCACGATCAGAATTAGTTCCAAACAAATGCTCTATCTCGCTCACTCTCGTGGATTTACCAGATCCAAATTTTCGAACGCAAATTCATGCTAGTTAACCAACAGTTTTCTCAAATTTTATTGCACCATTAGATTCCACTTGCCTTAAAGTATCTTTTCACTGTAACATAATTCCTAAAAGATCACAAGCGAATTTACAATCACAGTTATACCGAAAGACGTTCTACGTTTTGTCCTTGTCTTACTCACGGTCTCTTATGGTAGTATCACCGGCATGACACTCAATCATTCTAACTTCTCTTCGTATCGAAGCTATTGTTCGAGGTACAACACATGCCGTGATGGTGCTGATGAGCCTATATCCTAGAATTTTGTGCTCTTAAGAAACTGTGAGTGTGACAAGGACAAAACATAGGACTTTCTTCGATATAACTGTGATTGTGCATCGATGCGCGATGTTTCAAAAAGTTTGTGATAGCGGGCTCATATTTTATCACTGAGAAAAAAGTGGCTGTTAAAACTGTAAGAATAGAACCATAGATGATTTCGCCTTATTTCAATCATGAGACCTATCGTTGCTATGATCAGCGCGCTTGAACCTACACGAATTTCGATTGTCTCTATGGAATTTCGATTATTTCTGTCTCTATGGAATTTCGATTATTTCTATGGGAAATAAAGCGCGTTAATATACATCCAATCGGAAAATTTTCTTGAAACAATCGGAAATTTTTATAAGGAACGTGGAACCGAATGGTGTGATAAACACAACGTGTAAAGAACGTGTTGTTTACTAGCACTTGTATTTGAAAATTTGGACTGTGTTTCGTATGGGAAAACCCACGAGAGCG
This sequence comes from Trialeurodes vaporariorum, assembly GCA_011764245.1. NCBI lineage: Eukaryota > Metazoa > Arthropoda > Insecta > Hemiptera > Aleyrodidae > Trialeurodes > Trialeurodes vaporariorum. The sequence goes on along the minus strand of VMOF01000024.1, from coordinate 8,551,967 downwards.
AGTGAGACGGAGCCTTTGTTTGGAACCAATTTTTTTCATGACGTCACACTAAACAGGTCTTTGCATCGAAACATTTAAAATTCTGGGGGATCGGCAAATTGAAAGCCCCTCAATGAGCGTCGATGGAATCAAGGGATTTTTGAGGACATTTTTGGCGTTTTGTTGAAAAATAGGTGTTTAAAATCCAGAACACAGGGAGCCAGAGGGGTAAAATTCGCATTAATTGCTCTAAAAAGTGAGAGGGGCTGTCACGTGTCTTCCACCCCTGGACAGCTTCCTCGCTGCGGCTATGGAATTGACTCTGGAATAACTTATTTACCTATCCTAAAAAGTTCGTTGCGTGTACAAAATTTTTCACTGGAAGCTTCTTCAAATTTTGGAAACTATAGGTCCATATGGAACTTTGCTTTTCCAACACGAAAAATGATATCGACCGACGGCAACAGAAAAAAAAAAAGAAATAATATGACAATGCGTTATAGTGAATAATGGCATAGTTTTAACTGTAAACTTTCGATACTTTTCAAGAAAATAAATGGGGAGAGGGGGAATTAAAATCCACAAACCTCTTAAACCTCCACACCTACTAATCTATACCCCTAGAATGCTTGATGTGTAAAGGGCACTTGAAATGGTTAGTTCTGTATATTAAAGGATTATTGTTTCATGAATTCGCAAGTGTTCCATTTATGCATATTACGTATCTACATCGTGACAATCGCAACAAGTGCTGACAGCACCTAAAACGGAAAAAAAAAATAAAAAAACTGTTTATTATTTAGAATCACGGCTTTTCCGAATATGACACTTTTTGACTTCAAAAGAACGCAACCTCATGTTTGATCCCTGAACAAGCCGTTTAAAAGGTGGAGGGATTTAGAAATATCTATTGTCTATAGTTTATGTGGGTAAAAAAGATCGAGCCTTATCAAATAATTTTCTCTTTTCAGCTTTCAATGGGTTTGTTGCAAACTTTTGCTACAGTGCTATAGAGTTTTGATTCTGATGTAAAATTGTCTGAAAATTACATTGGCGGCATCAAATAGTCATAAAATCCACTAATAAACCCAAAAAACGCATTATAAAGAAAGCCAAAATTGCAGTCGTAAAGCCGAACAATCTGTGCACGCGCACGACGAACATCAGAGATAGGTGACCCATTCTCCCCTTTTTCGTTAAGGGGGGGGAGAAAATATCTCCACAGTCAAACTGTGATTTTAAAAATGTGCATGGTCAAGATGTTGTCTTTTGTGAAGGGGGCGGGGGGGATATCAAGAACAGGGTGTTTCAAAACTTGAGTACCAAACTTATGGAGTGTATTTTTGGGGTCAACATACATATATATAAGAGACTTTATTTTCCTTCATGAGTATGTGCTGCAATTATTTCTCTTCTGAGCTAGAGCCCTCCAAAGTTTTGAAAACAAAAAACAAAAAACAAACACAAAAAAACAACGCCTTTGACTCATCTCCTTATAGATACATCTGATCTAAATTTATTTTTTTCATAATTTCTCACCAAACAAGCTCAATTGGACAGCACTTGTTACAAAAGAACCGAGTGACATTTTTGATAAAATTGAGTTATTGATTGATAGAGCTAGCAATACTGAATCTCGAAGCAACAAGAGCTTCTTCTGTAATAACAACTATTTCCCGTCAAAATTCCAGGTAAAAGTGAGCTGGTGAGCCTCATTGATGTCATTGTCCATATGATGAAATAAAATGAGAACTTGGTTCCTTTGGCTGATTAGGTTAAACCTTAATCCGAGTCACGTAAGGAACCAACTCCGACTTGGTTCCTTTCAGTGGCGGCTCGTGCGATTTGGCAACCATGCTTTTTTACCATTTAAACCTATGCAAAAGTATCGATATCTTGGGGGTGCATTGCACCTCCTGAAGATCGATTGTTTTACATAGGTTTAAATGGAGGGATTCCACTGTTGCCACATTGCACGAGCCGCCACTGGTTCCTTTTATAGAATTGGGAACGGACTTAAGTCCGGATTAACGGATTTTAAAATAATCAACAGTGTAAACCAACTCTGCCGTTTGGTTTCTCTTAGAGTTTCGTTTTTCGTGATTATGCCAAAAAAAAGAAGAAAGGAACCAAGTCACTTTAAACGCTAAAAATTAAGTACCTTTCCACATAGTAAATTCCACTTTTCCGGTGTTGAAATGCAAAAACACAACACGGTAGTTGAATGAAATCAAAACGTAAGTAATTCCAAGTTTTTTGTTTAAATGCTAGCTCTTCAACTTTGGACTCAATTTTCTCGAGATCAGCTCCATGTTGAATGCTGTCTAATTATTATCATTGCTAGCAAAAGCATTAAAGCTGTTCAGACTTTAGTGGCACGCTTTTCCAACACCTGCGTGTTGGAATTTTCCCTGCTTGTTTTTTTTTTTTTTTTTTTTTTTTTTTTTTTTTTTTTTTTTTAAAGAAAATGAAATTGTTAATTCTCAACTTTTCCCGTTTAGGAGATTCGTTTGTGAAGGTTTCAAAACATTGTGAGTGTTGTGACGCCACAACGCGGAATTCCCAATTAAAAAAATGTGCATTTGGCCAACATCGCATTTCCAAAACTATGAAATCCAGTTAAGAATCAAAGGTATCACCTACCTCATGCACAAGTACTTTCATTTGATTACTGACAAACTCCAAAATAAAAACCCTTACAATGGGTCTGTTGCAAACTTTTGCTACAACGATTAATAGTGTTTAATCTAATGTAAAATTGCCTGAAAAGTCCATTGGTGCAGGCATCAGAAAGTCATAAAATGCAATAATAAACTCACAAGAGGCGTTTAGTGAAATCCAAGATGGCGGAGAAATATCGAGCAATTTGTATGCATGCACCACGAACATCCAAGGATGTCCAACTTTGACAACCTCACTGGAGGTAGAGATTATGTGTTTGTTTACGTTGTGATTGGTTGTGATCGATATTGTGAGATTGGCTATCTTTGGATGTTCGTGGTGCATGCATAAAAATTGCTCGGTATTTCTCCGCCAACTTGGATTTCATTAAACGTCTCTTGTAAGTTTATTTTAGCATTTTATGAATTTCTGATGCCACCAATGGACTTTTCAGGCGATTTTACATGAAGATTGATAACTCTGTAGCGCTGTAGCAAAAGTTTGCATTAGACCCATTGCCCTATTGCACCCTTACTGCGCATTCTCAGAGGCGTGCCGTGGGGGAGGGGGGGGACACGTGGGTTCCCTTGCCCCGGGCGGCACTTTCCGAGGGCGGCAAAATCAGGGTGGGGGGGGAGTTATCAAATTTCAAAATGAATCACAAAGGGCGGTCAGTGTGTAACAAGCAAAAAAAAATAAAAAAAAATTATTATGTTGAGGGGCGCCAATTCGCGAAGGGCGGCAAGATTGCATTTGTGCCCCCCTCTCTGGAAACTACGGCACTCCCCTGCGCATTCTCCCCCCCCCCCCGGTTAAAATCCATTGGAATGCATGTTTTCATATTTCCGCAACAAAAGTTTTCAAAAGACCCATTGATTGTTCATCTAAAAATTAGACAAACACTCTAACTGTCAGATAAGTAGTAGAGAACGCACTAACCCAGTTTAACTCATCAGAATCTCTCTTAATAACACTTTGTAGGAAAGGTTTTTGAACGTGCGCGAACACATATGTTCCATTCTATCCTCATCTATAAAAGCACTCCTCAATTGAGCACTTTTCCAGAAAGGAGGAACATAAAAGAGGGGTTGCATTGCAGGATACATGAGGGAAGGTAAAGGGGACGATCGACCCTCCTCCCTCGTGCAGCCGAAAAAGGGGTAAAAGAGGGTGGTGGAAGGGGGAAAGAGAGAAAGACAAAAGAAAAAGGGGGTCACTGTAGGGAAAAATCAGTAGTTCGCCCCCCTCCACGTTCGCGAAGGCCAGATCCGCCAATACTACCTTTAATAAATAAAAATCTCCAATCTAAATATATGCTGACTTTAAGGGAAGAGCATACCTGATGTTTCATGTGCCCTTCTTCCAAGGCAGTCCTCAATTATTGGAAACAAATCAAATCTAAGTCAGGTTACCTGCCAATATAGGGCTCTTAATTGCAAACTTTCGCTGTGAGCAAATGAATAGTTCAATCTGATGAAAAGACCAGCGGAAATCACGAAAATCGCACTTAGAAAGTCTAGAATTCAGTAATAAACTCAAATAACTGCTATAACGGCAAGATCGTATGGCGGTTCAGCGCAGGTATCATGGGATATTTCAGTCTATTATGTCACTTTCTCTTCGGAAACACAGAGATATGTCTCAATTTAGATATAGGAATCTCTCCCATGATACCTGCGTCTCTCCGCCATTGAGCCCTATTCTGATAGTGAATTTCGTGCTTTTCTACTGTACTCATCATCATTTTTACAATTTCTTATATGCAGTAATAATCAAGTCTTCAATCCACTGTAGCAAAAGTTTGCAAGAGCTCCATTCAAAGAATTTTCAAGTTTTTTTCCTATCAATCTCAAGCGTACCTTTCAACTCAATCTAAATGAAATCTTCGATTAGCTTTCTTCACCTAATACTACACAATTCGCGGACTTCCAGGCATTTCAACTGAAGAGGTTTTTGAACTTTGATCCGCTGCAAACTATAAATCCTCATTATTTCTCTTTCTTCTCTTGACACTTTAATATTGGATTGACAGTTTCAGCTAAAGCTATGAAGACGTCTTGATTTCTCGCTGGCGAGAAATAAATCGATCGCCTCTCTCAAGCAGTAACATATTTTATTTGCAGCGCTGCCATTATGCGTATATTTAATGGCATTCTACGATTATTCGATGATCCAACCGGTTGAAGCAAAGATTATCAGTTGATAAATAAAGAGTTGGCAATAAAAATACTTGAATTTGTAATATTTTTTTTCGACCGATTGAATCATTGATGGTTTTGTAGAGTACCTTTAAATATACGCAAAACGGCAGTATCGCTCTTATGGAAAAACTGTTCGTTTCTCGAAAAAAAAAGCATGGGACGATTAACGTAGTCAATTTTGGTGCCTTGCAGAAAGTGTATTGTAAACTTCAAGCCGTGTTGCCAGATTCTGCTGCACAAAAAGAAAAAATCTGCAAGATTTGGCAACACTGACTTCAAGAAAGAATGATATACCGTATAAAAAAACTTATAACCTATGAAAACTTAAAAACCTATAACTTGCGGTTAAAATTGATTTAGGAACAAACAAAAAACCATTTACCCGAAATCCCGTCCATGAGTACAGCTCCTTGACTGCGCGGGACCGTAGCAAACTCCAATTGAAGCCATTTCCAGAGAAATATGCCGTAAAAAAACATTGAGTGTGCTCTTCCAAGAAAATAAGCCTTATGATCTCATTAAAATTTCCTCAGATGAGCACACCTATTTTTATGGACCATGAGCCCCCTTCCTTCCAGAGAAGACCTCAAAGAAGCTCTCGCTAACTTTTGCTGTCAGCGATTGAATAGTAACTCTGAAGTGAAATCCAGGGAAAATTAAGATGAGGCTCATCGCCTCATCGAGGCGATCGCCCTCAAGGGTTTTCATATCTTTTGAAACTGGGGCCGTTTCACTCATAGCAACACATGACTCATCACATGGGTAAAAAGGTGATGTCTCCAAACCCCCGCTTGTGACCCCTCTATCAATTCAGCTAGAAAAATGGAGTCGATCGCCCTCAAGGGTTTTCATATCTTTTGAAACTGGGGCCGTTTCACACATAGCAACTCATGACTCATCACATGGGCAAAAAGGTGATGTCTCCAAACCCCCGCTTGCGACCCCTCTATCAATTCAGCTAGAAAACTGGAGTCGATCGCCCTCAAGGGTTTTCATATCTTTTGAAACTGGGGCCGTTTCACTCATAGCAACTCATGACTCATCACATGGGCAAAAAGGTGATGTCTCCAAACCCCCGCTTGCGACCCCTCTATCAATTCAGCTAGAAAAATGGAGTCGATCGCCCTCAAGGGTTTTCATATCTTTTGAAACTGGGGCCGTTTCACACATAGCAACTCATGACTCATCACATGGGCAAAAAGGTGATGTCTCCAAACCCCCGCTTGCGACCCCTCTATCAATTCAGCTAGAAAAATGGAGTCGATCGCCCTCAAGGGTTTTCATATCTTTTGAAACTGGGGCCGTTTCACTCATAGCAACTCATGTCTCATCACATGGGCAAAAAGTTGATGTCTCCAAACCCCCGCTTGCGACCCCTCTATCAATTCAGCTAGAAAAATGGAGTCGATCGCCCTCAAGGGTTTTCATATCTTTTGAAACTGGGGCCGTTTCACACATAGCAACTCATGACTTATCACATGGGCAAAAAGGTGATGTCTCCAAACCCCCGCTTGCGACCCCTCTATCAATTCAGCTAGAAAAATGGAGTCGATCGCCCTCAAGGGTTTTCATATCTTTTGAAACTGGGGCCGTTTCACACATAGCAACTCATGATTCATCACATGGGCAAAAAGGTGATGTCTCCAAACCCCCGCTTGCGACCCCTCTATCAATTCAGCTAGAAAAATGGAGTCGATCGCCCTCAAGGGTTTTCATATCTTTTGAAACTGGGGCCGTTTCACTCATAGCAACTCATGACTCATCACATGGGCAAAAAGGTGATGTCTCCAAACCCCCGCTTGTGACCCCTCTATCAATTCAGCTAGAAAAATGGAGTCGATCGCCCTCAAGGGTTTTCATATCTTTTGAAACTGGGTCCGTTTCACTCATAGCAACTCATGACTCATCACATGGGCAAAAAGGTGATGTCTCCAAACCCCCGCTTGTGACCCCTCTATCAATTCAGCTAGAAAAATGGAGTCGATCGCCCTCAAGGGTTTTCATATCTTTTGAAACTGGGGCCGTTTCACACAAAGCAACTCATGATTCATCACATGGGCAAAAAGGTGATGTCTCCAAACCCCCGTTTGCGACCCCTCTATCAATTCAGCTAGAAAAATTGAGTCGATCGCCCTCAAGGGTTTTCATATCTTTTGAAACTGGGGCCGTTTCACACATAGCAACTCATGATTCATCACATGGGCAAAAAGGTGGTGCCTCCAAAACTCCGCTTGTGACCCCTCTGTGTTCAAAAAAAAAATGTTCAAAACTGTTCGATGAATGAAATAATAAACAATTTGTACCAGGATACTTTCTTCTGAAACTCATAGTACATACATATACAGGGCGACTATAAAAAAGTTCCCACCCAGAAGTTGGGATGGTTACCGTTCGAGAAATTGAAGGAGCTTTTTTACCGTTTCAGGGACAATTTGTACACAAACCAGTCAATCTTGAAGGTGACTTGAAAGTAAAAATATAGACGTAATTTAGGCAGTAGTAAGGAAGTTGAATTTTGATGCTTGCGTTGAAATTGTGCTGTAAATGGAAGAAGCTCCTTCAATTTCTCTAGAGGCAACCACCCTAACTTCTGAGTGGGGATTTTTTTTATAGTCACCCTGTATATTCCTCGCATATAGGAACAAGAATGTGCGGGGATAGGGATGGACCGTATACATGCTCTGGAAGTGTTCTGGAGGAAAGAAATGAGTTATAAACAGGAGCCGTATTAAAAAGGAGGCCCCCGAGAACAACATACCTTCACGACTTTTTACACTTATGTGCTTCCCGCGCCGATGCGCCGCGCCGCCGCCGTCCGCTCGTTCACGCTCGATCCTTTATAAGTATATAGTACGTTTAGTGCAGCGCGCGCCGCGCCAAACAATTAGATCAGACAGGGAAGGTATATACTCAGGAAACCAAGGTTGCCGGATGTTAATTTTGAAATAAAAAAGAAGAAGAAGAGAAAATCTGCCTACTTAACCCGACAAAAATTGTATTTCGTGACTTACAATATAATAAGTACCCGATCCTCGAATGGGGCTATTGCAAACTTTTGCTATAAGCTATTTAATAGTCGATTATGGCGTAAAAACCTCAAAAATTAACGATGGCGGCACTGAAAACTCCCAGAATCCACTCCTAAACTCAATAAACGCAGTTATTTGCGCGAGCGTAATGGTGGCCGAAGGCACTAACAATGGGAGATGCCTATCTTAATTTCGTCACTCTTTCTATGCTGACAAGGATGATTCACAGAGTAATTAGTCATCAGAGTGATGATCCACATCCGATGAATGGTACAGCAACACCAAGTGACACCGGTGTCAAATGAAAGTAGTCTCTTATTGGTCACTTCTTGACGGAGTTTCAGAATTGTTAGATGGGAATCTCCCATTGTTAGTACCTTCGGCCACCATTACGCTCCCGCAAATAACTGCGTTTATTGAGTTTAGGAGTGGATTTTGGAAGTTTTTAGTGCCGCCATCGTTATTTTTTGAGGTTTTTACGCCACAATCGACTATTAAATCGCTTATAGCAAAAGTGTGCAATAGCCCCATTATCATGATCGGATTGGCATTGCCTTCAACCGCTGAAAACTAATGTTTTTTTGTTTTTCCCTGGGATGATATCGATGGCATGAAAGTCATCGGATTCATCTGAGCCTGAGCTTCATTTTTTGATCAGTTCGTACCAGATTCACCAGGCTCTACCACCGACAGCAAGTGACCTACAACTTTAGCACGATGAAGCCGAAAATATTGCATCGGTGTTTGTCAAACAACAGCTGTGGTTTGACGCGGCTCGTCGGTCAATGGGTCTGTTGCAAACTTTTGCTACACCGATGAAGAGTGTTTAATATAATGTAAAATCGCATAAAAAGTCCATTGGTGGCATCAGAAAGTCATAAAATGCAGCAATACACTCACAAGAGGCGTTTAATGAAATCCAAGATGGCGGAGAATTATCGAGCAATTTGTATGCATGCACCACGAACATCCAAGCCAACCTCACAATATCGATCACAACCAATCACAACGTAAACAAACCAATCACAACGTAAACAAACACATAACCTCTACCTCCAGTGAAGTTGCCAAGGTTGGCCTTCCTTGGATGTTAGTGATGCATGCATACAAATTGCGCGATATTTCTCCGCCATCTTGGATTTCATTAAACGCCTCTTGTGAGTTTATTATTGCATTTTATGACTTTCTGATGCCACCAATGGACTTTTCCGGCGATTTTACATTAGATTAGACACTCTTAATCGTTGTAGCAAATGTTTGCTACAGACCCATTCCACAGAATAACACAATCAGAACGGAAACTCCCATAAGAGCCAATGGAAGCAAGTTTGGAATTTAACGGCACCAATAGGCAACGCTGTGGTCCTATATCCCAACATGGCGGACGTGTGTGATTTGTGTTGAAACTCATTTATTTCTGTAAATTCTGGAAAGAAATCTTAAGTTTCTGCCCTCACTTTCATTCTATTGGCATTTCAGAATGAAAATTTCGCGTATCATGTCCTATATTTTTTTTTTTTTGAGCGCGAATCCAGATGTAAACATCCTATATCCCAACATGGCGGACGCGAAATGAATTTGCTTCAAAATCCGACAGAGTTTCCATTCTGGTTGTATTATTCTGTGCCCATTCCTTTGCATCATATTTTCCTTTCCGAAATTAGTTTCGGGTGATAGTTTCCACGGCTCTTCCAGCTCGTTGGTGATAATTAATCTGGCAACGTTGTAGGATTCCAGCATCAACCACGAACCATCAACCATCTAACCGAGCAACGTCCACATCCGCAGCCAGCAATCGCAGCCTTATACTCTCGCCGTGAACAACGTGACTACAATTTTATGATGGCTCAATCAGCTATTGTAAAAGTGTACCAGTTTAGTGCGAGTGGGATAAGCGCAGCGGCTAAAGACCCTCATACCTTTGTTTCGTTGCACTAATAATGCATGTTTTTTTTTTCTTTTCTTTTTCTTTTACCGGCCGAAGAACGTCTAATCCTTGTGAAGCCTCGCTCATCCTTGTGTGAATTGGTCGCCCTCCTCTCCTCCCGCTAACGAATTTAACAAGGTTCGATTGCAGGAGGTGTGAATGTGTGTGTTCACATCAGAACAGTTGCTAACCAAATTAGTTAATGGTTAGCGCCTTTCATTTCATATCCTCAGGATTTTTGAGTCCTTTTTTTAATTGTTCATTCTCGTTAGTCTGGTACCTAACGATTTCGTCCCGGAATTCGGGTCCACATTTTTCTGACTGCGTGAGCCTGAGCCCCACCACTAGTTTAGTTCGATCAAAGTTGATGTAATACAATCTGTTTGTCCTGCCATTATTTAGGGGCGAATTTTAACACGTGACTTCTCTTTTTCTCAAAACACACAAGAATCCAGGGGGGTGCCGGGGGGAGGGGAGGGGGCATGTGGGTACCCTGAGTATCAGGTAAATCAGAGTAAAAAAAAAAAAAAAGTTATCAAATTTATAATTTTGTTCGCGGAGGGCGGCAAGATTGCATTCTTGCCCCCCCCCCCCTCTGAAAACCACGGCACGCTGCAAGAATCGACCCTCCATAACGATGTAGTAAAATTTTATTGCAACGAATCCACTCCCTTTTAACAATGCATTTTAGGCCAAAATAGAATCTCCGGAACTATATGGAAACTTAAAAACCAAAGACACATCTTCGATTTCAGCTAACTGAGTACTTCCATTATTGCTTACGGAAAAACACTAAAATTCAGATCCTTGCAGCTGCCCCATTATGAGTGACTCTGTGCCCGGATGGAGGTGTCATAATTTATTTGACACTAAACCTGACCAAAAAGAGTCTCTGAGAAGACACGTTCCTTGACTTTTCATTCACTTTTCCGCGCAACTTCCTCCTCTCGAAAAGTGCCGTTTGAAATACATGAAGGATGGAAAGAGGATGAGAATCAAATGGAGGAAGATTGAAGGCGGATAATGAGGGAAATGGGGAATTGTGAAATATCGTATTATGGTACTGATGAAGTACCTAAGAAAAAGAAAACAAAATTAAAAAAATAGAAACGGAAAAAAAGAAAAATGAATAGAAACGAAATAGATATTCGTTGAGGAAATTAAAAATTTAAGGATGGAAATGTTATAGGATTTGGAGAAAATCTTGAGGCTAGTCCAGACCAACCTTGAGATCTCCTCCAAACCCTAACATTTCCCCAAAGACAAATAGAGACCCAGTGCAAATCTTGCAAAAGGTGTCCACTTTTCCAATCAATTGGGCGTATATCATTTCGGCAATTATTTTTTATCGTACGGCGATCGCACCATTTTTTATAATTTCAGGTAAGCTTTCTCTAAGAATGGGGCTATTGCACAGTGCACACTTTCGCTATAAGCGATTTAATAGTCGATTAGGGCGTAAAAACCTCAAAAAATAACGATGGTGGCACTAAAAACTTCCAAAATCCCCTCCTAAACTCAATAAACGCAGTTATTTGCGCGAGCGTAATGGTGGCCGAAGGCACTAACAATGGGTGATTCCTATCTTAATTTCGTCACTCTTTATATGCTGACAAGGATGATTCACAGAGTAATTAGTCATCAGAGTGATGATCCACATCCGATGAATGGTACCGCAACACCAAGTGACACCGGTGTCAAATGAAAGTAGTCTCTTATTGGTCACTTCTTGATGGAGTTTCAGAATTGTTAGATGGGAATCTCCCATTGTTAGTGCCTTCGGCTACCATTACGCTCGCGCAAATAACTGCGTTTATTGAGTTTAGGAGTGGATTTTGGAAGTTTTTAGTGCCGCCATCGTTATTTGTTGAGGTTTTTACGCCATAATCGACTATTAAATCGCTTATAGCAAAAGTGTGCAATAGCCCCATTACCATTGCGGTGTAATTAGGATTTCCATACATGAGAATCAATGCGATAGTAAAGCAGCGCCTTAGTCAGTAGCGTAGCGTGCAATTTGGCAACATGGAAATGTTTCCATTTAAACCGATGTAAAAGGTCGAATGTGAAGGTGTTCACCGAACACCCAATAGTTCGATCTTTTTAATGGATTTCAATGGACACTTTATAATGTTGCCAAACTGCACACTACGCCACTTGGTCTCAGTAACAATCGATTATTTTCCATGATTTCTAATGGAATAAGAACATGTTTGCCAAATTGCACGAGCCACCACTATTATACGCACTTATGTCTTGTGACTGAATTTAATTTGGAGTGTCGATCCTCTTCAGAAAAAAAAAAGAAATCAATTAATCCTTTTATTTTCATCGTCTTATTTAGCGCGCGTAAACAGCTGTTAGATGAGTGGATCTATTTTCCGCGTTTAATTCTCGATTCGTATTTTCGTCTTCCTTACTCAACTCAAATCTCCGTGAGCAAGGCTCCAGCGCACTTTCGTATTTTCCTCATGCGTCAGTCAAAACATCCTGTTGACGACAAAAAGTTTGTTGCACATTTTTATCTATTTTTGAAAAAGGGAAAAAAAATCGTGAAGGTATGTTAACCAATCAAAGGCCAAGGATGCTACCCAATAACCAACAAGCTATAACCGCAGAAAGATGACACCAAACGGCAAGCACCCAGTGGTGTAGTGTGCAATTTGGCAACATTGTACTATGTCCATTTAAAGCCATGAAAAATATCGAACAATTGTATGTTCGGTGAACACCTTTGCATTCGACCTTTTATATGGCTTTAAACAGACTCGGTACAATGTTGCCAAATTGCACGCTATCCCAAAGTGTGGCAGCAGGGACGAAAGTCTATTGTTTACCTCTCCTTTTTTAACCTTACATCAAAAATTGTAATTAATTCAATGGGTCTAAACTTTTACCATAGCTAAGGAGAGAGTCTATACAGGTACAAAGTCTAAAAGTAACTGCGTTAAGAGCAACAGAAAGTCCCAAAATTGACTCACAAGCTCAAGAAATGTGTTTTAAAAAATTCCAAGATGAATGGATTCAAAATCCATTAAAAAAATAAAAAAAAATACAGAAGTGCCACCAATATTGGATTTTGCGTTTTTTTGTTTGTTTTGAATTTAAAGCGCTAGAAATAACGCGACTGTCCCCTAATGTGACTGGTGGCGCTATCCATCGGACTGAAATCTGGAAAAGTTTCGACTGTAATTACCTCAAGATGACACTGAAAAAAGGTGCTGAATTTAACTCTTTTTTAGTTGAAAGTATGGCGACACCACTTAAAAACTGCTAGTATGACTGTTTAAAATAGTAAAATTACCTCCATGCCGTGTTAATTTAACTAATTTAAACAGCACTAGCCAAAATAACAGTTTTTCAGTGGTGTACATACTTTTAAGAAAAAACGGTCAAAGTCAGCACTTTTTTTTCAGTGTATGTATAACGAAGCAATAATACATATGTACAGCCATAGCCCAGTGGCGTAGCGTGCAATTTGGCAACCTTGTATTGTGTCCATTTAAACTCATTTGAAAAGTCGAATGCGAAGGTGTTCACCGAACACCCAATAATTCGATCTTTTTCATGGGTTTTAATGGACGAACTGCAGCGTTGCCAAATTGCAAGCTACGCCACTGCCATAGCCAGGAATTTGTCTTTCTCTCTCTTTGTCCATTAGACTGCATGTGTTAGAAAAGGGCGGAGATAGGGACTGAAGTCACGTGATGGTCCCTGCGCTCTCTATCCTTTTCTAACACATGTGATCAACTGGAGAAAGAGAGAGAGAGAGACAAAGTCCTTGCTAAGCTTCTGTAGTATAGTGAATCATAATCGTATCTAAAACTGAACACACGAAAAACAAAGTCGAATTTTGATCAGTTTCAAAACTTTCATTTTTACGTCACTTAAGACCGGAAAGCTCACGCCTCTTAAAGCTTATAGGTACTTATTACTTACGGTCAGGTCTCATACTCAACTGACGAGTAGTCGAGCTGTCAGCATGTTCTAGCACTATCAACTTAGTTCTATGAGTACTTTCAAGTAAAGTACTTTATGAAATGGTTTCCTGTTCCAGTAAAAAGAGGCACACATGCTCAAACTTTTAACTTTTGCCTCTGATAAAATGGAGTGTCGGCTTTCATGTTCAGGGAAAAATAAAAGAAAAAAAAAAAAACGCTAGTGACATTAAAATCTGCCGAATTTTTTCTCCGTTAATCTGATAAAATACTTTTAAAAGTGGAGTGATAGAATGGCAAGGTAAGCAGGTACAAGTAAAGAGTGTATTTTATTCCTCTCGCATTACTCAATTCCTTATCTCCTAGTTTGTAACGGAAATTCACGGAGTAGATCTGCTCATAAATCCTTATTCCCATTTAAAGTAACATTGGCAATGTCTCAGAAGAGCGTAGGCGACGTTTCCAGAGCCTTCAGCTACATGCTGCCTTATTTTACGTTTGCAGTCGTTCACACAGAATCTTATGGAGTTTTGTGACCGATTGTGAGCGATTTATTTACCGTCCATATCAGTAGCGCACCGAGAGTTTCTTCATCTCTCTCTTTTCTCCATTAAGAAACGTATGTTAGACAAGGATGGACAAGGGGATAAAACCCCCTCCTTCTGTCCTTTTCCTACTCATACATTCAAATGGGAAATGAGAGAGATGGAAGATATCCTGGTTGCGCCAGTGGTCCATATACATATTACATATATGTATGTATACACGGAGGCTTGTGACCATATCACTGGCCGTGTGTGGCCGATTTTTATCGACATTTTTTGTTTGTTAAACAGTACTTCAGTGGCTGCTCTTGCAATGGAGCTGTTGCAAACTTTTGCAACAGGCTTATTAATAGTTGTAAAAGGGGTAATACCCAGTAAAAATGACGATTAGCGCACTAAAAAATCACGAAATCCACTCCTAAACTCACAAAATGCTTTTAAATGCGAGACCGCAATGGCGGCCGAGGCCGCGGTTTTCTTATGGCAATTGTATGCTTCTTCTTCTTCTTCTTGTGTGGTGTTGCGAGAACACCTCGTGTAGATGGCGCTGATTGAAGATAGGGAACCCCAATGAAAACCGCGGCCCCGGCCGCCATTACGGTCTCCTGTTTAAAAGCATTTTGTGAGTTTAGGAGTGGATTTCGTGATTTTTTAGTGCGCTAATCGTTATTTTTACTGGGTATTACCCCATTATCAACTATTAATAAGCCTATAGCAAAAGTTTGCAACAGCTCCATTGGGCAACAACGTTTTTCCTCCATTTAAATCTATATAAAACAATCGATTGCAGGCGAAGCGCTGCTTCATTCTCAAATCGATTGTTTAACGTAGAATCAAATAGAGGGAAAACATTGTTGCTAAATCGCACGAGCCGCCGCTGCAGTATATACTTAAAATCAATTTCCTCGACAAATTTTCAGGGCTGCCGTTTTGCGTAGAATGAATGCTATTTTTTAATTCACCGATGATTCCACCGGTTGAGAAAAGATTACACAGTTCAGTTCAGAGCATGACTATGATAAATTGAAATACTCGCATCTGTAATCTTTTTTCAACCGGTGGAGTCGTCGATGACTTTAAAAACTTGCGGATATTTTAATTAATCAACGAAGTTTCCACCGATTAAGAAAAGATTACAGATCAGAGTATTTTCGTGCATTACAGTCATGCACTGAACTGAACTGTGTAATCTTTTCTCAAACGGTGGAATCATCGGTGACTAGAAAAATAGCATTGATTCTACGCAAAACGGCAGCCCTGCAAATTTTTGCCCAGAAAATCCCGAGAAGTCAAAAAATTTGTGTTTTCTTTTGCTCGTCCTCAACCGTCTACAGTTGTCAATAAGACTCCACGTAAAATCCTATGCGAACCGCAAATGGATGGACAAAAAAATGGCTCTTTAGGACGTTTTTCTGTCATAGTAAGATAAATGGAGTTCTTGCAGTTTTGATGAATCGGCAAACGTCTCATTCCTGGAATTAAATGTTGCAAAAATGATAATAAGTCCATTAAAAAAGTCCAACATTTACTACTTACTGACAGGGAAAACTTAGCTGAAAGTTCAGATAGACTACCCATTTAAGTGTAGGTACATAACGTAAGTTCGTGAACGTTCCACAGCCCCAAACAAAGGAACGTAATCTCCGAAATAGAATAATTATGAAGCGTTGCACTTGATTTTTAATAGTGAATCTTTTTAATTTTTTTTTTAATTTTCTTTTAATTTTTTTTTTTTTTTTTTGGTTTCAAGATTCCTTTACGATCTTAATTTCAGGATTTTCCCATTCTTTCTATTTTTCAAAAAAATGCGCAAGAAATGGCTTCAAAATAGCATTTCAGTAGCATAAAAATTGCAAATTTTCCCGGGGGAGGATCCCCGAGCCCCCTCCCATCCCCAAGTGGGGAGTAACCATTGAACCCCCCTTCCCCCAACCCTCAGGGGAAACCGACATTTTAGTTCTTCAAGACAACCGAAATTCCTATCGGTGGCCCTGGTCTCAGTGAAAAGTCCCTTTACCATGAAAGAAAACACCCTCACTCCAATTAAAAGCTTTCATTCAGTAAAAAAATAAATTTCGAAAGCTTTTAGCGTCATCGACATTTTTTCCCCGCTACACCAATGCTTAATTTGTACACACCAATTAAAAGTTGATACTATTTGTTTGATGCATGGTAAAAAGCTTGGTGCTGCCCTATTCCGTTCAAAGGTCAACCGTAGAAATATGTTGTTAAAATTGTTGTTTATATTATTTTAAAGATTGATGAGTATGCAGTTTTATGACGTTAAGACTCCGGCCGGCGCCAGGATCGTCAATCTTGTCGCGGCACACAACGACCTCATAATTATTCCGTTTCAAGTTTTCAACATGAAAGCTTCAGGTGAACAAAAATCAGATGGGGTCTCAATTAAGATTTGTCCTTGTTCGTCTAAACTATACATATATGTTTGTCTAGCTGATCTCCCCATCTCTTTCTTTCTCTCTCTCTCTCTCTCTCTCTCTCTCTCTCTCTCTCTCTCTCTCTCTCTCTCTCTCTCCCCTCTACCCCTCTCTCTCTCTCTCTCTCTCTCTCTCTCTCTCTCTCTCTCTCTCTCTCTCTCTCTCTCTCTCTCTCTCTCTCTCTCTCTCTTTTTCTCATATGAAATTTTTCTTGATGAGCATCGTCACGAACTGTCTCGGGCGTATCAGGAAGTGAGAAGAGAGGTAAATACGCTCCTGTTAATTGTGATTAGAGGGGGGGGGGGGGCGTGAAATCTTTTATACGCGCTGGAACACTTGTAATCAACACGCAGTGCGTCACTTGTCTACTTACGCATATACGCGTGATTGAGATTCAATCGGAGTTGTCACGACAACGCTGAAAACAAAATAGATGACGTACGGAAGTAATTATAAAAGTCAACAGCGGATGGTAATGTATTTACGAAGAAATTGTTTTATAGTTTAAATAATAAGCATGCTTTACTTACTATACGTTTTTCTTAATGGTGTTATCATTTGTATTTTAGTATATTTAATTCTTTGTTTATTGATCATGGATTCCGCAGCCATCCACTAGCTATAGCTGTCGTTTGTTATTACGCGGACGTATCGCCTTCAATCATAAACGACGCAACACCATATCCGGCGAGTCGGAATAGTTGCTCCTTGAACGAATTGGCAGTGTTTTATTCATACTTCTTATGAATGAGCGAATTTTCGCGATCGAATATCATAAACAATACCAACTTAACTACAAATTCGCGGAAACTCAATTGTGTTTCTAGAAGTGTTCTCGAGGCATCGATGGCAATTCGATTTCGAATTCACCTCCAGACTTGAATTCAAAATCGAATTGCTGCCATCGATGACTGAAAACACCGAAAAAGTTCGAAAAACACGATTCAGTTTTGCGACATCCACTGGTTGTCATGCGTAGGTTGGCAATGGTTTTGTCGAATATATTCGTCGCGAAAATTCGCTAAATAAGAATCAGGTATATTGCAAATAGAGGATATGAATCATAATTATTGTAAAAATTGATCAAGGTTTTTTTTTTCGTTCTACAAGAAATTTGTACAGTCCAAATGACAAAAGAAATATTATTTGTTGATGAAGTACTATAATTTTCTATTAAAAAACCCCACAATTTCAGACCCTTGAAACTGCCCCATTCCTATTGAAGATTCCATAAAATACTTCTACGAAATAGTTGACTGTTCATCTGAGGGCGATAATTTACTTCATCGTTATTCCGATTGTTAAGACTGCGTGTATGAGTGATGCTATTGGTCGAATATTGTAAAACTTAGCCGTTGCTATGGTAACCATCGTTAAAGTGCCCTCTATTTAAAGGTTACTTATGAATAACCTTTAAGTAACGGGACTCTTAACGATGGTTACCATAGCAACGGCTAAGTTTTACAATATTCGACCAATAGCATCACTCGTAGACAGTCTAAACGATCGGTTTAACGATGAAGTAAATGATCGGCCCGCTGCGCGCTGGTAGCCTTTAAAATATTTAGATCGTGTCGTCATCACGAAATTGGTCTACACGGAGAAAAATTTATATCAGGGGCTATCAGAATTACTTCGACGAAATAGTTAAATGGAAATTCTGGTATCTGTGAAGATATCGCTGGTTTCAACAAAAAATGTGTTTTGAATACTACCAGAAATCTGATTAAGGATACGCGAATGAACATTTAACTATTACGTAGAAGTAATGGGTCTGTTGCGTACTTTTGCTACATCAATATAACTCATTGTTTCTAACGTAAAATTCGGCGAAAATAACGATGCGCACATTAAAAACTTTCAAAATCCACTCATTAACTCAGAAAATACCTTTCATTTCAAACAACCCGCGCCGCACTACACTAGACACTATATCACCGACTTATAACTACATAGATGGAACCTTCTCGTTTATGTAAACATGAGCAGAAGTTACAAACATTGGAATGTTTCGTTTAGATGCATATATTTCTTATATTATTTTGTAATCTTTGATAAACCTAAAAGACCAGACAGGAAATGCAGCCAATAGTTCATGTATTTAGAAGGAAATGCCGTCATTTTGTGGTTACGATGTTGTTTACTTATGCACGGTGGTTCCGTCTATGTAGTGGTATACCGGTGCAAATAGTGTCTAGTGTAGCGCGGGCTGTTTGAAATTGAAGTGATTTATTCCTGAGTTAATGAGTGGATTTTGAACGTTTTTAATATTAGCATCGTTATTTTCGCCCAATTTTACACAAAAATCAACACGGAGAAAAAAAACTGATATAGTTTACCTTCATGATAGCTGCATTGACATCAGCAGAAAAATTATGGTAAATTTCGCCAGAATGATGGACAAAGTCACCAGGTCCATCAGTTTGGTGAAGTTTACCATCATTTTTTGCTAAGGTCAAAATCAGCTATCATGATGGTAAATTATACCAGTCTTTTTTCTCCGTGAAGGTTCTATATTCTTGTAGCAAAAGTATGCAACAGACCCATTTTGGTATAGCCCCAAATATAATTTTTTCTCCGTGTATTGCGGGCATGCAAAATAGATTCACACGTTACAAAACGGCGTATGCAAAGATTTTTACTGCACACTCAATAGTTTGATATTTTCCGTGGTTTTTTTATAGACAATCTGCGATGTTGCCAGATTGCAAGCTTGCGCCGCCACGCTCCGTCTATAGAATCTGTCGCTGAAAAACTGGCATCGGTTGATCAGAACCGAGCTTTTGCCTTAGCTGAGGTCGTGGTCCACGATCCGGTTCGGTCCGCTCCTCCTCCACCTCTGTTCCCATTCCCGTTCCCTTCCTTCCGTTCCTTAACCCCTTCCCTATTCCTCTCTCACTTTATTCCTATCTCTCTTTCTCTCACTCGGTTGTGGACCTAGGTCCTAGGGGCGAGCGAGGGTACCGACTACAACTCTATTCACGGTTAATTAACGTGCAAGTGCCAGGTGACGTATGAGATGAGTATCAGGCGCCAGGGAACATGCGCATGTGCCAACGTGAACTAGGAGCGATAAAAGCGAGCGAGAACTGCACTGCACTTGCGACCATTGTTGCCAAACTTTGAATAAAAAATAAAAAAAATAAAATAAAAAAAACCTCACGACTATAACATTTTAACGCGCATAATGTGCGGTTTTTTATACTGTACAGTTGACAACATTGCTTTGCGAATGTTTCACTCCTCCTTTCCCTCCATCGAAGCCTCCTTTCCATCCCGTTGCTTCTCCTTTGCCGTCCGTTGTCTCCATTAAGTCAAAGCCCATGAAAAAGATACAGTTCTCTCCTGCTCTTGATCCGAGTAAAAGCTCTATATATTTTCCACCCACCCTCCCTCTCTCTTCTACGCTCCCTCGCGACATGCTCTCTCTCTGTCTCTCTCTGTCTCTCTCTGTCTCTCTCTGTCTCTGTCTCTCTCTCTCTCTCTCTCTCTCTCTCTCTCTCTCTCTCTCTCTCTCTCTCTCTCTCTCTCTCTCTCTCTGTCTCTCTCTCTCGCTCGCTCTCTCGCTCTGTACTATTGTTGACGCCACACCACCATAAAGATAATCGACCTCGCGAGCACTAGACGCTCTGATTTCTTCTGGAGGTGGAGTAAGTATCCACTGTAAGACCGGTAGCAGGGTGGACTCGTGGTATAATGCAACCAAAGCCAAGAATCCGTGAACTCACACATATGATTTACAAACCCGCGAGCCAAACACTCTCTCATCTGAAACTGCGGCACTTACGCGGAGAAGAAGCATAAGCACTAAGCAGCAGGCGAACGGTCCGCGGTCACGGATACTTACCTACTCCCTGCACTCCCACTAATCCTATATTTTAACCCTTTACTGCATGATTTTTTTTTTTTTTTTCAATGAAATAATTTTTTTTTTCAGTACAATTTTGATCCTTGAGACAGGGAAAAATAGTGAAAAAATTCTTTCCATTAAGTATATTTTTATGGTAAAGAGCCTGAATATTAATTTTTCCAAATTTGGCCTTACCCGCATTTAGGTATCCATGCAACTGAAAATAAAGTTTTCAGGCTAAAAAAAAAAAAAAATGAAAGTAGTAAAAAATAAGTTAGTAAGTTTTAATAGTTGTTTTTTTTTTTTTTTGTATATGGTACCCCTGCGTTACTCCCAAACATAACAATGAAAATCGGAAAATCTCTATCAGATTTTCAGTAAGCTATTTTCAACCACTCTGCACGTTCTCTATCCTGTGCTGCGCGCTCTAGGACAAAATCGACAATTCTCACTCGTTTAGTATCTGTTCCACATGTGACCCACCATGCAGCGACAGTACAACTCAAGTCTCCTACTTTTAGATAAGGCTTAAAAGTAATTGTTCCAGATCTGGGCTCATCTGCAGTTAAGGGTTAAACGTTATTTTCAAGTGATTTTACCTTGGGATCAACCTTTTCATAGCGATGTAGCAAAAGTTTGCAACACATCCATTGCTCCTCAAGAGATCCTCCATATACCCAGAACAAGATTCCTATGAATCTGACCCATTTCGAGACCCTTTTGGAGGAGGCAAAGGGGCCCAAAATTATTTTTGGCCGTAATTCTAAAACATTGGCAGACCCCCCCCCCCCCCAAGGTTATACATAGATTGAAGAGGTATGCTCATCTGACTTCGCGCCACAAATTCAGTGGCGCGCAGTTCAAAATCACTGCAGACAAGATGGCTGTCAAAAGCAAAAGACGTATACTCTCTGCAGAAAACAGTGTGGGTTGTTTCCTGCTTTCCTGCAGAGGGCAGCCCAATGTTTTCTGCAAAGAGCATACGTTTTCTGCTTTTGACAGCCATCTAGCCTGCAGTGATTTTGAACTGCGCGCGCCACTGAATTTGTTGCGCGAAGTCAGATGAGCATACCTCTTTAATCTATAACCTTGGGCAGGCCCTGGCCAGGCATATATCTTTGTCCCCGCTAGTACTCGCCAGAGTGGCGGAAAAAAGTTAAAGGGGAAGGGGGTCCAAGGTCTAAAATTTATGAAAATGGGTCTGTTGCAAACTTTCGCTAGAACGGTTAAGAGTGTTTAATGTAATGTAAAATATCCTAAAAAGTCCATTGGTGGCATCAGAAAGTCATAAAATGCAATAATAAACTCACAAGAGGCGTTTAATGAAATCCAAGATGGCGGAGAAATATCGAGCAATTTGTATGCATGCACCACGAACCTCCAAGGATAGCCAACCTCACAATATCGACCACAGCCAATCACAACGTAAACAAACACATAACCGCTACCTCCAGTGAGGTTGTCAAAGTTGACCATCCTTGTATGTTTGTGGTGCATGCATACAAATTGCTCGATATTTCTCCGCCATCTTGGATTTCATTAAAAGCCTCTTGTAAGTTTATTATTGCATTTTATGACTTTCTGATGCCACCAATGGACTTTTCAGGCGATTTTACATTATATTGAACACTCTTAATCGTTCTAGCAAAAGTTTGCAACTGACCCATTGCATAGAAAATGCGAGAAATTATCATTATTATTTTAATAGAAATTTTCGATGTCAACAACACGGGAAGATTGGGGGGGGGGGGGGGTTAGAACCTTTGCATACCTCCTTGGATACACCATTGGTATACTAAAATAGTTGCAGAGTTGCTAAAATTTTACCATTGTTTCATTTATTTTATAAACTAACCCATGGGTGAAATTTCTATTTTATTTGAAGAAAAGCTCCTTTTATAGTTTGGTTTTTGAGTGTATAAAAACATTCAAATTTCCATTTTTAGTAATATTTTTAATGTCCCACCCCTCCCATTGACTCGCTACAATGTGCGGCGAGAGGAAGGAGTCCCGAACGGTGCAAATGCGGTTTCTGTACTTTTAGCATAACATTTCGTTCCTCCGAGAAGTTTTGTTTTTTCTTTCCTTTTTCGCTTTTTTGTTTCACTGGTCCCGAAACACTCACCAACGCGACTCTCTCGCTCCGCTGCACTATGCACGCTGCACCACTTTTCTCTCTCTCTCTCTCTCTCTCTCTCTCTCTCTCTCTCTCTCTCTCTCTCTCTCTCTCTTTCTCTCTCTCTCTCTCTCTCTCTCTCTCTCTCTCTCTCTCTCTCTCTCTCTCTCTCTCTCTCTCTCTCTCTCTCTCTCTCTCTCTCTCTCTCTCTCTCTCTCTCTCTCTCTCTCTCTCTCTTTTCACTCGTTCTCTCCACGAACCGCTGCATTTAAAAATTTTACAAACCAGCTTCACTGTCCGCGCGAGAGAGCTTAGTGGTTGCAGTTTTGCAGTGCCTCGCGCCAACCTCTCTCCCTCTCTCCCTCTCTTTCTCTCCCCGCAACTCCCCCTCTCCCTCCCCCGTTCTCCACACTTGCTCTTATGCACTGAATTGAGGACCTTTCCGCGAAACTGTTTACATTAAGTACACCGCTACGTGCCCGGTAGCCAGTGCTACCAGATTTGGCAAAAAATAAACAAATTTAATTTAAATAATTTAATTTAATTTAATATTTAATAGTTTAATGTAAAGTGTGTATCTTTTTTGCCAAATAGGGTAGAGGTAGTTTCAGAAGTGTAGGCGGACCTAGACTGATAATCTTTGGAATTTGTCAACATTATTTATGATATTGCTCGATGAAAATGAATAAAAATGAAATTGAGTGTTCGCTTTTCAATGAGAAAAACTTTAAACACAAAGGAATAAAGTCAGGGGCAAATTCGGTATTGATTTGAAGGAATAAAAGTTGAAAATTCGCCAAAGATTATGGTTCTGGTCCGCCTACACTTCTGAAACTACCTCTAGCACTGCATTGTAATAAATCGACCAAAAATCCGGAATGAAAATCGGAGCGAACATGAAAATCGGAGTAATTTTTTAGTGGCGAGGCGTGAAATTTGGCAACAATGTATGTTCTCCATTTAAATTCACCAAAAAGGTCGAACACTTCAGTCATCGGCGATGACTAGACATTTCGACCTTTCTGATGTGTTTAAATGGGGGAAAAGGGAAGTTGCCAAATCGCACACTTCGCGGAACCATAAAACGCTTTACCGCGGGTAGCGACCTGACCGAAGACTCGGGAATTAACAGCAATATCAAAACTATAAGTATATGTCAGGGATTTTTTTTGTTTTTTTTTTGTTTTTTTGTTTTTTTTATGAGTTTAGATGAGAGAATCACTCAATGAATGCAACAGGATATTTAAAATTAAAATATGTACTTATAATTAACTTTTTTTTTCAAAAAAGGAAGAAAAACAATGAATTATGGATAATTAAAAATAACAACAGTCTTCTTAGTTTTAAGTTCTAAACTTTAAACTCGTTGTCCAATCAGAGTTGTCAATCCAATTCTCGTAAACGGCAGGCATTTTTTATTAATTAAACTCATCTAAATCATAATCCATTCACAAGTGTTTGATCCTCAGATGACGAGGACCACTTAATCAGTATGAAAATTGTTATCGGCGTTTCCTGAATTTTTCGAGATATAATATAACACGGTAGCTTGATATTTTCATCTCAGTTTAGTAAAACCGTGCTATAGTGAAACCGTAACAAAGTTTTTGTTTCCTATAAATAATAAAGTACAGTGAGTGGAAAAGTGCGAGTCCAACCAGTGGCAATCTGGCAAGGCTCTTTTTCATCCATTTAATTTCGATACTTTGTGACAATCCTGTCCCAGGTTGCGTAATACATGAGTCATTGCTCAAGTCGCAAAATTTAATTTTATTCGTTTTTTTTTTTTTTTTTTTTTTTTTTTTTTTTTTTTATTTATTTATTTGTGTGTCCGACTTTTTCCTCTCCTCGCAACTTTCAAATAGAGAGAGAGAAAATATCGCCATCAAGAAACTTTGATGAACACTTCTAGATTCACGACTTGGGGTTGGTTGCACAAGCGCAAATTTATTTCAGCCTCAATTTAAAGAACAGGCAATATCTTGCAAACGGGACCTCAGAACAGGGCATTTTCCTGTATTAATGCCGCTAAAATGGAACTTTTCAATTTGAATAATTGGAAAATTATACAATTCAAAATTGTGCACAGTGTTCTGTTAAGCTTAAGCCTCAAAATTTCAAACAATACAACACACGTTTCAGTCTGAAAAGAGAGTGAAAGGTGGGGGGGGGGGGGACTGAGTCACTATCATATCAGACCATTTTTTGTTCGTTTTTTGTCTAGCAATAAATCAGTAATTGAATGAATATTTGTCAGTCATTGCGCTGAAACGATTCTAAAATGCCCGTCAGTCAGTGGCGTCCCGCGCAATTTGGCAACAATGTATTCTATCCATTTAAACTCATGTAAAAGATCGAATGCAGGGGGTGCAAAGTGCACAAGGAAAATTCGATATATTTAATGAGTGTAAATGGAGCAGTTGCATTGTTGCCAGATGGCACGCGACGCCACTGCCGTCAGTGTTAAACATTTATTAGTCTCAGTGGCGGCTCATGATATTTGGCAACCATGTTTTCTTATGTCATTTGAACCTATGCCAATGTATATCAATTTCTCAGGTATTCGGTGAATCCCTTTCGGATCGATTATTTTACCCAGGTTTAAATGGAGAGAATCCATTGTTGCCACATTGCACATTGCACAAGCCGCCACCGATGAGTCTTCAGCTTTTCAAGGATGAGCGCCAAAGATATATTACAAAATTGAAAGTTTTAAAAAACAATGCTACGGACGGGATGTGACATTCATTAAAATAATGATAAGAATTAATTCAGAGAAAACGAGGGAAGTTTGCGGAAAAAATACGCAAGAGCGCTCATCACTGGCGCAACCAGGATATCTTCCATCTCTCTCATTTCCCATTTGAATGTATGAGTAGGAAAAGGACAGAAGGAGGGGGGTTTTATCCCCTTGTCCATCCTTGTCTAACATACGTTTCTTAATGGAGAAAAGAGAGAGATGAAGAAACTCTCGGTGCGCTACTGGCGCTCATGGTGATTTTTTGGGAGTTAGAGAGAATAGAGAGATAAAAGATGTAACTTATGGACCAAGCAAAGCTTAAAAGACCGTCGTGATCAATGGCATACGCAGGAATTAGTCTCTCTCGCTCTTTTCCCGTTTGAGTATATGTTCTAGAAAAGGAAAGAGATAGTGGCTGAAGACATGTTTGAGCCCCTGTTTCTGTCCTTTCCCTACTCAAGAGTTCAAATGGGGAAAGAGAGAGAAAGGCTAATTCCTGTGTACGCTACTGGTCGTGATGGTACCGATCAGAAAGAGAGATGGCATAACGTTTCAAAAGTGCTGTTTCGCTCCTATGAAGTATGCAATGTGGTGTACACTGGTGACCGTAAACATTGTTACTACTGTTGTTGTTTGAAATGAGGCTTGACAGCAACGCCACTAACTAAATTAATAAGATTAATAAGGTTTTTGGGAGGTTTAATATGAGCTCTACGTATATTTTGAACGTGAATTTGCAAATCTAAGACACTAAAATCATCCCATCGGCCATTACATGACAAAAATTTACATGCTGCAGAGAATCTAACCTCATTTCCAACAACAATGTTTACGGTCACCAGCGTACTGCACGTTGCATCATGGCCATTCTGCAGGCGTTTTTTACGGAGCCCGGCCAACAGTTTTTCAACACGGCGAAGATAGGAAGTGCCATATCTCTTAGGCTTAGTAATATCTGGTACCGATACATTATCGGTGCAGTAAAATCTGTCGAAATTGCTTGTTTAGGAGCTTAAAGTATAGTATTTGAACATTTGGATCCGATTTCTGATGGTAAATCGGGAAGATGGAAGATGGAATAGATGCTTTGGATCCAAATTTGATCGTGACGTCAAAGCTGCGAACCGGTTCTATGCATGGCTTTTGCCTTTATGTCAAGCGAGATAGGTTGACATTCGGCGGCGGTGATAGACTCCAATCGCGATCAGGCTGGGTCCAAATGTACCCCGTTTCGGTCATGGAACATTGGGCATTGTAGTATCTTCCCGGAGCGCGGCAAAAGGACCATTGGGGGCACTTGCATCGGAACAGTGATTGAAACTCCTCTTTGCAAACCTCATTCCACCAGCATATCCTCTGACAACAGAAACATTATACAAATATAAAAATCAAATCATTTTTTTTTTTTTTTTTTTTTTTACAAGTTTATTAACACGACTATACAACATGAGTACAATAATTGTTTTTTTCTTATGATAAATAGTATAAAATAATTACAGTATGATTTTTTGTAAATATTTATGGATATAGTAAAATTTTCCTTAGTTTTATGTTCCTGAAAAAAAAAAACGAACGAGAGATAAAAATGATGATGACGATAATGATGACGATGATGATATGGAATGAAGGGATGAAAAGATGGAGGAAAGTGAAGTGAAGGTAAAGACAATTCTGAGCGGAGGAGGAAAAAAAGGAGAAAAAAGTCGACCCCCGTCCCTCAGATTTTATGATAATAATCCGAGGCCAGCTCAAAAGGCTTGCGCCGTTTGAGCCTTCTCAGGACATTGCTATTGTCCAGAAGGCGAATAGCTTCTATGTTCGGGTTAGAGTGTAGCCGAGCTTCGTACCTCTCAGCTATTTTTTTAATGTGGGTTCTGACGTCATCGACGCCTAGATCCCTGTGTATGTCAGAATTTCTGACATACCAGGGTGCCCCAACAATTTTCCTTAGGACCATATTCTGGAAGGTTTGAATAGGCCTCAGGTTACTATTTGCGGTGCACCCCCAAAGCTGGGAACCGTACGCCCATACTGGTCTCAATACCTGTTTATAGAGTAGGACCTTATTATCAACGGATAGTTTTGAGTCAGGCCTTAACAGCCAGTACATTTTCCTATATTTCAGACCAAGCTCAGCCCGTTTTTTCTTGACATGAGCTCTCCACCTTAATTTGGTGTCCAGAGATCTATCTATCTATTGATAAAATCAAATCATGAGTAAATTATTGAAGTTGAGCATTGCAGGTAGTAGCAGTTGTTATTAATGAATTTTGGTTGTGATAGCCAAAGTAATAGGAATGTAATAAAATTCGGTGATTAATAGACTCACATTTTTATTCCCTGGTAAAAATGACGACTATAACCGTTCCAAGAACGACTATAAACATAGTTGGCCAACTATGGATTATAGTTGGCCAACTATATAGATTATAGTCGGCAACTATGTTTATAGTCGTTTTTGGAATAGTCGTATAGTCGTCATTTTTAGCAGGGTTAAGAAAATTTCAGTCGAAGCTTTCCGGCATTGACGCCATCGTCAGGACTAGCTAAGTATCATGGAACTTAACATAATATTCATAACAAAAAATAAAACTTGCACTTATAAACACCTGCAGGTGAGATTATAACCAACTATTATTCGTTTAAAAACATTCAGATTTTTCACCTGTAATTTTTGTGTGTTAGATTTGCGTTAAAAAGTTTTATTTTTGTTATGAATTTTTTGTTAAGTTCCATGATACATTGCTAGTCCTGGCGATGGCGTCAATGCCGAAAAGCTTCGACTGACATTTTCTTAATAAAAATGTGAGTCTATTAATCACCGAATTTTATTACATTCCTAGCACTTTGACTACCACAACCAAAATTCATCGTGAGTAAAGTTAGAAAGACTCAGGAACGAATTTTATAAGACTTCTTTGCCTTTTCATCGAAAGGAGGAGTGTCAATAAGGCCGGTTTTTGGCCCGAAAAATGGTCTACAAGTTCGTGTAAAATGGCTCTACTAACTCTTAAAGGCTTATATTTTTAGGTTTGAGTGGTGTATATGGGTTATTTGAACTGAAATGCGTATTTTACCACCTGAAGGTGGGTCGATTTTGGGTTAAACTCCCTATTTTTCGTTAAATTATTGAATATTTAGATGTGAGCCAGACATAGTTCGGTTTTCTCCTTTAGATATGACATTAGGCTATTAAAAATGAGTAACATACTGAAATATAGTCACCGAACTATGTCCGGCTCGTACTGAAATATATAATGTTTTCTGATTTCGTGAAAATGGAAAACTTGAACGAATTCGATTATAATATCCATGCAGTAATCCAAACTGAACAATTGGAAAAGTTAGCGCTTCAACCATGGTGGGCGTCACAGAAGTTGGGTAAAGCGCTGGCCGTCCTAGCAACGATCGACTATTTGAAAGCTTACTTTCACATTAGTATTAGTCTTACTGGTTTTTAAAAGTCAATTCTCGAAAGCATTGGGTGAGAAAAAAAAAAGAAAAAAACAAAACAGACGCTGCGCAGCAATGCTGATAGCGATTCAAAACGCCTTCAAACCAAAAGATATGCAGCTCGCAAGACAGAGATATAATTTGTCTTTTTATAATTTTAGCTGTGTTATATACGATCTAACAAAGTACGCTCAGCGAACGAAATATTTTCAGTCTCCTCTTCAGCTTTTGACTCAATGTCGGTATATACATCGGGCTTGTTAAAAGAGTAAAAATGTTTCTGATAAATAGCCAATAAGCCAATAAATCAATGCCTTTTCCTCTTCACTTGGACTATATAATTTTAATTTTTTTCATTATTTATTCTATTCTTATTTATCTTTTTATTTGTTTAATTGTTTATATACATATAAAGCTTTTCTTCTTCTTCTCCTCCCCTCCCTTTATTTCATTGATATTTTTTCCCCCTTCTTCTCTCCTGCCGACAGACTCGTTTCGCCCGCCACAAGACTTAGTCTTAGAGGGCGAAACAGTTTATTCGTCATCCTTTATTTTTCATATTTTTCTCTCATTATTTGTAAAAAATTGTATATTGTCATTATCGTTTCTTTTTCTCTTTCATGTATTTTTTTGTATTTTTTTTTTTTTTTTTTTTATTGTATTTTTTGGATTTTTCATGTATTTTTTTGATGATGAATAAACTCTTAAAAATAAAAAATAAAAAAATAAATTAAATTTTGAGGGTTGAGGGCCATATTTCAATGAATAAACTTAATTGCTGTAGAAAAATATTGAGTTGTTGTGGTTTCCGTAAATCACCATCGGCGGATCCAGCGATTTGGTAACCGTGCATTCTTCCCATTTGAACGCATGAGAAACAATCGATTGTGGAGGGGGCCGTGGTCCTTTTAACAATCGATTGTTTCTCATATATTCAAATGGGAAGAACGCGCCGTTGCCAGATTGCTGGATCCGCCTTTGTGTGTCACAGGCAATTTGTTTAAATGACCGGGTGCATGGAGGGGAGAAGAGGGGAAGAATAAATTCAGTGGTCAAGCTTACACTGTGGCAATAACGGATTCTCTACATTCAAACCAAACCTACGTAAATAATCGATATTCAGGCGATTCAGTGAATTCCCGAGAGATCGATACTTTTTCATGTAATCAAACGGCATAAAACATCGTTGCCCAGTTGCACGAACCACCACTGGACAAATGTCACAAATGTCTCGCTCGACTTCTCATTATGTCTTTACAATTTACATTAATCATGTGCTACAATAAACAAAGGGTTCCGCTTCCGTTGGATAAAAAAGAAAAATGTGCCTACCTCTGTTAGGTATCCGCGAATTGATTGGTCCTTGACGGTTGGCCTAGATAAACAAGTATGAAGGAGCAGACTTATCATGCACCAACATTGCGCCTGAAACAAAATTAATTGACAACTGTAAGAGTGGTACACTGTAACCAAAGAAAATGGGTCTGTTGCAAACTTTTGCTACAACGCTATAGAGTATTCAATCTCATGTAAAATCGCGTGAAAAGTCTATTGGTGGCATCAGAAAGTCATGAAATGCGATAATAAACTCACAAGAGACGTTTAATGAAATCCAATATGGCGGTAAAATATCGAGCAACCTGTATGCATGCACCACGAACATCCAAGGATAGCCAACCTCACAATACCGATCACAACCAATCATAACGTAAATAAACAAATAACCTCTGAAGCTGTGAGGTTGTCAACGTTGGCAATCTTTGGATGTTAAAGGTGCATGCATACAGATTGCTCGATATTTTACCGCCATCTTGGATTTCATTAAACGTCTCTTGTGAGTTTATTATCGCATTTCATGACTTTCTGATGCCACCAATAGACTTTTCACGCGATTTTACATGAGATTGAACACTCTGCAGCGCTGTAGCAAAAGTTTGCAACAGACCCATTGTTTAAAACTAAGAAGAGCGATTGAAATCATACATATTTTGTCGTCTGCCACAGAAAGAGGCATATCGATGTGGGTACCCTTGCCCCGGGCGGAACTCGCCGATCTCCGAGGGCGGCAAGGCAAAATCAAGGTGAACAACCAAAAGAAGAAAAAATAGGTTATCAAATTTCAAAATGAATCACAAAGGACGGCAAAATCAGCGAGTAACAAGCAAAAAAAAAAGAGGGGGCAACACATTTATAATTTTGAAGGGCGGCGTTTCGCGGAGGGCGGCAAGATTGCATCCCCCCCCCCAACCGGGAACCACGGCACGACCCTGCAATATTTTGACGCAGGCATTTTTTTGAAGGAGCTGGATGAATTTTAGAATCGGCGAGATCCTATGTATCGCATCAGATCGGCGCTTTTCTTGTGAGTGTTTCTACACGCGGAGTGTTTTGATAGTATTTGTAAAAACCTGTTTCAAGTGAGGGAAAAATATGCATTCAGAAAGAAACAAAGGGTTGAAAAAGCATTTCAAAAATAAAGTCTCGTCGGCGCCGACAAATTGGCCGGTGAAAAATAGCCGGGTTAATCTTTCAAAGGGTCGAAAAAGAAAGAAGGTGTCTTGTCATCGGATCGCGAGAGTGAGAGTGAGTTCCGTCAACAGGTACCGTGAGATGTTGTTGCCGCAAGAGCTAATGATTCCCCGCCACCCCCATCACTCCGATAACCCCTTTCAGACCCTTCCAGGTTTCCTACCTCATTTGAACAAATCTCATCGCTTCGTCGCCAGTCTGACAGGTGATGATAAAAGGGATTTGAGGACATTTTTGGAAATAGGTATAACGTATAAATAAACCACAAGACGATCCTTAGTATCCAGGTGAGAATATATATATAAAAAAAAAAAAATGTCCTTGGCTCAGAATTCACACCTCTCTCTCTCTCACACACACATATACACCTCTCTCTCTCTCTCACACACACACACACATACACCGCACACTCAACTATTATTATTGTCTGCATGCGCACTTTTCACGTAGAAAAAGTGATTGGTAAGATTTATCATCACGATGACTGATTTTGGCGCCAGTAATAAAAAATAGTAAACTTGACTAGCCATCAGATTGAATGAAACAAATCATTACTTGAACAAGCCAAAATTGAATATGAAGTTTACGTGAAATCTATTCAATTTATAACCCAACGTAAGATCAAGTTCAGAATTTTGTTTTGCTGGTGAAAAAAATCAGCCATTATTACGATGGTAAATCTTGCCAATTATTTTTTTCCGTGCATATTAAAGCTGTAATCCGAAAACAGGTTCTGAAATATCTCCATTTTGTCATTGTTTTGTGCTGTAAAATTTTCCAGGAATAACATTTTGGGTCTTCTCAGCAAGGCGTTTTCCCGAACCGTGTTTTTTTCTCTTGCTTTCTTTTTTTTAATAAGGGAGCGAAAACCCATTGCGCACCGAGCAGCTTTGTCGCAAACGCAGAAAAAGTAGTTTTCATAACACCTATTTTGATTTAAAAAAATCTCTATTTTCATCCAAACGAATTTTAGTAATTTTTACGAATCAGATTGTTTTAGGGTTAATACTTTTTATGTTGATTCTCCTAAGAGAAAGCGACAAAATTAACTCTTTCAATGCCAAGTTCTAGTACAGTCGTCTCTGTGACTATATCTGGCTCGCAAAATTTCAATGTTTTATGTACAATTTATACACATGTTAATTGCGACTCCTATAATGATTGTTAAAATTTGAAAAATAATATTTCCTCGAGCGCCTTCAATAAGTTGTATATGCAAAATCAGGACTGCGGTGTAGGAATCCTTACATAATATAAAAATCTAACGAGTAGCTGACTGAAACCTCGATTTTTTCCCATTTCTTTCAAAACCTTCGATTTTTTCATTTTCTGGCATTTTTGTGTGTGCGCCCGGAAGTGCCGTGACTAATTGCTGACGTGGCGACGGGGGGTAAATGAGCCGAGTTGTACGGGAGAGCCAGAGCCTCCTCACTCCTCCGCTCCGCCCAGCCCGATAAGCGGGGTGAACCCTTGAATCTACCCCCCATCCCGCAGTCTTCGAACTGGTCTCTTCTCTTTTTTCTTGCGTAACTGACCTATCTCCCCTAATCTTTTCTCAATTTTATATAGTGGTAAAAGGTGGCGCGCAGCGCCGAATTGTAGGCGCGAAGCGCCTCCGGGGAACGGGCCGCGGAGCGGCAAGGGGGCGAAGCCCCCTAGTATTTAAATAACTACTTAATTCGAGCGAAATAACTACTTAATTCGAGCGAACGCTGCGTTGCTACGTCTTCATAATCTGGTAGTTAAATAATGTATGTTGTGCCCTTTTTGAAAATGTTTCAGAATACTTCAAGAGGGGCCCTGAATTTTTTCTCGGGGAAATTTTAAGCGCATCAGGATAAACTAATTATAGCGATTGACAGATCAAACGCTTAATGGATATATCTTCATAGTTTTTCCACGAAAAATACGACAATTTTAAAGTGCACATTGTTTCAAGAGCGCAAAAAGCTTTGAGTAACAAAGTGTGTGTCGGCAGAGACAGTGCGTGCAAAGCAGCTTTCATAGAAACGCGTAAAAACATTTCCTGTTAGCAATTTCGATTTCAGAGAACAATTGGATACTCTAAAATAAACAAGCTGGAACACCCAACACGGATGTGTTGGAAGAGCGTGCCCAACATCTGAGTAATGTATAACTGAAAACGAACATTTTTGGGTGGCATTGATAGAAGTGCACGATGTGCCCTGTAATTCCGGAGTATGTTGCAACGAGTAAAACTTTCTGTCATCGAGTAAAAATTGTTGGGAGAAGGATATAAAGAAACTTTTTGGTAAGATTGCAATTAAGAAAAGTAAGATATTGAATTTTAATACAACTAATGAGAATAATTAACAATTGTCAAATGAGCAGTAAAGATATTGCAAAAATCAACATGTTGTAGACTAAAAATTTGGTAGCGAAACTTAAACATGGTAGTGAGAGATTAAACTAGTGAATCAAAGTATAATAAAAAGGACAAGTCTATACACAACTGACTAAAAAAGTGTCACTTAAAACTAGTTTGTGATACATTCAATGAGCTAGGAATAATTAATGAGTCGCAATATGTATTGATGAGAGGTAATATTATTAAGATATGAGGGTGCCATTGACAATTTACAAAATAATGTTCTGAAAGACAATAGTAAGTTGAATCGGGCAGTTGCAAGGATCTGAAATGTTGTGGTTTTTATGAAGAAAATGGTAGTACTTGATGAGCTGAGAAAAAAAGATGTCTTTGGTTTCTAATTAAGTCCCACTGTCCCGGAGATGGGATTTTGTCCCATAATACACTTTTTTGGGAACAAATGGGAATTCTGCGTTGTGACGTCACTACATACACGATTTTTTACAACTTTACACGTATGTATCTCCGAAACCGGGACACTTAGAAAAAAACCAAAGGCACCATTGTTCTCAGCTTATTAAGTACTATCATTTTTGTTATAAGAAACACAACATTTCAGACCTTTGCTGCTCCATTAAAAGTTTTAGTTGGGATCTGGAAACTATAAAAAAACGAAAAAAGAAGAAATTAAAACAAAAGTTTCGTGAAAAAGTTACGAAATTATACGATATTTGATGAGGTAAATAATGAATAAAAGAAATTAAATGTTTCAACGATCCAAAAGAAAATTCTCAACGCTTGTTTGAACGATTGAGAATCTCAAGGATCATTCGAATAACAGTTGATTCCAATTTCCAACTTGTGAACTTCGGCTGAAGTCCCACTTCATCGATTAACAATGAGTGAGAAGCATAAAACGGACACAATATTTCGAACGGAGGTTGGCTCGTCTAGATTGCAACGGTCGATACATTGATAGTCAGCTGTTTAGCATAAAACGGACACAATATTTCGAACGGAGGTTGGCTCGTCTAGATTGCAATGGTCGATACATTGAAAGTCAGCTGTTTTGTTTTTTCAAGAGGTGAGTTGTTTCCCTGTCGATTGGACATTTAGCTCCATAGAGTAAGCAGGAACGATGAGTGGATGAAATGGCTTCTATACGGTCACAAAACGATTGATCGAAGCAATATATCGTACCTGACGTCATAATACTCGAAATCATCATGCAGCCAAACGCACGATGAAGCACATGTTACATCATCATGGTGCATCACGGTGATCATAGTCACAACATTCATATTTTCACCATCAACTGATGGGTCGACAAAAATCTTTCCCTGTCGATTGGTTCCCAATAAGCAACGTTTTAACAATTCACATTCACTGATTGGACGATTTCGGCACTTCTTTTGAAAAAATATTTGAATTCTCGAAAAGGGCGCGAACACTTTGAACGAAATTAAAACAACAACCGATTACGACAGCCCCCCCCCCCCGACTCATCGTTTCCTTTCGTCCGTTTCAATCCAAAGACTTCTAATACGAAGTCTTTGTTTCAATCGTTTCGAGGGGGTCGAGGGGCTCAAAACGATTCGGTCAGTTGAGCCACCCTCATAAAGTTACATGTAAACGATAACGATAACGATACCCAAAATGATCCGATCCTCCGTAATGACCTCCCCGGGTTCTCCCCGTGGGAAAGGAAGAAAAACAAAGGAAAATTATGGATTGAGCGGTTCGAGAATAGACCTGTTTAGTGTGACGTCACGAAAAAAATTGGTTCCAAACAAATGCTCCATCTCACTCGCTCTCGTGGGTTTTCCCATAAGAAACAGGATCCACATTTTCAAATGCAAATTTGTGCTAGTAAACAACAAGTTCTCTCAGATTTTATTTAACCATCGGATTCCACGTACCCTAAAATACAAACGCGCTGCATTAACATTTTCGAAACATCACGCATTAATTTACAATCACAGTTCTACCGAAGAAAGTCCTATGTTTCGTCCTTGTCCCACTTACAGTTTCTTATGGACACAGAATTCTAGAATATAGGCTCATCGGCACCATCACACCACGTGTTATACCTCGAACAAGCTTCGAGACAAAGAGAGGTTAGGATGATTGAGTAGCATGGCGGTGATACTCCCATAAGAGACCGTGAGTAAGACAAGGACGAAACATAGAACATCTTTCGGTATAACTGTGATTGTAAATTCGTTTGTGATCTTTTAGGAATTGTGTTAGAGTGGAAAGATACTTTAAGGTACGTGGAATCTAATGGTGCAATAAAATTTGAGAAAACTGGTGGTGAACTAGCATGAATTTGCGTTCGAAAATTTGGATCTGATTTCTTATGGGTAAATCCCCGAGAGTGAGCGAGATAAAGCGTTTGTTAGGAACCAATTTTGATCGTGACGTCATCACTAAACAGGTCTATAGAAGCACACTGTAAAGAGGTTTAAACAGTAAACACCTATTGAAAAGACCCCAGAGACGGCTCGTGCAATTTGGCAACAATGCTTTTCCACCATTTGAATTTATATGCAACAATCGATTGTTGGTGAACCGCTGCTTCACTATCAAATCGATTATTTTGCATGGAAGTAAACGGAGGAAAAACGTGCAATCAGGCAACAATGTTTTTCTTTCATTTGTTTGGATGTATGTGCAAGAATCGATTGTTGGTGAACCGCTGCTTCACTATCAAATCGATTATTTTGCATAGAAGTAGACGGAGGGAAAACATCGCTGCCAGATTGCCCACTGTGCGGCGGGAAGAGGAGAGAGAGCTGCCTTTATATTTTTTGCTCGAGAGTGTTTTTCCCAAACGCTTTTCGACGCAGTCAAGTCGTGGAGGCTTCTTTACTTTCGAGCCTCGCCGCTTAACTTTAGCTCGCCACTTTAATTTTATAAGCCTCGCTCTCTTCTATTTTACTTTCCTCTCTTTTTCTTGTGTGTTTGTTTAGAGCTACCCACCAGGACACCCGGATACCGGATATTTATTTTTCTTTCATTGCGCCCTCTATATTTTTCTCTCACACCTTGTATCATCATCTTCCTTTATCGTACTCTTTGAAGGTTTTTAAAATTGGTTTTCGTGGCAGGGACGAGCGAATGTGCCCCTGGAGGAAGTGACGGGGCGGGGGAGGGGCATCTGCCCCTCTGAATTTAGGAAAATGCGCTTTATTAGGACACCAGTGCGCTCAGTGCGGATTACGAAGTTATAATCTTACCTTTTTACCTCTATCTCCAAAAGGGGGGGGTTTCAAAATTGAGCCGACCTGGAATCTGGAGGACCGATTGATAGAGCGCGCGAGGTTTGAAAAGGAAAATAAGCTGTAGGGAATACCCTACGAACACTTTCTCACATCAAATTTAATCCGGGGGAGACCTTCAGACCGCACCCTTAAATATTCCGGGGGAAATACCCAGACCCCCCTTTGACATTCTGGAGGAGACCCCAACCCCCCTTAGATATTTTTAGCCAGATGTAAAGATTCATTTTTGAAATATTTAATTTTTTTCCTTTCTTTGACCCCTTTTCCCATTGATTTTAATGGAAACCATTTTTCATCCATAACTAACCTAAAAATTAAAATTTAAAAAAAAAAAAAAAAATGAAAATTCTCTCTGGAGAATGGTAAAAGCAACATCTCTGCAAAATTTGGATGCATATGGATCAATAGTTAAAAAGTTATGCTGAGTTTCACGTTTTATGCTATGAACGGACATACACACAGACAGACAGACGCCACAAAAAGTGTGTGCATTATTTACATCGCCAAGCCACAAATGGTTAAATAGTATTGAAACTTCATAGATGAATATTCTGAAGGAATATTCGGCTGATGAGAGCCAATTATTTTATAATTATTATGGTTGACTTAGTAGCAGCGGGCCAAGTATCGAAACAAAATACCTTGAAAATATCTGCGCCATCGCAATATACTTTATTAATTTTTCTAACTTTGTGTGAAAAAGTAAAAGGTTGTGGAGGTATATCGGCAGTGGCGTCGCGTGCAATTTGGCAACAATGTATTCTATCCATTTAAACTCATGTCAAAAATCGAATTCAGGGGGTGCACAGTGCACAAGGAAAATTCGATATATTTAATGAATTTAAATAAAGAAGTTGCATTGTTGCCAGATGGCACGCGACGCCACTGTATATCGGTGAAAAAGCTGAAGTTTTTCTTTTTTTTCTATTAATATTTGTTCATGCAGAAAAAGTTCCTGAATTGTGCAATCCGTTTTTCCAAATGTTTTCAGGATTTTTTTTTTTTTTTAAGTTCAGAGCTCGCTAGGGTAAAGTATACGTGTAAAGAGGACAGTTTCTTTCTGCATTGTAGAGCCTTTCAGTTTTTAAGTATTTTTTTTTCTCTTCAGTACACTTTTATCTCGAGTTTTATGATATATAGAGACTTTCGTTTTTTTTTGTTTTTTTTTTTTTTAGTTTTTTGTTTTGTCTTTTTTTGTTGAAGATGCGGAATATGAAAGACTGAAAATGTAAAGAAGGATTTTTCATCACACAAACAGTTATTATTGCTATGAATGTTCAAAGGTGAAAAACATCATGAAAATATTTATATAAAAAAAAACAAAACAAAACAAAACGGAAAACAAAAAAAATTAAAGTACTTGATAACCCAAAATGCTTCTATAAATTTTTAGAGGACATATTTATATTTCATTCAAACTAAAGATTAAGTTATTCGGACTGTTTAGACTTGACTTATATTATTCTGTGTTCCTTAAGTGAGGTCTATTTTTGGCTAACTGATCCGTTATCCGAAGTCTATGGCAATCCTTCCGGAAAACTCCTTCAATTTCACGGATAGGCAAAAACAATTGGCCTCCGGTACGAATGGTTAACGAATCGATGTTTCATGTGCCCGCAATTGTTAATTCGGAGGAAACTAAACCCACGATGAAGTTATCGAGGGAATATTAATTCTAATGGAGGGGTAATAATTGCAATTGCTTCCTTCAATTTCTAGAGTAAGTAAGATTAATACTGCCATCAAGGATTCAAGGAATACTTAGCTATTTAAAGTTATTGATGTCCTTCCCGTTTATTAAGAGCAAAGATGGATCCAGCAATCTGGCAACTGTGTATTATTCCCATTTGAATGCATGAGAAACAATCGATTAGTAAACACCACATGACCCCCACAAGAATCGATTTTTTATCATACATTCAAATGGGATAAATTCATGGTTGCCAAATTGCTGGGTCTCCCCATGATTAAGAGTATAGGTAACTATAAAATGAAAAGTTACCGATACAGTCAGTACGTGATCAAGGTATATGGAGAACAGGTATGGACAACACTCTGAGGTTGGCTCTGATTGGTTGTGAAAAAAGCGACTCCGCCGCCATTTTTCTGACCGCGCGATTCAAACTTAGATTGTACATCTTGAAAAGGAAAGTGAACAACGTAATTGATGATATTAATCCATTCTTTAGTCACAACATTAACATTTAAAGATAAAAATTACATTGCATTGTTCAAATAAATAAAGTATTACTTCAGATAAAATTCCCCTTCAAACCTAACCACAAACAACAATGCGAAATACACGGTGTAAATAGGAGACAAGATGGCGGCGAAGTCGCTTTTTCCCAAGTGGCCACGCCCCCTGTGTCGAGTGTTGTCCATACTAGAGTCCCTTGATGGAAATATTGTATAGGGAGTACCGACACGACGCTTTATGCATTTTGACAGGAGTCGATTTTGTCGACCGCGTGAACGAATTCGAAGGTTAAGTTCGACAGTGGACCAGTGGTGGACTGGCGGATTTGCCGGCATTCCGGTCCGTTCCCATACGTTCCTCTACGAATCGACTCCTTTCGTGTGGAGCCTTCGATGTCGTCGACTCCTGCTCGACTCCGTGAGAGCCTAAAACCAACGACCAATCACAACTCGTTGAGCTCGTGTCGGTACTCCCTATACAATATTTCCATCAAGGGACTCTAGTCCATACCTGTTCTCCATATACCTTGGTACGTGATCAACCTGAGTTGAGGAAAGTGTGATAGCCGACTAGACTCCTTCAAATTTTTCAAACTTATAACCATTTCGAAATTAAAAGATATCGCTTATCTGTTTTATAAAAAAAGGCAATAATAAATCCGACTCTTTTATTTTCACTAAAAAACTTTGCTGAAGCAATGCTTCGTCTACTTACAGTGTGACTGCACGCCACTGACTACAGGAAAAACTATTGAAAAAGAGTTCTCTTCTTATTCTCTCACTTTTTCAAGTTTTGATTTTAATTTATGTCCCAGGAACTGAAACCAACGTTGCAATTTAAATTATCGATGGGTGCGACCATTCTCTCGAATGATCACAGCTTACGTTTAAGAGAGCCTTTGTCAACTTCCGGTGATTGTACACTATACAGTGTACGCCACTGGTTATGGGACGAGCCATTGAAAAAAAAAAAAAAAAAAAAAAAAAAAAAACTTTTTTCTTTTCCTCTCTGAATTAATTCCTATTTTTCTTCTTTTCCTCTCACTTTTTAGGTGCTGTTTTAAAATTTTTATTTTTATTTGTGTCGCAAAAACTGAAATCTACATTGAAGTTTAAACTATCGATGGGTAAGACGATTCTCAAGAATGATTAAAGCTGACGTTCCCTCACGAATTTCGCTGCCTTTCAATTGAACTTTGACAAACATTTTGAAAACGCAATATCAAACACAACCTCACCTTCATCTTAACGAATCTTTTTGGTGTTTGAGAAGACGAAATTTGAATGACAACATTAAAATGAGCAAAATAGGAGTAATCCTCGGCAACGCGTTGACAAAGTCGACGATTTCCGGTACAACACACATTCGACGTGAGATGACCGCATTTGAATCATTGATGAAACAACAATAGAACTAGTAGTTAGGCAATCTGCGGCACAAAGTTGCGTTGCGGGAAGAAAGTGTTTAATCCTCGACCAAATTTACAATAAATTTCTTCGCTTAGGCAATTTTCATGACGAAACGGGACACTTTAGCAGGAGAGACACGCGGGCAAGACGGACGGTGAGATCAAAAATGTTATTCTATGTATATAGACAAAGGTCAGCGGTTAAGCAATTTCCGGCACAGAAGAGCGTTTGGGAATGACAGCCACGGCGAACCACCCGGGTATGCAATT
This sequence comes from Trialeurodes vaporariorum, assembly GCA_011764245.1. NCBI lineage: Eukaryota > Metazoa > Arthropoda > Insecta > Hemiptera > Aleyrodidae > Trialeurodes > Trialeurodes vaporariorum. The sequence continues at coordinate 8,511,073 of VMOF01000024.1, read as the reverse complement.
TGCGATACAGGGGAGCCTTGCGGGATGGCACGTGTCGATTCGCGCGGCGACAAAGATTTCGCGCTCGTTTGAAACATTTAGAACGGGACGTAGAGGATGTGCACGTCTTCTCGCGGGCCGAGCACCATCATAACCTGTAAAATTTTCTAGGACTCAGGGCGTATAATCTCATCCCTTCATCCCTTCTCCCCACACCATCACCACCCCCCGACCGTCAGATAGCGCCTCAACCGCGCGCGCCGTCCCTCCAAAGCGCAGGTCTTTTTCGGGACAGAGCCGGAGACTGGAGCGGAGGGTCAACAGTTCAAGGATGATGTGAAACTCACTCTCTTATTAAAATCAATGAGCTGTCAAACTGTGTGTGAGGTGAGTGAGTGTGGGGGTAAACTGCATACTGAAACTGATCATGGACCGGCGATTGGGGTCAAAAAGGGGGGGGGGGGGGTAAAATAATTTTTTTTTTTTTTATTTCTTACCTTACAAATATATTATGACCTTCAAAAGAAAGTCCTCTGATTCAATTCTATTCAAATTTTCTTTATTTGCGTAGCTTGCACAAAAAGGCTGAACAAATGCGTCGTATACAGTGGCGGCTCGTGAAATGCGATACATCCATGTCCACTCCATTTAAATCTATAGAACATTATCGATTTCTCGGGGGTTCAATTGCACCCCCTGACAATCGATACTTTTATATAGTTTTAAATGGAGTAGACATCGATATATCGCATTTTACGAGCCGCCACTAGTCGTATACCGAGAAAAAGAGAATTATTATTGCATTTTTATGTTTATTTTTTATTTTCATTTTTGGTACATAGTTAGCCAGAAAAACTGACTGGGCACAGGTCATAGAGAAGATAAAGAATAAGTTATAAAACCAGTATTATAAACAGTAAATTAGGTACATAACATATTTTAGTACGTCTACAGATGTCAGAAAGGCACCGTGAAACGAAGTATCTTTTTAATCTACAGAGGCGAAACCTGGTTTATTAAACGTTTGTTTGAGGGAGGAAGGTAATTTGGAAAAGTACACAAAACCTATATCTGTAGGAGGTTCAACTTCCCGGCTAGTGTTGACAAGAGTGCATTTCTAGTATTGTGACTATATGAGTAAGCTGAATTTGACCCTCCATCACCCCATAAAATTCACAGTAAAAAAATTTGATGGTGTTATAGATAATTAAGGAAAGGACAGTAAGGAGTTTGTTATTTACAAAGTAGGGTTCACACTGTACATAGCTTTTGAGTTTAAATAAGATTGTTCTAAGAGCCCTTTTCTGGATCTGAAACTATTTTTTAATAGATGCGTTGTTGCATCATTGGGACCAGACAAGCAGGCAGTAGGCGATGTGAGACATTATTAGAGAGTGGTAAACTAAAAGTATCGAAACGGTCCTCGATTATTTTGTCCATTATTTTCCAAAGAATTTTAGATTTTTTACGGCATACTTTCAATTGGCAATGCTGTAAGACTCTGAAGTACCTGAAAAACTACAAAAAATGTTTAAAAATGTCTGTCGAGGAACAGAAGAGTGAAAATTTCAACCAGGATACTTTCTTTTGAAAGTCATAGTACTATGGCTTTCAAAAGAAAGTATCCTGATAGAAATTTTCAAAATTTCATTTCTCAACCAATTTGAGAAATTTTGAGGTTGTCAGGTATTTCAGTGTCTCACAGTATTGCCACTTGTGACATTATGCCTCATACAATTTAAATTAATTAATAAATTAATTTAAATTAAATTTAATTAAATTAAAATTAAAATTAATTAAATTAAATTAATTTAAAAAATGAAAGAAAAATTCATCAAGAACAATTTCGATGAGAGGACTTTCTTTTAAAAGTCATAGTACAAGACAACATTAGAAAGAGGTACAGGAGCAGTGGTTGCCGATGATCTTTTGATGCTGCATGCAAACATATTTACAATTTTGACCAGATCAACGACGAAATCCCTCTCGATCCGCGACGAATATTCAGCCTCTCCTCTTAGAAAAAGCTCCATGTTTTTTACTTCTCAAGTTCAGACTTTAGAGTCATTATTTTGTAACGGGTGGGGGTGGGACATTCAGACGACTTTGAAGTATAATTGTTTTCAACTTTTTAATCATTTAAATGAAAAAACTATCCCACCAACAGAAAGGTCTTCACTGTAGTGATAGGATTTCCAAAATCTAAAAAAAAAGTCTATCCAAAGCTGAGAAAAGAGCAAAATAAGGGTGTAACGGGTGGGACAGAAAATGGACAAGGTTTTTGAATCACCTCAGAAAAAGTTGAAACTCTGTGAGTTTTGAAGAGATAAAAATTTGGAAAAAATATATGTTAAAGGTGAGAGTATAAGCTTTGATCCTACATAAAGTTTTTTTTTCATTCACTAAATTATTTTTATCTAAAAAAATTAAAAAGTAGCGTAACGGGTGGGACCCGTGTGATTTGGTCATTGAAAATACACATCAAACCTGCTGTAACATCAGCACGTATGACCTTTTAGATATTTTAGATAATATTTTCGTCTCTGGTAGCATTTTAATGCAAAACAAGACTGCTAGGCACTAATTTTTAAAGTTCAATGACCCTTTAGTCAAAATGCCAGAGAAAGTATCAAACATTACAAAGTGAGTTTATGAGTTAGTTTTGAATATTTCAGAAAATCTTAAGGCGCAACATTTCTTCTCGCTTCTGCTCAACATCTAGATGAACCGAAGTTTGCAATCCATTGGATACATCGACAAGGTGAAAATAGAATAATATACGGCTTAGCATTATCATGAGTGCATGAGAGGATACCGTAGGCGAATACAGGAATTTCTCTCTCTCTCTCTCTCTCTCTCTCTCTCTCTCTCTCTCTCTCTCTCTCTCTCTCTCTCTCTCTCTCTCTCTCTCTCTCTCTCTCTTTCTATTTCCATTTGATCGCGTGCGTTGGAAAATGACGGAGACAGGGGCTGAAGTCACGTGATGCCCCCCTCAGATATCCTTTTCTAACACATGCGTTCGAATGGAAGGAGAGAGAAAGAAAGACGAATTCCTGTATCCGCGCCCCATGGAGGACATACCCTGGAGCGGAAAAGGAAGAGAGCGCTAAACAAATCACGTAACACGACCATAGAATGGTGCATGCATTTCAGAACGGATTATCTGCGCTCACAGATCTACGAGTGTGTTGTGTGTGTGTTATTCGCTCGCGTGAGGCTCTTCGCGGTTCGAGCGGCAAGAAATCCCATTGCTTTGCAGTGCTCGCAGCTGTGCATTTGCGCCGTGGGCCGTGAATAAAACCGGGTACTTGTCAACTCGTCCGCACGCGTTGTCTCCTTCTTAAGCATCTTCATTTTCATCTCGAAAAGTAAAAAAAAAAAAATGTCTCCATTCGTTTTTATCCGCTTCGATTGGTTTGGTTGGTGTGTCGGACGCGTCGCGATGCAGCGCGGCGTTGGCGCTAACATATGGCTGTAACAGCGTCAACTGCGTTTCCACCGCTAAGAGCATTCAAATGTTGAGCGGTGAACGTTGAGTGGTGATCTGGTGGAACAACGATTCCCTGTCGATATTTATGGGGGTATATTTTTATCGCGGCAGCAACATCAGTGCTGTGTTCTTCGCGCATTGTTGCCAACATTTGCTTTTAGAAAACCCACAAAAGACGGAGGCAAGGGGCTACAGGAAGCTAAAAATTATGCAGGTAGGAAGTAGCCATTACCCAGGTTCAATCTAGAGTCCCTTGATGGAAATATTGTATAGGGAGTACCGACACGAGCTCAACGAGTTGTGATTGGTCGTTGGTTTTAGACTCTCACGGAGTCGATCAGGAGTCGACGACATCGAAGGCTCCACACGAAAGGAGTCGATTCGTAGAGGAACGTATGGGAACGGACCGGAATGCCGGTAAATCCGCCAGTCCACCACTGGTCCACTGTTGAACTTAACCTTCGAATTCGTTCAGGCAGTCGACTAAATCGACTCCTGTCAAAATGCATAAAGCGTCGTGTCGGTACTCCCTATACAATATTTCCATCAAGGGACTCTATAAGTTCAATCATCAACTAGATCATCAACTAGTTCAGTTATAGTTCAATCATCAACTAGACAATACACGAGGGTAGGTAGGTAGCTAGAAATTAGGAGGGTGTAGGAACCGGCTATTTCAAAGGAATATAGGCAACCAGGCCATACAGGAGGGTACGAAGCTATAAAAATTACGGTGGTACTACCAAAAGGGCATTTGCATCGTGATTGGTGTGCGCAACTCAAGGTAATATATTTATATAAGTATATTAATATAAGTATATTTAACAGGTATGCTCGACTCGCTTCCCGCGTCATCTTCAGTGGCGCGCAGTTCAAAAAAAGATGGCCGACAAAAGAAGGAAAGAAACCGACTCATCTCTCGGGCGACTTAGAGTTCCTATATGTAGAGAGTTAAGACAAGAGAAATCATGGGCGCCGCCATTGGATGCGATTTTGCACTTTTGTTTACATTCTGAGGCCGTTGTTGTGTTTTGCTCCACAGCAAAGATTACAGTTCCGCTAAGTTTGAAACGATGTAATCTTTCCCTGCTTTTGTTGATCGACATGTATTAACGCTTTATAATGATTCTTTTGAGATTTATGGACATTCTTGTGGTGCATTATGATTCAAATTAACAGATTCGTCGCAAATTAACTCTTTTATCTGTAAAAGACCGTTGGTAAACAAAACAAAAGTGCAAAATCGCATCCAATGGCGGCGTCCGTAGAGCCTAAAATTCATCGACCAATCAGAAGTTGACTACCCTCTTGTCTTAATTCTCTACATATAGGGACTCTAGGGCGACTCCAAGATTCGCCGACCTCACTCGGATGACACTTTCGGAGTCGCCCCGAGTGAGTCGGTTTGTTTTCTTCTTATTTTGTCGGCCATCTTGGCTGATGATTTTGAAATGCGCGGTCCACTGAAGATGACGCGGGAGACGATTCGAGCATACCTGTTAAATATAAGTACCTTGTTCGCAACTTACATTTATCAATTTTAAATATTCGAGCATTATATAACGGACATTTGATATTAAAACTTTCGCAATGTTGCGTTTAGTGACGGGAAATGAATCTGTTCTAAAGTTAATGATGATCTTAAGCAACATCGATTATCGTCAAAGGCTTTCGGGACGCCAAACTATGATGGATGGTGGGTGGTACGTACCTATATTATTATTATCAGATGTTCACTTGAAGGCTATTTTGAGGCTCCCATGCAGTGGGTCTGTTGCACACTTTGGCTAGAGCGTTTCAAAGTATCAATTCACGGGTAAAAAGTCATAAAAATGACAATGACAAGCATCAGAAAGCACCAAAATTCATTATTGAACTCACAAATGGGGCTATTGCACATTTTTGCTACAAGCGATTTAATAGTCGATTATGGCGTAAAAACCTCAAAAAATAACGATGGCGGCACTAGAAACTTCCAAAATCCCCTCCTAAACTCAATAAACGCAGTTATTTGCGCGAGCGTAATGGTGGCCGAAGGCACTAACAATGGGAGATTCCTATCTTAATTTCGTCACTCTTTCTATGTTGACAAGGATGATTCACAGAGTAATTAGTCATCAGAGTGATGATCCACATCCGATGAATGGTACCGCAACACCTAGTGACACCGGTGTCAAATGAAAGTCGTCTCTTATTGGTCACTTCTTGATGGAGTTACAGTATTGTTAGATGGGAATCTCCCATTGTTAGTGCCTTCGGCCACCATTATGCTCGCGCAAATAACTGCGTTTATTGAGTTTAGGAGAGGATTTCGAAAGTTTTTAGTGCTGCCATCGTTATTTTTGGAGGTTTTTGCGCCATAATCGACTATTAAATCGCTTGTAGCAAAAGTGTGCAATAAACCCATTGCGAAAAACACTATAGACTATATTCACCCCTGTATCTTTCCACCAAGTGCACGATATTTCGCGGGGTTAGCGCGGCACATTCAAATGATCATGACCGACTGCCATCACAGCTGACTGCATGAACAAATAAACATTAAACACTGCTGGCGTCTGTTCAAATTCTTACGTCCTGATATTCCTCAATTCCTCACGATATAGGTTGTGAAAGGTACACAAACCGACATTTGCGTCGAAAAATTATCAAAGTAAAACAATAACACACCTGTTCCAAAGATGATTGAAGTTGGAATCATACTTGGAACTCCTGTGTGTCATTGTTTAATTTTGATAATTTTTCGACGCAAATGTCGGTTTGCGTACCTTTCACAATCCATCGCGAGGAATTGAGGATATTAACCCTTTGTTGCCCAAGGGTACTTCTCAGTCTTGTCAGGTTTTTGGACTGCTACATAGGTGATCTAGTCACGGATTTCTAATATAAATTGATGTGTGTATTGATTTTTTGCATTTTCCATTAAATTCAGTGTAAAATTGGTGGTACTTGTGCGTACCATCGGTCAACAAAGGGTTAAGACGTAAGAATTCGAACAGACGCCATTAGTGTTTAATGTTTATTTGCTCATGAAGTCAGCTGTGATGGCAGTCGGTCATTATCATTTGAATGTACCCCGCGAAATATCGTGCACTTGCGGTGGAAAGATACAGGGGTGAAAATAGTCTAGTGTTTTTCGCAATTTGTGAGTTCAATAATAAATTTTGGTGTTTTCTGATGCTTGCCATTGTCATTTTTATGGCTTTTTACCCGTGAATTGATACTTGAAAACACTCTGGCCGAGGTGTGCAACAGACCCATTTGATCTTCTGTAGTTGTTCCTAGTAGGATGGTTGGATAGGCAACCAGGCCTTATGTATGTACGAAGGTAGCAACCATACATTACAAAAGATAGGCAACCAGGCTTGCTTTACACTATTTACATTGTACCTTGTAAGTACAGGTGCGTCCCGTCGCGTCGCGCTTATAGCATCGGTCATCGATCGCGTCACTTCATAAACACATTCTGAACTTAAGACCACGCATGCGCAAAATAACAAGTCCGGGACGTTGGAGGGGGAGGAGTGAGCTGACGGGGGGGGGATTCGGAGAGAGACATTTGCAGCCTTACAGACAACCGGACAAAGAGAGCTGTTAGCGGGGTTTTTCTTATTATATCTTTGCTGTACCGTCTTGACTTTTTACTTCTTTTTTCTCTCTCTCTCTCTCTCTCTCTCTCTCTCTCTCTCTTTCGAGGAGGAAGATAACATATCCGAGTCCAGATTCCGGTAGGCTATATTTCCTTGCCTGACAATTTGACACCGCAACATATTATTTTCTTTCGCGTTTCTCCATCGATGAAAACGTTTAACAGAGGGCGAAGTAAAAGGATGCGGAGAACGGAGACTTGTAAATTAGATAAAAATCCGCGATGGTCTCTGGTCGACGCTCCTTAGGACAGTGTTGCCAAATTTGCCGATACCAGATACGGGAGCCATGAGCAACGTGTCTGAGGCATAGAATAAATGTAGGTATTCTTGTTTGAAGCCAATGAGCTATAACTTTAGAGTGGCACATCAAGGAACGTTCCGCTGGTTCATTGTTGTCACCTAGGGCGCCGCCATTTTGCCGTAAAAATCGATTTTGAGGTTAAGTTTTGTAGGTTGTTTCCGGTCCTTTCGTAAACAAACTCGGGCATCGCCGGAAACGGCCTTCAAAATTTAACCTCAAACCTTGGAATCTGCCGTCCAAATTCCCGCCAAATTCCGAACGACCTACAAAATTTAACCTCAAACCTTGGAATCTGCCGTCCAAATTCCGGTTTTTCCCAGGATTCCTTCTACCCTGTGTGGCACAAGGTGGACCAGCCCGCTGCCACTCTGAAGTTATAGCTCATTGTTTGAAGCTCGCCTGACCTATTATAACCTAATATTACAGGAGTACTGGTTGAGTAGGGGACAGAACCAAACGGCAAACGTACAATAAGTAACCGAAATTTTTACCAAAAAACTTGGGTTCCTTGCCTAAACATTGAATGAGGTACACAGTATATTTAGTAATTTAGGAAAACATTTAGTAAGGAAAACAAACCATTTTTACAAAAAAGGCCCGCATGTTTAAACCGAATCATCAGGGTTCGGAGGAGACTTGATTAGCACAATCTTTAATACATATAAATGCAGTTTCTCACTGTAAAAAAATTTCCGGAAAGTCTAGTAATATATATTACCAGAAGCACACATGGGCGTAGCTAGAAAGTCCGGGGGCGCCCCTCAGAAAAGTCGCACCCCCCCCCCCCCCCCCAGAAAAAATGGGATTTTCAAATCATTCCATTCCTCCCATCAAAAAAAAAAAAAAAAAAAAAAAAAAAAAAAAAAAAAAAAACCCTCTTTCCAGAAAAAGTGCCCACTGCACTACTACCATTACCGAGCATTTTTGTCTAAAAGACAGACAATTTCTGTAATTCAAATTTCTAGTCACTTTTTGTACTTTGATTGTGGTGTTTCTTGACAGTTGAAACCATCCGAATTTCAGGGATCAATTGTCATACGTGACGTATTTTTCCAAATGATCGCAAATAAAAGATCATTTTCTTTTCCACCTTATCACGATCATTTTTTTTCTTTTCTTATGATAAAAACCAACGAACTTCATCGAAATTTAAGAACCAAATTTTAGAAACTTTGGACCCCAAAACACCTTCAAATTGTGCTTATGAGGTGTTAAATGTAAAACAAATTCCGGTCGGGGGAAGTTATGTGATCCCCCCCGGTGGATGGATGGTCCCGTGGACCCCCTCCCCCCCAATTCCTTGCTACGCCCATGGAAGCACAACAACCGCGGAGGTTCAAGTGCTTTTACTATAAAGTGCTGATTTTATAATAATAGAATTTAGCGAAAGTACCTGAATTTCCTCAAAATTGATAAGAACTATGGTACAAACACTAAAATTCTGTTAACGGTACCATTCCTCACCCCGGTTCACATAACGTTGCGTTTCTGGTAATCTTTTTTTTCTTCTTCTTTTTTTTCAGTACAGCTAGTGTCTCTGCTAAGAGTTAGACCGATGTCTCCGGCACTTTTCTCGTGGCTACTGTATCTGGTATCGGGAATAAGCACCTGCAGGCCATATATGGATCGGTTATTTCAGAGAGGGGTTATGTTCATGTCCACGGAACCAAATTTTACAGAAGAGACAAAAACATTTTATGAAAAAAAGCTAAAGACTTGATATTTGTGATGCAGTTACCGGCAGCCTACCAGTAGCGGCCCGTGAGATTTGGCAACCATGGATTTTTCCCACTTAAACTTCGGTAAAAAATCGATTCAAGCGGAGGCTGGCAGCCTCCTCGAGTTTCGATTGTTTTCCATGTATTTAAATGGGATAAAAACACTGTTTCCAAATCGCACGAGCCGCCACTGCAGCCTACACGCGATTATTGTCTCCTTGTTTTATTTTATTCTAAACATTTATTATTATTATACAAAATATTCGACTTATTCTCCAAACGTCTCCAAACCGAAAATTGCCTCTTAATGAAAAACATAGTATTTTAACTTAAAATCAGGCAACGCTGCTTTCAGGATCATACGTTAAAGAGCTGATGTGCGATGCAGCGTTCACCATGCAGGGAATAAGCTCTGCAGTGTTGCCATTTTGTCGGATAATTTTTAAATTTTTCCCGTTTGACTTAATGTTAAGAGTTGGTAATTTATGGGTAAATCTGGCAACGTTGAAGCTCTGCTCCGAGGAGTTTGCAAAAATTAAAGGGGTGGACTGCGAGGAGAGGGAATGGGGTGGGTAGGAGTGCGATGAGGAGGAGGAGGAGGAGGAGGATGGAAGGGGGGATATTTTCTTTTTCTTTTTTTACACGCTAGCTGCGGAAACAAGTTTCGCAATTTTACAACACGCTCGTTAACAACGCTATTCAAGCAAGGTTGCCGGACCTCAGGAGTCATCATCGTATATATAGTATATACATGAATACCCTAAACATTAAAATGGGGAAACAAGGCTAAAATCAAACACGGAAAACCACGAGACGTTTCGAAGCATATAATTACTGCTCTATTATCAATCGCTAAAAAACAAAAAAAACCAAAATAAATAAAAATGAAACTAACGGAGGTGCCCCACCATGACCGGCGGAAAAAAAAACAAAACAAAACAAAAAACAAAAAAAACAAACGAAAAAAAAACAAAAAAGAACAAACAAAACAAACAAAAAACCAAACAAAAAACAAGCAAAAAAACAAAAGAAAACAAACAAAATTGTTAAAATTTGTTCATCTACATATGTACCTATACACTGTCAGAAAAATTAACACAATTTTTCGGTGAATATGGGAACTGGGTCAAATCTCGCACAAAATCGGTGTTAATTTTTCTGTGTTCATTTTTATGCCGTGCGTTTTCAACACTAATTCAATCAACAAATGTTTCATAACACTCGGACTTGAGTTGATTTTCAAACATATTTAGAGTGCTTTCTTGTGATAATTCTGAAATATCGTGTTCCTCTCTTATCTAATGTTGTTTCATTCCACTTTAGCCGAGTACATAATTCGCTAAATTCGGTGTGACTGATCCCGTGTTCAAAGTTCTAGGCGACTCAAGTTATGTCCCATTCTACACATACTATCTGGCTCGTCACAGAAGTTTGGTGTATTCAGACTATGTATTCGTGTTATTCATCAATGAAACTCGTGTTCAGTTCCTCACCACCTGTGTTTCAAGTTATCAAAATCTGGTGTGACTCAAAACGTTTTCTGAGTTCTGAGCTTTTCACGGTTTGTTGTACTGAACACTAGTGGAGTAATTCATCACCGAGTTTCAGTGTAACTGAGTCTTTTTTTGTTTGTTCCTCTCTACACAATATGTTTTTATTACTACACTCCTTGTGTAGTTTGTAATCGATATTCGGAGTGAATAAACCGACCCTTCATGCTCACCACTACTCAAATTGTGCTCAGTTGAACACCAATTTCGTTGTTGATTTACCGGATTTGGTGTGACAGAATCAACTATCTGAGTTCTTCACCTTCCAAATGTTGTATTGAAATATTGTTGTATTACGGTATAATATTAACCAATTTAGTGTTGAAACGCACGGCAAAATTTATAATATAAATATTTACACAGATTTTGTGCGCTATTTGACCCAGTTCCCATATTCACCTAAAATTGAGCACAAAGTACACAGCATTCGTGTGATATTTTAAGTTTTATAGTCTGTTCAGCGAGTTAAGAGCCATGGGCTGCCGAGCGAAAACGCATTATTTGACAACACTGCGGGGCATTCAAGAAAGATGTGAGGGAAATTAAAAAGGATCTCTTATTGTCAGTTCCTCCAGAGGCGAGTTTGGAAGATCCGTCCCTGGACCATCTTTTGTTCAACTGCTACCGTTAACTTCATTGTTTTGTAACGTTTTCTTTCAAATTCTGTGTTCTATCTGAATTTTCTTTCCGCGAATTTAAAGACAAATTATGACCACATGTTCGATCTTAGCGCAACTTTTCCTTGAGATGGACTCGAAATTTCACGCAAATAGGCCAAGGTTTGTCAGAATTAACAGAGTGAACTCTGAATTTTCCTGAGCTCATCATTCACCTATCTCGAGCTATTTGCTTGAAATTTGGAGTCAATCACAAGGAAAAATTGCGCTGAGATCGAATTTGTGGTCAGAATTTGTCTTTAAATTTCCGGAAAGAAAATTCGGATAGAACACAGAATTTAAAGAAAACGTTACAAAACAATGAAGTTAGCAGTAGCCGTTGAACAAAAGATGGTCCGAGGACGGATCATTCAAACTCGCCTTTGAAGGAACTGACAGTGAGAGCCCTTTTTTAATTTGTCTCACATCTTTCTTAAATACCCAGAAGTGTTGTCGAATAATGCGTTTTCGCTCGGTAGCCCATATGGCTCTTAACTCGCTGAACAGACTTTAGGCCTACATCGTTGCCTGGCAGCGCGGAAATAATCGTACAAATGTTTAGACGCGTTGCGCCCTGTTCGGCAACTCTGCACATTCTCCATCTGTACTCTTCCAAAGACTTCTTTGTACTCTTCCAAGAGGTCGAATTCAGAAGGTGCACATGTATCAGAAGGTTAGATATATTTAGTGGGTGTAAATGGAGAAGTCGCAGCGTTGCCATACGGAACGAGACGCCACTGCATTAGAATTTCTTTCAGCATATAAGAAATGAAGTCAAATTCGTTTAACTGTAGATGCATGAATTAACTTATGGACTAAATGTTGGATTTTATGTGCTTCAGTGCTGAACTTGAAATCAATTTGAAGGAAGTTCTGATGAATTTTAGGAATACAATGGAGCGAGATTTAATGAAAAAGATAGTCTTTCAGAGATAAGGACGCACCTCATAAAGGTCTCATTCGGTGCTGACTTAAAAAATCGGATGTTAATAAAATTATCAAAGATATTGAAAAAATAAAATAATGTTTTAAAAAAAATTTTCCGTGAAAAGAAGAAAAAAAACTTAATCTATGTACACTGAAAAAAAGGGTCGCGCTCTAGACATAAAAAGTTTGTGCCCAGAACACGAGCGGCATGGGCAATATGATACACCAGTACCAAACGTGCTCTGGGCACAAACTGGCACAACTTTTAAACTTGTTCTGAGGATGAATTCGGGGCGCGATCTGGAATGGGTTCAGGACCCGAGCTTACGAGGGGACCCTCATCTGGGATGGTTACCACACCCGTCCCGGGATGTACTTCGCAGGCGCATCCCGGGACGGGTTCTGAACGCAAACTTAATCTGGGATGGTTGCCACACCCGTCCGGGATGTACTTTCAGCACGATTTATACTGTGATTACTCATCAAGCAGAAAAACATAAAATCAAATACGTGCAGGAAGGTGGAATTTTCGTTGATTAAATAAACACGAACAAAATAAGATACACAAGTTTCGAAAAAAGACAAGACAAGAAAACAACAGATTACTGGGCAAACACTCACCAACACATGATCATAACAAAGATTTAGGTACACAGGTATCCTAACGTACAGGAAATGTGTGAAAGCACCACTACTTCACTAATTCACTTTCTTGAGGGAACTCAGAATAAAAATTTCCCATAACATTCACTAACTTTTGAGCACAAGACTCGAGAAGAAAACGCGAAATTATAAACGGTTATACAATCACCATTTCTGCAATCTATGTTGATGCATTGGGGCCCTTATACCTACTTAAAGAGGCACAACTTTGACTAAACAAACACAAACACGATAGGATACACGCGTTTCTGAAAATGACAAGACAATAAAACTTCGGATCACTGCAAATACACGAAACATTCCGTCTTGTTTTGAAAATAGACGCTGATTTTCGCGCGAATTCGTACACCACACAGCTCATGTCAGAAATGCTCTTAATTGACAATCCATATAAGCCCTAATCACCGTGAAATACCAACATTACTTGTATTAACTTCACTTAGAACTTGAGTTGAAAACTTTCACTGAGTGTAAGGTCGTTTTAAATCATGATTTCTTTCCTCTCGCGAGACGCGTGACGGAGGGCGTCGTCATTATTTGTAACTATTATTTGTAAGGTTGATGAAAACCTGTTGGGTTTCGTTACCGCGAGAGTAGAGGGCGAAAGCAGCCCCTTAACACAGCCACTGTGAAGGTAAAAGTTAAAAGGTTTGATGATAAATCCTGTTACTAACGATACTAGAGCTGCGGGGAAAGGAAAGAATAGACGAATGTCACATCGGTCGGTATAGTCGATATGCAGCAAGCAACGGCACTCTTATGTACAAACCCATCTAAATTTGTTGTTTGATGAATTCGGACCGATGAGATGTGGCATTATTTGTCTATTCTTTTCTTTCCCTTGCTCTACTAATGAGAAAAAATTAAAAAAAATGCAAAGACGCGGTTACCATAAAGAAGCGAGAAAAACCGCACGGACCTTCTACGACTAGAGCAACGAAACGACTGAAGACTGAAGAGGGGGTGCTGTCATGGCGACCATGATGGCGACGAATCTCACACAATGCTTCAGCAAAGCTTAACACAAACTGTGTTCAGGCTCACACAAGAAACTCAATGCGTTTGTGTCTTCACTCAACATTACTCAAGAGGAGTAGCAGAGAACGAACACGTGAGTGAAGAAAGAAATTACCATTGTAATCTCATACTCAGACTCGGCACCGTTTTTCCTGAAATTGTGTAATGTATTGCCCTTGATACTGAATTAATTCATCAAACAATAAAGGTGATCTTTTACGAAAAAAAAACACAAAGGGAGAAGGAAAGAACCGGCGTTCGAGTAAAGAGAACGACAAATGTTGTAGACTTAAATACTCCAATTTGCGTGAGTCTGAATTCAGTTTGTGCGGATGATTGTGTACAGCACCAAGGTAATTCATGGTCCAATTCGACTTTTTATTCACACAATATAGGGCAGTTGCGTCGTTTTTTTCAAATGCAGATTATAAAAGAAGAGAACAAATCAAGGATTTTTGTTGTTTTTTTTTCTATACTTTTACTTTTGGATATGAATATTTTTGGGCTTTGCGACGTAAACACAGAAAAAAAAGGATGTGCTCCAGACACGATCTATATACACACCAGTACGTAACGTGCTCAGAGCACAAACATGTCAGGTTCTGGACACGACGGGATACGTTTCAGACGCAAACTCAACCTAAATAGATTGCGCTCAGAACTCGTTCCCGTTCTGGTGTGTACGTTCGTGTCTAGAACACGGAAAGTTTGTGTCTGAAGCACGTCCATTTGATTTTGTGAAACTGAGTAAGCCTGAACCAAAATTGTTTGTATTACTGGCCTGCGGGCCGATCCTTGAAATTCCCGACTTTTGGATGGACTAGATAGGAATGGAAAGGGGTGGTTGGCGGAGATGAGTCACGTGGCTGCCAAGTCTGATGAAGATACAGAATTTATCTAATTGGTCATCAGATGATCTTAGACTGCCCGATAACCAATTGGATAAAGTCTGTATTTTCATTAGACTTGGCAACCACGTGACCTATCTCCGCCAATCACCCCTTCCCATTCTTATCCAGTCTCCCCAAAAGTCGGAAATTGCAAGGATCAGCCCGCTGGTAACTTCGGAGATCGACCACTTTGTTCGATTTTTCATTCAATTGTAATTTAACACAGAAATAAGAACCGAACGAAGATCACACAGTTCAGGATCAAATTCGTGATACTTTACACACTCATTCAGTGATTGGTCGTTTACACAACTGAGCTAATCGAACACACGATTCGATCGTTTGCTCACTGTAAAATACACAAAATGAGTACAAGACGTGCAGGCTTTCGAGTGAATTGAGTGATAATGTTGTTGTTGTGTACTACAGCAAGTGTAATTTAAAACCTATATTATTTGATGAGGTTTACACAAAACTAACTTCGTTGGCACTCAATTTCGTTTGTGTGTACACACTTGTGTGATTTAGGATTCTATCATTCTGTTTGTAAAAATACTCTTAGTTGTGGCATTTTACACCCACAAAACTATTTTTACTCAATTTTGTTGTTATCAAATTTTTCTCTGTGTTAGAACAGTGTCATTACACACCATCTGTAAACTGTTGCACCACGCCTTGTGTAATGAACAGCCAGAAAGTGGAGGCAAGGAAAATTCTTGATTCATTTACTCAACTCGTGTGGTAATGAATTGAAATTGAGTGAAGATATACCTAGAGAGTGACTGTGTAAAAATTTATCATGAACTGTGCGAGGTCACACAGACGTTTGACAGAAGTTTTACACAATTTTGATCACACAAAGTTACACAAGTAACACAAAGGAAATTTATTTCTAACAGTGTATATGCTCCCTATTTGACATTTGCTTTAATTTCGTTTAATCTGTATTATCTTGTCGATTTTGGAAGTTTTGAACATGAAAAGAGGCAAAATTAAGCGTTTTTAAGGACCATCCCCTGGCAAAATGGTCCGTACAGGTCCATAAGGTCCATGACCAATGAGGCTCTTGCGTTCAATCTAATGTGAAAACCTGCGAAAATCACGGAAATCACACTGAGAGAATCTAAAATTCAGTAATAAATTCACGTAACTGCTACAACGGCAAGTTTCTAATGGCGGCTCAACGCAGGGGTCATGGGAGATTCCTGTCTATTAAGGGGAAAAAATAGAATGTTTACAATTACTAGCAAAGGAACAATATCATAAACGCTTTCTATATACCTCGTAATAGCGGGCACTTACAGACAATCGTTGTTATTTTTTATTTTTCCTAAGGGGGCTGTTGCACACTTTTGCTATCAGCGATTTAATGGTCGATTTTGCTGCAAAATTGTCCAAAACTAACGATGGCAGCACTGAAAACTTCCAAAACCCACTCGTAAACTCAATAAACTCTTTTTTTTTTTTATTGCATAATGGTAGCATAGTTCAGTAATAATGGGAGATTCCTTTCTTAATTTTGTCATTCCCTCTATGCTGACACGGATAATTCGCAGAGTAATTAGTCATCAGATTAGTGATCCACATCCGACGAATGGTACTGTGACATCTAGTGACACCGGTGCGGCGTCAAATGAAAGTAGTCTCTTATTGGTCACTTTTTGATGGAGTTACAGTACTGTTTGATGGGAATCTCCCATTATTACTGCCGTAAGCCACCATTACGCTCCCGCAAATACAGGCGTTTATTGAGTTTAAGAGTGAATTTGTCGTATTTTTTAGTGCTGCCATCCTTATTTTTGGAGGTTTTTGCAGCAGAATCGACTATTAAATCGCTCATAGCAAAAGTGTGCAAGAACTCCATTGAGTTGAAAAGTTTCGATCCGTACCATTCTTCATCATTTAAGGTTAATTTCCTTTTTTGGGATCAGCCCCTCTTGCCTCCCTGGGGGCCTCTCAGCGAGGATTTATCAAAAGTGTCTATAATGGAAACCCCTATTTTATTTGTGAAACAACGTTTGAAAGGGCGTAAAATTATAGGACTTTTGGCGCAAACCGGAAGTTATTATCGATTCTAGTGTTTGATGTATCAAAGGTCAAAATTAGATTTGGACCCGTTTTAAAAAAATCATATTTTCATTTAAAAGTCGGGAGTTGCTAAACTAAGAGCCCGAAACACTCTAAAAAGCAAAAAGAAACGGACTAGAAAATTGTTTTGACATAAATTCAGTGAAAATTCACTCTCAGAGCCCCCAACAATTTTTAAAAATTTTGTCGCTCAAAGGGGCTATCTCAAAATTTTTATTGGGTCTATCGCCTCCCCGAATCCAAACCGAACCGTAAACCGACTTAAATCGACAATTTCCTAATACGAACCGAACAGAAATTTTTGCCGGTTCCTTTCTAGAAAACCTTTCTAGTAGAAACTACCTAGTTTGTCTCCTAAAAAACGCCTTCATTCTTGAGGTATGCAAACAGTTATTCACATCGTTCGTATTCTTTTACGAACCGAAGAGCTTGCTTTTGAAACCAAGAACTAATTCGCTTTTTCAGAAATCCTCTCTTCTATCAATCACGTAATTAAATTAGATACGGCGACGTCATTTTGTGTGCACTTTCCATTACTTGAACGCGTTTTGATCAATGAATGCTCTATTCAAATCAATGTGTCGTTTTGTTAGTTGTTACAGACTAGAGTAGAGACTCCCTCATTTTTCTCTTAAAAACGCCGTCATTTTCAAGATAGACAAAAAGACAGTCTTTCACCTTGGTTTTTTTCCCCACAAATCGAAACGCTCGAATATGAGACTACAGTTTTTCGGTTTTCTAGGAATAAAATCCTTTCTCCCGTTAATCACTTATTTAACGTGGCTATATGACGCCTTTTTTACACACTTTCTACTCCCTGAAATCAATTACAACCCCATTTGCCCAACTCTGTTTCAGATTAACATGTCTTAAAACACACTATAGTTTGTATCTTAAAAACGCCTTCACTCTCAAGGCATGCAAAAAGTCATTCCCCGTACAAGCAGAGCCATTAGTCCTGCGATGACGATTCGACGCAACCCGCACTACACGTAGCCCGAACCTCGCTCGGTCTTGCTAGAACAAAAGAAAAGAAAGATAAGAGAGCGTTTATTTTATGTGTAGACGCAGGACTTATGGCTCTGCTTGTAAGTACTATCGACGAATTAAAGATTGTAGCGAGATTTTCACGAGCTAAGTTTCGCCTTCAAGGTTTCGGTTCGGCCACTCTTAGTACTCCTCAAACCTTGCAGACGTGAGACCAGTGCGGGCGGGACGGGAAAGCCGTTACATATCAGTCCCACACTCACACCCATAACTGAAAATAAGTGACAATTTCATGACAATCTTTAATTCGTCGATAGTACCTGTTGTTCAATATGCGGCGATATGAAACGGTTTTTTCTATCGAAAAAAAAGAAAAGAAAAAAAAACCTCTCTCCGGCTATTCACACGTACTTAATTCAGTTATGACGCTTCTTATAACGCACTTTATTTTCCCTACACTCGTTTTGATAATTTAATGCGAAATTCCGGTAAATACCTCTTTAAATTTGTCAAAAGTTGACTTGTTAGTCGACTAAAAACAGCTTCACTCTAAAAGTGTATAGGTGCAAATACCTTTAATTCGTATTTTCATTATATAGTTTTGAGTGCTCCATTAAAAACCTAGTTTTAATGTGTCCTTGCGAGGTTAAAAACTCCTATTCGTATTCTCACTACAGGAAAGTATGATAACTTGATATCGCATACACGTGTGACCCGCGTGCATTTTTAATATGTTGCTCGTCCTTTGATCGAGCATTTGATGAATACACTGATCGCTGTGAAATGTATGAAATTAAAATATAAATAAATGGATAAATTGGATAAATATTGCGTGACATGCGCATTGAAAGTTTTTCTTTCCGTCACCGCCCCACAATGGATCTAAGTATGGAATTTCTAGGACATGATATCACGGACAAAATTCAAGATTATGAACAATGAAACTAAAAAACACGAATAAATAAATAAAAAATAAATAGCCAGATAGCTTGGGAAATGTGTGGAGTCATTCATGCTGGAGCTATATGAGTCAAATAACATGAGCCTCGTTTATGCGAGAGATCTGAACCTGGGTTGTGTCAACCCGAGTTGAGTTTCAACCTGGGTCCAACTCGGGTTAGCGCATAAACACCCGTATATTTGAACTCGAGTTCAAAGGATTTCTTTCTTCTTCTTCTCTGTGTTTGTTTACATTTTTGACGAAAATGGCGGCGATGCTTGGTGCGGTACGGACAAGTGCGACCGCATAAAGGGGTGTCTCCACCAGCGAATGTAAAAGCGCGAATAAACTGATTGAGCCAATGAGCTTCTTTGTTGGCGATACATCGAACTCGAACTATCGACTTCAAGGCAGCTCATTGGCTCAATCAGTTTATTCGCGCTTTTACATTCGCAGGTGGAGACACCCCTTAAGACGCGTGTTTAACCTCGCTCGGATTGGTGACATCGATGCCACGTGAACCCAGGTTCTGAACTCCGAGGTGTTTATGCGTGAAATCTCAACCCGAGTTCACCGACTCGACTCGGGTTTGAATCGGGGTCGAGTCGAACCCGAGTTCAGCGAAATCCGAAGTGTTTATGCGAGCATCTCAACCCGAGTTCAGCTGAACCTGGGTTCTAGAACCCGGGTTGAGATGCTCGCATAAACGAGGCTATGGTCTTTGTAAGAAAATGTCACAACACTTAAAAGTTCTCTGAACAAAAAAAACAACAACTTCTTATGTCCTGAAAAATTATTGTTTTAAACTAGTGTGTGCTGCGCATGCTGCCATTTTTCTCGCGTCATTCCCACCAAACTTCAGAATTTTCTCGTTATTTCGACGAAACCGAAAAATGAAAAAAAAAAAAAAAAAAAAAAAAAAAATCAGTATTAAAATACCTTTCGTACGTCAGGTTGTTGTACACATTCGATGAAACAGCGCGTTCCATCTGTTACGTCTGAGCTCCGCGTCAGTTGGATCCTTTAACTGTTTGAAACAGATTATCTTCAAATTGGAAATTGCTTTAAAGAAAAAAAGTTGGCAGTTTGTTCAGAAATTTGTGTGCGTGGAATGTATTATTTATTCAGGCTTAAAATATGCAAGTTCTAAGGATGCATTTTCGGAGAGTCGTAGTATTTATTTTAGTTTCATTTCGTCGAAATATGGCTGCTCCGCCCTCACCATCTTCGTCATCTTCATCGGACTCAGACACCGACACGGACTTTGCGGTAAGTCGGAAAAGTTCATTCACCCGATAGATATTCGTGAGGTTTACCCACAGTGTCCAATTCAATAGTTGAATACTTCAGAGACTTCGCGGATTCAACAAAACAACAGTCAACAGTTCAACACACCCTTCTGATGTCGCAGGGTGGTGAATGGCATGAGTACAACTCCTCTTCACCTCCCAATCCATCTACTCTGTGTTTTCTGAATGTCACCGTTCAAACCAGGGCTGCTGTTTTGCGTATATAATCAATGCTATTTTTCAATTCAACGATGATTCCACCGGTTGAGAAAAGATTACACATTTCAGTTCAGTGCATGACTGTAGTAAGTTAAAATACTCGCACCTGTAATCTTTTCTCAACCGGTGCGCTGGAGTCGTCGATGACTTTAAAAAACTTGCGGATATTTTAATTAATCAACGGAGTTTCCACCGATTAAGGTAAGATTATAGAGCAGAGAATTTTCGTGCATTACAGTCATACACTGGACTGAACTGTGCATTGTATATTTCCTCTGATTGCGTCGTTTGATTCGCAGGACAATCCAACGCGCTCTGATTCGAGGGAAACCGTCCTGGAGGCGGCGTTCCACGACTTCTGTCCTTTCCACGAGAGAGAGTTGGCAAATGAGAGATGCAAGAATGGGTTCCGTCAGCTGAAGAGGCTCCCGAAAGAAGAGAGGGGCGAGACGTGCACGAACTTTGAGGATGCCGCGTGTCGCTGGGTGAAGGAAAGGCAGCGGGACGAGTGCACCGCGCGACCCGCCAAGTCCAAGGCCTGCTTCGGATTCTGCAGCTGGAGGTGGAAGCGAAGGAACCGAGGAGGACCGAAATTCATTCCAATTCTTCAGTGTGCCGATAATTTACTTAAGAGGGTGGTGCGATTGGTCAAGAAGAGGAATTCGCTCCGTAAAGGACTTGTCTCCAGCGGATCAGATGATGAATACACGGTAAGGGTCAAAGGTAAAGGTCACAAGCTGGGTTTCGGAAACATCACCTTTTTGCTAAGCTGCACGGAAAAAAAAGATTAGTGAAAATAACCATACGGATACCTGATTTTGGCACCTGCTAGATGTTCTGGTAAACTTGACCAGAAGTATGGTACATTTACCGATACTTTGAGTAAATTCGACGTGCAATCAGGTAACATCACCTAGTGCCTAGTCAAAACATAGTATACTTCTGGTTAACATTACCATAACATCTAGCAGGTGCCAAAATCAGGTATCCGTATGGTTGTTTTCACCGTAGTTTTTTTCCGTGTGGATACTATTTTTTTTTTTTTTTTTTTTTTTTTTTTTTTTTTTAAGTTTCATTGAGTACAAGGCAACTACAAAAATGTATTAATCCTAATATTTATAGCTAGTTATGAGTAACATAGGTTTTTTAAAATTTTACAATGTAGAACAGGTAGACTCTGCAGTACAAAGTCTTAGCAATAGGAATTATATTTACAAGGGACCTGTAAATATTCTGTGCATTATTATGGAGGTTATTATACAATCAAACATTACATTTTCAATTAAGTGTCTCTTAGCGTTTTATAACCCGCGCAATAGACTCTAGTTACGAAATCTGTCTAACGTGACATAACAAGGAATTGACTTATTATGAAATAGACAGGATGTTAGGCAGCTAGAAATGAGTCGTAACGGAAGTAGATAAGGTAGCTCGGAATAAAGTGATTCAGCGGTCGACAAAAGTTCATGAAAAGGAATGTTTGAAAAAGTTGCATGATGCACTGATAACACTGTTGAGAGAATCAGATTAAATAAGAGAAGCGTGCCACAGCTGGAAAAATGACAAAAGCAAACTATTTGTAATGGGTCTGTTGCATACTTTTGCTACAACAATATAGAACCTTGATTCTTATGTAAAATTCAGCGAAAATAATGATGCGCACATTAAAAACGTTCAAAATCCACTCATTAACTCAGGAAATCACTTCAATTTCAAACAGCCCGCGCTACACTAGACACTATTTGCTTCGGTATACTACTATATAGACGGAACCACCGTGCCTAAGTAAACAACATCGTAACCACAAAATGGCGGAGTTCCCTTCTAAACACATGAAATATTTCATATGAGTGGGGGGTCAGGAGGTTCCCCCGGAAAATTTTGAAAATTTAGCTTTTCTTAGACGCAAAATTAGGCTACTTCTATATTCAGAAACTATATTGAATTAACTCTCGAGAAAAATGAGATTTTCCGAGACTATGCTGATGATACGGAAATATCTTCATCGCATGCTGATAGAAAGACGGAGTCATCAGGAAATCTAGATTTCAGAAGAAGATCGAGCGAAATTAACAATTAAGGACATTGCTGCCGGGAAAGATGTGTTCCTCCAAGGAAAAATATGTTTCATGACATAGATACTTTTTTTGAACTCATTTCCTTTCCCATCTTTTCTTTTTCTCTCCTCCTCTTTTCCTCTTCTCTTTCTCTTTTCCTCATTTTTTCCTTTCCTTTTCTCCTTTTTTCCTTTCCTTTCCTCCTTTTTTGCCCCCCCCCCTTAGGTGCGCCCATGCTTGAAGTCGATAGGTCGAGTCCGATGTATCGACAGCAAAGAAGCCCATTGGTTCAAGCAGTCAATTCGCGCTTTTAAATTCGCAGGTGGAGAGACCCGTGTAGAATGGTTTCACGAGGTTGACTCCTTTCAAATGCATAAAACGTCACGTCGCATCGCGTCGTGTCGATACTCCCTATAACAAAATATCCATCAAGGGACTCTTATTACAACCAGATCACAACAAGAAATCAACGGTGGCACGCTGAAATTCGGTAAATAGTTAAATATTCCTACTCCAAGGTGTTGATTTTGCCTAACCAACTAATTGAAGGCGCTCAAAGAAATACTGGTTCGCAAACAAGCGTTTGCGCTAGCTTTTTTAATAAATACATTTGAATTATGAGGAGAAGTATCAAGTATCGAATGTACTAGAGTGTTGTATCGAAAGGGTTAAATGGACGAGTTGTATCGATGCCAGCTTTTATTCTCGATTGCACTAGGCTCTGAAATCGAAAAAATTGCCAAAATTCAGTGAGTAAAAAGTCATCAAAAATCATCGTTCCCGACCTTTTGAGCTTGATTTATAACTTTCCAGTGACATTTCTAG
The DNA here is from genome assembly GCA_011764245.1 of Trialeurodes vaporariorum. NCBI lineage: Eukaryota > Metazoa > Arthropoda > Insecta > Hemiptera > Aleyrodidae > Trialeurodes > Trialeurodes vaporariorum. The sequence goes on along the minus strand of VMOF01000024.1, from coordinate 8,487,827 downwards.
GATTTAATTACTTGTTAATGGCATTCTCTATGATTGAAATTGTTTTTAAAATTTTATAAATTGCATCAGTAAATTGATCAGAAAACTTGCTGATTTTTGCCCCGTTTTTTGACGATCTCAAACCCAGTGTTGCCAGATTGGGGTGAAAAAGCCGCACGCTTTACATTGATTTAAATGGGGACGATACGGCTTTTTACCCTCGATCTGGCAACACTGCTCAGACCTTAGTTCGTGTGTTTCCCGCGTTACAGGCGATTCCAAATTATATATTTTTACAATTGGGGGTAACTCAATCAAAAGTTTCAAAATCTCTTGGTACAGGGTCTTTACTCAGAGAGGTGAACCAAACAGCCCATCTTCATGAAATTTTTTTTATAAGATTTTTTAGGTTGCACGCTTAGTAAGTAAGGGAAAAAATGATTAAAAATGTGCCATTTTTTATCCTATTCCTAGCTGCTAGATGAATTAGTATTGCGAGAGATTATGAGACGCCCAATTGAGTTACACCTCTTTGTAAAAGCACTGACGAAAAAATAGCGTGGAATTAGTCAAGGAAAGCTCTAAGAAGGGGGTATGTCTCTTAACTTATACAGGGTGTTAATTAAAATAGGTTCCACTCAAGTTATCTCGAAAACGGTTGCGAATTTAGAAAATCGCTCAAACACGTGTTCAATGATTTCGAGGGGGACACCTTTTAAGGGGGTCGCCAATTTTGGGGCCCCCTCCGGGGGGCCCCTAGGGGGGGCACCACCCCCCTAAATCCAATACTTCAAATGGGGACCCCCATTTTTTATTCGATAATTGAAAAGAGGACAAAATTCTAAGACTTTTAGCACAAACCGGAAGTCGATATCGTTTTTAGTTTTCGATATCTCGAAGTTCAAAGTTCGATATGGACCCATTTTCAAAAATTCACAACTTCCTTTTAAATTATCCAAATTTAAAAAACTTTAGGTTCAAAATGTTCTACAGAGCAAGTACTTTTCAGAAAAAAATACAAACTTTCTGGAAAATTTACCAAAAGGGGGTTTCTGAGCCCCTAAATTTTTTTGAAAATTTCGAACTTTTCAGAGGCTGTAGAAAAAAAACTACTTCAAATTTCAAAAAACGCTGAAACATGGGTTCGCTTATTTTATAAGCCGAGCATTTTGGCGCAAACCGAAAGTCGATATCGTTTTTCGTTCTCGAGATCGAAATTATTCGAGCGAATTATTGACATTTGATCAACATCGAACTTTGACCTTCGATATCTCGAGAACGAAAAACGATATCGACTTCCAGTTTGCGCTAAAATGTTTGGCTTAAGACGTGCTTTCAAATGATGTACGAGGGGTGTTCAATAAATAAGGCGCTTTTGTCTATAAAACGAGAACGAATCAACGAAAAATAACGAACGAGGTGGCAAATGAAAGCAAATTTAATACTCTTGCAACTTACAAACTTATATTTTGTCATAGTCACCGTTTACAGTGACGCATGTCTGCAGACGTTGAATCCATTTTTGCATTCCGTTGAAAAAAAAAAATCCTGCGGTTGTGATCTGATCTACGAGTATTTGACAACCTCACATCTCCGAGACTCGAAAAACGGAGATACTGATAAGATAAGCGTCTCAATCAGCCGATCAAGCGTTGACCTGAAGGTTGCCATCTAAAAGTTTCATCAGTATCAGGTCAGTACCGTAGTTGCGACATCATGAGTGAAAATTCAAAAAAACTGAATCAGCTCAAAAAATCAAGTCGACCATTTTTTGGGATGCAAACGGGGTCATTCTCAAGGAATATCTGGAAAAAGGCATACTGTCAACTCTCCAAGATACTGCGATACTATGCGAAATCTGAAAACTCGCATCCGAAGAATTCGACCGGACAGGACAGCTTTCCTGTTGCATCATGACAATGCAAGACCACATTGGAGTGCAGAAACAAAAAAGACGCTGGTTCGGCTGAAGTTTCAAGTGGTGCCCCCCCCCCCTTCCCCCTACAGTCCAGACTTAGCTCCGAGTGATTTTTGGCTTTCCCCAAAGCTCAAGGAAGCCTTGAAGGGTAAACAGTTTAGCTCTGATGATGTTGTGCAGACCGCTGTGAGCGAATGGATCAGATCACAACCGCAGGATTTTTTTTCTTTTTTTTTTTCAACGGAATGCAAAAATGGATTCAACGTCTGCAGAAATGCGTCACTGTAAACGGTGACTATGACAAAATATAAGTTTGTACGTTGAAAGAGTATTAAATTTGCTTTCATTTGCCACCTCGTTCGTTATTTTTCGTTGATTCGTTCTCGTTTTATAGACAAAAGCGCCTTATTTATTGAACACCCCTCGTATCACACAATAGGTTTTTATGACATCGTCATTTAAAATTGTCAAATTTGGGGGGCCGTGACCCATGCTCCCGCCCCCCCTGGGGGGCCTAAGAATTTTTGACCCCCTGAAAAGATGTACCCCTTAAAATAAGCGAACCCATGTTTCAGCGTTTTTTGAAATTTGAAGTAGTTTTTTTTCTACAGCCTCTGAAAAGTTCGAAATTTTCAAAAAAATTTAGGGGCTCAGAAACCCCCTTTTGGTAAATTTTCCAGAAAGTTTGTATTTTTTTCTGAAAAGTACTTGCTCTGTAGAACATTTTGAACCTAAAGTTTTTTAAATTTGGATAATTTAAAAGGAAGTTGTGAATTTTTGAAAATGGGTCCATATCGAACTTTGAACTTCGAGATATCGAAAACTAAAAACGATATCGACTTCCGGTTTGTGCTAAAAGTCTTAGAATTTTGTCCTCTTTTCAATTATCGAATAAAAAATGGGGGTCCCCATTTGAAGTATTGGATTTAGGGGGGTGGTGCCCCCCCTAGGGGCCCCCCGGAGGGGGCCCCAAAATTGGCGACCCCCTTAAAAGGTGTCCCCCTCGAAATCATTGAACACGTGTTTGAGCGATTTTCTAAATTCGCAACCGTTTTCGAGATAACTTGAGTGGAACCTATTTTAATTAACACCCTGTATTTCAATCGTGTACTGCAGTTTTACTGGAACATTTTCAAGATAGGGAGATAGAGAGTGCATTGGACAGCCATAGAGGATGTACAAGAATACAAATTGCGAAATTCGCAAGAAAAATGCGAAAAAGGCCATTTTTGAAAATTGTGATGTCAAGGGGGGCGGTCTAAACCCCCTCCCTTCCCCTCCTCTCCAAGTACTTCTCTCTGATCATCAATGGCGTAGCGTGCAATTTGGCAACGTTGTACTGTGTCCATTAAAACCCAAGTGAAAGATCGGATACGAGGGTGTTCACCGAACACCCAATAGTTCGATCTTTTTCATGGGTTCAAATAGACGAGCAATAATGTTGCCAAATTGCACGCTACGCCACTGCTGATCATATACTTCTTTCTGCTCATCTAAATATTCATTATTCACCTTAATGTATTTTGTTTGTTTCAGGGCTATGAGGGAATCCTCAACTCTCCTGCACTTTCTACTTTATTGGCATCGAGTAAAATTCGCGAGGTCATGACTCATGTGAGGATACTTTTCTTTTACCTATACTATCCTTTGTTCCTTTTGCTTCGCTTCCTTGGAATATAAACAGACCATTAAATTATTTTTACAGGGCTGCCGTTTTGCGTATAATTAATGCTATTTTTCAATTCACCGATGATTCCACCGGTTGAGAAAAGATTACTCAGTTCAGTTCAGTGTATTACTGTAATGCACGAAAAAACTCTGATCTGTAATCTTTTCTCAACCGGTGGAGTCGTCGATGACTTTAAAAAACTTGCGGATATTTTAATTAACTGACGGAGTTTCTACCGAGAAAAGATTACAGAACAGAGTGTTTTTGTGCATTACAGTCATACACTGATCTGAACTGTGTAATCATTTCTCAACCGGTGGAATTATCGGTGAATAGAAACAACCGCATTGATTATACGCTAAACGGCAGATCTGCATTATAAAAGCGGCTCACAAAATCGCAACCGCAATACATTGGAGTGGACACGCGGTCATGGGGTCAGCTACTATGGGGCCCGGGGGGGGGGGGGGGGAGGTTGCCAGAAAATCTGATGTCGGAAAAAGAAATGCAGTAATAATTGAAAGAAAAAAAAAAAATAATGTAAAACGAAAAACGAAATAAAAAACACTGCTAATATAGGCATAAATTATGTTTACTTTCGGTGATTAAACTGAGTTCAGCGAGAGGGAAATGCGTTTATAAGGTCTTTCTTTTCCTTTTTTCCACAATTTCGTGTTCTATACGACGTCATTATTATTTGAATTCACGAGTGACAAAAAATAAAAGAGTGGGATTAGTTTTTTTAAGCAGACTCTAGGAATCTACTTATTTCTAATTAGATCGGGTTATTTATGGCAAAGGAACATAAAATTACTTTTAGTGCTCGTGTTTATTTTTTCTTATCATTTGCGAGGTGGAGATATAGCCTGAAATCACGTCCTCGAGTGGCTTAGCAAAAATTCTCGGGGGAGGACCCCCGGACCACCCCTAAACTGGAAGGTAGGAACCCCCCCCCCTCCCAGTGGGGTTTCTGAACTTGGCCCCCTAAAAAAAAATTTAATTGTTCCTTTTTTTGACCCATTTTCCCATTGATTTTAGTGGAAACCATTTTTCATCCATAACTAACCTAAAAATTAAAATGTCAAAAAAACAAACAAAAAAGTTCCTCTGGGGAATGTTAAAAGCAGCACCTCTGCAAAATTTGGATGCATATGGATCAATAGTTCAAAAGTTATGCTGGGTTTCACATTTTATGGCTACGGACGATCTTTTAAGAGGTCTTAAGACGTCTTTTAAGAGTTACGATCGTCACTTCTTTAAGCGTTCATGTATACAAAGCCGGCCCCCGATCACTCTGTGATCTAACCTCAAAACCACGTGGGCCCCGCTATGCTCTCAGGTAATATTGACTGCACTTGAGTGAGTTTTTACTCAGGTTATGTAAGCTGATCCATACTTACTTTTTCTACTTTGTCTTTTTAGGAAGAATTCAAGACCGTAAGTGACGCGACCACAAAGATGGTGGTACTCATCATTTACGCCCGCCTATGCAGAAGATGGAGATACCTTCAAAACGCTCTCATTGTGGGTAACCATTTGATTTATCGGCCTGGAGGTCTGGGTGTCGCACACTGGATCGATACGTTGAATATTCCGGACAAAATTTTACGAAAAATAATCAAAATTACTTGTAGAAAATAACTTTTAAATCTGTGAAATTGTTCAGTTAAAAAGAAGTAAAATGGCAAGGTTTCTGCAAGAAAATATCGCGTCTAAAAAGTTTTGCAAAGAAAAAATAAACTGTAGGGAATACCCTACGAACAAATTCCCTACATCAAATTTAATCTGGCTCCAGACCCCCAGACCCCCAGACCCTCCTTAAATATATTCTAGGGGAGACCCCCAGATCCCCCTTCAATATCCTGGTGGAGACCCCCAGACTCCCCTTTGACATTCTGAGGGAGACCCCCAGATCCCCCTTCAATATTTTTTTCCAAATCCAAAGATCCATTTTTGAAATATTTAAATTTTTCCTTTTTTTGACCCATTTTTCCATCGATTTTAATGGAAACCATTTTTCATCCATAACTAACCTAAAAATTAAAAGTTCAGAAGAACAAAAAAAGTTCCTCTGGGGAATGTTAAAAGCAACCTTTCTGCAAAATTTGAATACATTTGGACCTATTGAGCAAGAGTTATGCTGGGAGACGGACTTACGGCCTCACAGATCACGGACACCACAGAAGTTTTATACATTTACCGATCCAAACCACATTGAATTAAGAAATATTAAAATGTCTTAGATAGGTGTTCTTTAGGATAGTATTAGATGTTCTTTAGGATAGTATTAGGCATGATGAGAACCAATTATTTCATAACTATCATGATTGACTTACAAAGTCATAGTGGGCCAAGTATCGAAACAAAATACCTTGAAAATCTCTGCGCCATCACAATACTTTCTCAATCTTACTAACTTCGTTAGAATGAGAAAGTAAAAACAACGACTTTCCAGTTTATATGTTCTGAAAAATGCCCGCTTCGATCCAGTGTGCGTCATTTCAGTGGCGGCTCGTGCAATGGGGCAGTTGCAAGGATCTGAAACGTTGTGTTTTTTTATAAAGAAAATGATAGTACTTGATGAGCTGAGAACAATGGTGCCTTTGGTTTTTTCCTTAGTGTCCCGTTTTTGGTGATACACACTTGTAAAGTTGTAAAAAATCGTGTGCGTAGTGACGTCACTACGCGGAGTTCTCATTTAAAACAATGTATTTTTGGTCAAAATGTCATCTCCAGAACAATGGGACTTTATTAGAAACCAAGGCATCTTTGTTAACAGCTCATCAAGTACCAAGTACTTTCATTTTCTTCATAAAAAAACACAACATTTTAGACCCTTGCAACTGCCCCATTCAAGCGTTGCCTTTTAGCAATAGAGTGGTTACTTGGGTGAACTTGTGAAAATATATATAAAAAAAAAACAGGTATAAACGGGAAAATGGTGGAAACAATTTTGGTGAGAACGTTTCGTCTCAAATCGCAGCCATTTTCAACTCGAAAATTTAAAAAATTAAAAAATATATAAATATAATTTCAAAATGGGGAAAGAACCACTTCTCCAACACGATAATTAACACAGGAATGAAACACGGACATTTTCCTGTGTTTAACTGGTTACGTTGCGAAGGAGTAGTGCGGCTCTCTCCTCTCTTAGAAATTATTTGTATTTTTTTTTTTTTTTATTTTTAAAATTTTTAAGTTAAAAAATGGCTGCGCTTTGAGCCGAAACATCCTCTCCAAAATTCTTTTTGCGTATATTTCCAGCATTTTTCCGTTTGCTCCTGTTTGATTCATGTACGTCAAGTCGTCGCTGGTTCATTTCATACCTTGTTAATTTGTGAAAGTATGTATTATGACTTTCAAAAGAAAGTAGCCTGATTGAAATTTTTACCATTTTAAAAATCGGCAACCTTAAAACAATGTTGCGATTTTTAAGTGTTCAAGAGCTCGACTAGCTCGAACATATAAAATGACTCGATCTTTAAAGTGCGTCATGAAAAAGTTGACAGCTCTATTGAAAACAACAGAACAATTTAACAATAACATATAGAACATATAGAAACATATAGACATATTACGTATTACGTATTTACGTATTTAACATATAGAATGACTCAATCTTTAAAGTGAGTCATGAAAAAGTCGACAGCTCTATTGAAAACAACAGAACAATTTAACAATAAGAATTTCATCGGGGAACTCTCTTTTGAAAGTCATGGTACATTATTTTTATTTTTTATTTTTTTTTCCCCCTTGGGCTTGAGTGTTTTTGCTCGTTATAAAAATTGATTATGATCGAGAGAAATAAATATGCAAAGAATATTTGAGCGTGGTTGAGGGGTGCTTGAAAATTCTGTCTTATGATGTCAATTCTTGTCATAATTTTCGACCGAACCAAGTACGTACAGCTGCGAAAAACAGTGTCACCTGCAAGAACGTCAACGCCACGTACGCGAGCGGCGCGACCTGACGGCGACGGGGAATACAATTTTGACGATTTACGTCATAAAACACCATGTGTTATATTAAACGGTTATCCTTGATCAAAGATCGCAAATTCTGGACTTTATTTCATTTGCAAATATCTGAGAAACTCCCCCCCCCCCTCTCATAAACAAAAAATATGGATAGTGATTTGAAACCAGCGTAGAATGTAGCTGATAAACATTAATTTTTCATCTAAATATGTAGTAATTATATTTTATTTCAGACCAGTGGCGCACCGAAGGGGGTGGTTTTAGGGTCATAACCCCCCCCCCCCAAACATCAAGGTTTTTCCCTAAAAAAGGTAATTTTCGACCAAAATTTCTTTCAACCCCCCCCCCCCCCCCGGCCTCAGAAAATGGAAAATTTGCGGTGAAATCCCCACCAAACTGAATTTCTCGGTGCGCCACTGTTTCAGACAAGATCCAAGGTCATACATGCCATTGATAATTTTTAATCTCCTTATGCCATGGTCATTGCAACACTCAAGCAGAGTTGGGCACATGGTAATCGATAGTTCATTTTTTTTTCTTTCCTTTTTTTCTTTTTTTTTTTCTCGATTACTTTCCAAAAGTAATCCCCATCCCCTGAAGTAAAGCTTGCCGATTTATGATTCCAACATATGTTGAAATGAATTCAATTAAATTGTTGTTCATCAAACTGATATATGTCAAATTAAAATCTGTGCCCTTCACTGCCAAAATCCACCTCGGTTACTTTTGAAAAGTAATCGCAATTGTGTAATCGGGAAAGATCGTTTGACCAACTCTGAGTTCGGTGGAACCGGGGGGGGGGGGGGGGGGGGGGGGTGAAAACGCTCCAAACTCCCAAATAACCAAATAGCAGAGTTGGGCAAACGGGATTCGAGGTTGAGCTGCGGATTATTTTTTGTAATCGAGCTGACTCGGTTGCGTTTCATAATCGGAAAAAGGACTGTTTTCAAACTCCAACTTAAGCGTACCTGCCTAATCTTCGCTTATTTTCAAAAACCATACAATACTTTCGGTTAATTTGTTGAATGATTACACGATCTTACTCTTGATTTGTGAACAGTAGTTCTGGATCACACTTTTACATAGACTGAAAAAAAAAAAAAAAAAAAAAAAAAAAAAAAAAAATCTGTTGATTTTACCGCCCGGCTGTTAAAAAAATGTGTACAGCAGACAAAAAAATGTTGGATCAACAGGCTTGCTTGAGCGGTAAAATTAACCGACAGGGGGGTTAATTTTAGAGCTCAAGTCTGTTGATCCAACATTTTTTGTCTGCTACACATATTTTTACAGTCGGGCGGTAAAATCAACAGATTTTTTTTTTTTTTTTTTTTTTTCTTCAGTGTACAACCGTTGAATCACCCACCGTTTGAATTCTATTTGAATCTCGATTACAAAATGTAACAGTGGAGTCAGCACAAAAAGTAATCGACGGTTCAGCTTTGGTAATCGAGTCCAGAGATTACTAAAAGCCTAGGAGATATGGCATAACGATTCAAAAGTGTTATTCGACTCCTACGAAGTATGCAATGTGGCGTACGCTGGTGACCGTAAACATTGTTACTACTGTTGTTGTATGAATGAGATTTGACAGCAACGCCACTAACTAAATTAATAAGATTAATAAAGTGTTTGGGAAGTTTAATGAGCTCTGAGTATATTTTGTACGTGAATCTGAAAATCTAAGTCACTTTAATCATCCCATCGGCCATTAAATGACAAACATTCAGATGCTGCAGAGAATCTAACCTAATTTCCAACAACATGAATAACAACAATGTTTACCGTCACCAGCGTACTGCATGTTGTATCACGGCCATTCTGCAGGCGTTTTTTACGGAGCCCGGCCAACGGTTTTTTAACACGGCGGAGATAGGAAATGCCATATCTCTTAGGCTTAGTAATCTCTGATCGAGTCCCATTTGCTCAACTCTGCCCTGTAGTCGGATCACCCCTCGTCCCGAGCTCTTGTGGCGTTAAAGAATATATTGCTAAACTTTAATTAAACTAACATTAATGTCTTCCCTTGTATTTTTGAACATTGCAGGATTTGGTTGACGAATATCAAGGCGTCCTATTCTTGAAAGTTGATATTGATAAAAAACTGGAGGCACCAGGCGCTGTGAATGAAGAAACTGCTCACCTGCCTACTTTTATGCTGCAAACACCTTATGGTGAGGTGAGATTTTCTAGACAGTATAGACGCTTTTAAATCAGAGAAAAATTGTTTCTATCATCTTCTTTTTTTGTTTCCTTTTCTTAGAGAGGCACTAGGATTATAAGTTCTTACAGTGGGTAAGTTACGAATACTCGCAGTTGCGCGCCGAGTTTTTCTGAGGGAATTAATAATAATGGTAACTTGATACGTATGTTTTGGTCGCAGGTAGATCACAGCCAGAGGCGTAGCGTGCAATTTGGTAACGTTGTACTGTGTCCTTTTAAACCTATGTAAAAGATCGAATGCGAAGGTGTGCATCACCAAACACCCACAGCAAAACTACGAAAAAGCGTAAAACTTACATGAAAGGTTTATACTTACAATCAATGTGGCCAGATTTAATTTCCAGTAAATTACCAAATTTCACATTAAGTCAAATGGGGGGGGGGGGGGATAGAAGGTTAGTTATCCGAAAATAGACAGCATTAATTAGAATCAAGGTGCCCCCCCCCCTCCCAAAGGATTTGAAGTCAGGCTCAAAAACGGAAACGAAGTATATTGATGAGCAAAAAAAAGGTCATCAGCCCCCCCCCCCCACAAGCCGAACGCGAAATGACGCCCCTGCCCTGCGCCAACCTCCATGATCACCGATTCTTGTACCTTGATGACGCAATAATTTCACGAACGACCAATCAACGCTCAAGGCACGATCCCCACCACTCGGTACATATAGCACGGTACCGTGTACTTTGATGACTCGAAACATGGCGACCAAAAGAGATCGGCCTCCACCTCTACTTCCATCAAAACCAACCTCACTCGGCCGATACATTACCTACTCTCGGAGTCGCCCGAGTGAGTCGGTGTCTTTTCTTATTTTGTCGGCCATCTTGGATTCTGCTTTTTGATTTTCGCACCACTAAAGATGACGTGGGAGGCGAATCGAACAAATACCTATTAAACATAGGTACTTTTGATTAGAACCACCTCTTTTGTCAACGAAGAAGAAAGTGGATTATTAGGTACTCATCGTTATACCAACCTAATTTTAACTTTAACAGATTCGTCCTTTATTTCGACGGATATATCGGGTTTCGATGTCATCCGAGCGGCATCCTTCGCACTTTATTTATAGATTGTGGGCGTAGCTTATTTCAGATGTTGCTGCACGGTACCGTACGGTACCGTGCCAAAACAGGCCAATCATCCGTCGGACGGCATCCATGAGATGTCGACTGCGCTAGCGTTCCAAAGCGGACATCTAGGCGAAAATCAGTGCTGAGCCGTGGTTGGCCGTAATTTCTTTAGAGGCGTGATATAAACAAACATCCGTCGGATGACATCCTAGTCCAAAATCTGTCGAAATAAAGGACGACTCGGGCCGTCAAAAATAAAACTAAATACGAATGTTGTCGATGAAAACGAATGGAGCTGTAGCAGACTTTTGCCACGGGCTCATTATTAATAGTCAGATCGAATGTAAAACCCTGCAAAAGTTACGATAAGCGCACACAAAAAATCACTAAATCCACTCCCAAACTCATCAAATGCTTTTGCGGTTTTGCCTCTTTCGCCTTTTGCCCCCCTTTTTGCCTTAATCGAGTGGATTTCGGAAGTCTTTAGTGCGGTCATTGTTATTATTCGAGGTTTTAACACCTTTTAACGACTGTTAAATCGCTTGTAGCTAAAGTGTGCAACAGCCTCATTCGGGTGTGATGAAAACAAAAATACATCCGTTGGTTCGGGTGAAAATTTTCTTCGCCCAAACGATTGATAAAATTTGCTCAAGGTAACATAGACCAACTTAAATGGACGAGACATCACAAGAGAGTCATGATTGGAACTTTGCAGTATTGATTTCCGTATTTGGTAATAATTGTAATTTTAGCCGAAGGAAAAAGTGCAGCTGCTAAAACTGTCATGGATTACCAAAGCCAGAAACCAACTAAATGCTATGAAAAACTGACAAAGATTCAGGAACGTTAATCAGACATAGGGTGGTCCGAAAGTCCCGGGACGGCTTCATAACTTTTGAACGGCTGCATATAAAAAAACCAAACTTGGGGGATGTTTATAACTTAATAGAAACTACTTTTTGGCGTACCCGAAAATTCCGGGGGGCACCCGTAAAGGGGGGTTTTCGCCCCCCAACTCAAAATTTTCAAATGGCAACCCCCATCTTGTGATACCTTGTTTAAAAGGGCATAAAAGTCTAAGACTTTTGACGCAAACTGGAGGTCGATATCGTTTTTCGTCTTTGATATATCGATAGTCAAAGTTCGATTTCGACCCATTTTCAAAAAATCAGAACTCCCGTTTGAAAAGTCGGAATTTAGGTAACTAGGAGTCCAAAATACTCTAAAAAGCAAGTAATTTTCAGAAAGAAATACGGTTTTGATATTTGTCCAGTCTTAGGGCCCCCCAAAATTATTTAAAAAAATGACCCCTCAGGGGGGCTATCTCGGAAATTCCGAGCCACGACCCCTATCGAGTGATACCTCGCTTGATAGGGCACACAAAACTGAGCATTTTGGCGCAAACCGCAGGTCGACATCGTTTTTGGTTTTCGATATATCGATAGTCAAAGTTGGATTTTTACTGATTGGCAAATTTCGATACATCGAAAACCAAAAATGATATCGACCTGCGGTTTGCGCCAAAATGCTCAGTTTTGTGTGTCCTATCAAGCGATGTATCACTCGATAGGGGTCGTGGCTCGGAATTTCCGAGATAGCCCCCCTGAGGGGTCATTTTTTTAAATAATTTTGGGGGGCCCTAAGACTAGACAAATATCAAAACCGTATTTTTTTCTGAAAATTACTTGCTTTTTAGAGTATTTTGGACTCCTAATTACCTAAATTCCGACTTTTCAAACGGGAGTTCTGATTTTTTGAAAATGGGTCGAAATCGAACTTTGACTATCGATATATCAAAGACGAAAAACGATATCGACCTCCGGTTTGCGTCAAAAGTCTTAGAATTTTATGCCCTTTCAAACAAGGTATCACAAGATGGGGGTTGCCATTTGAAAATTTTGAGTTGGGGGGCGAAACCCCCCTTTACGGGTGCCCCCCGGAATTTTCGGGTACGCCAAAAAGTAGTTTCTATTAAGTTATAAACATCCCCCAAGTTTGGTTTTTTTATATGCAGCCGTTCAAAAGTTATGAAGCCGTCCCGGGACTTTCGGACCACCCTGTATAACGGACTGGAATGCCGGCAATCTGCCTGTCCACCACTGGCCCTCTGCCGAACTTAACCTTAAGGGGTCTCTCCACCTGCGAATTTAAAAGCGCAAATAAGCTGATTGAGCCAATGAGCTGCCTTGAAGTCGATAGGTCGAGTCCGATGTATCGACAACAAAGAAGCTCATTAGCTCAATCAGTTTATTCGCGCTTTTAAATTCGCGAGATCGTGATAGCCGCCTTTTACATTGGCGGAGCGGGTTTCCCTATCTCATTCAAGGTATATGGAAGAACAGGTATGGACAGGAGGCGGAGCCTATCTCAGTAGGTGACGGCTACGTCACAGATGTTCTAGACGGTCGCGATAAATTCGCCTACCGTTTCAAACTATCTCACTCACTCTCCCGTGATCCCCATCTCTCGCCACTGCAGTAGGTGACGGCTACGTCATCGCCAAAGCAAGTGTGTCGTCATCATTTGGCGGGAAGACTCGAAAGCCCCTTAAACCCCGCCTCCTGTCCATACCTGTTCTTCCATATACCTTGTATCTCATTAAGCTCCATCCTGCAGAAGGTGTTCTCGCGACTCCGCACACGAAGAAGAAGAATTAAACAATTGCCATAAGATCGCCATTACAATATCACGTTTGAAAGCATTCAATGAGTTGGGGAGTGGATTTCTTAATTTTTTAGTGAGCTTATCGCGGTCATTTTAGCAGGGTTCAAACATCTGAATCGATTATCGGATAAGCCTTTTGCAAAATTTTGCAACAGCTCCTTTGTTGGCGATAGTTGATGATAGTTATTCCCAAAGTTGCAAAAAGCATGGCATTTAAAAGTTGTTTTAATTGACGGTCAAGGTGTTAAAGTTCACTTTGTCGGCCAAAAAATCAAGAGGTAACTCTGGCCAACTAAAGGCAGTTTTGGAAAAAAGCGATAAGTAGAAAATATCAAGAGGATGTTTGTGTCAGAGTGACGAAATAAAAAACATTCCTATACACTTTACTTTTACGTCCACACCTTCTAAATTACGCTTACCGATCGGAAAAAAAAAGTTTATAAAATCTCGGAGGCATTGGATGAGGTTTTTCAAGATTCTCCAGCTCTGTCATATTTTTTCCAGCGTCCGGCCATCTTGTTTTCATTTTCAGGTGATATATTTTCACACAACTAGTGTTCGGAAAATAAGAAAAGTGTTGGAGGATAACAAAGCAATCTCCAGCAACAGGCGTGCCAACAGGCAGTATAGCGTGGCCCGTAGCCTGGAAGGCGACGACTTTTTTTGGCTGAGAAAAACTCCCTCCCTCAATCTCTCGCCTTCCGGGAGAGATCGGCGAGACAGTCCGAGCCCAACTGCATATCAAAACCAGCCACTAAGAACAACTCTAAAAGAAAGTCCCAAGACGAAGAAACAAAACTACTCTCAATTGTCAAGAGATATATCTATTCATAAATAGATTACCTACTTATATTTCAGTTGATGGAGTTTGCAGTCCCTGACGAAATCATATATTCTCGGGTCAATTTAAGTAGGAACTAATTCGAAATGAATAAATTAGTATTTTTTTCTGCTTTGTTTTTTGTGTTTTTGTTTTTGTTTTTTTCTCGTCAAAATTGGAAAATCCAGAAAGGGTATCGTAAATGTTTTCCGCAGTCTCCTCCATGATATCTTCAAAACATACGCCGCATACTGCGAGCCCTGCAATTCAGTGGCGTAGCGTGCAATTTGGCAACGTTGTAATGTATCAATTTAAACTGACTAAAAAGATCGAACTATAGGGTGTTCAGTGAACACCTTTGCATTCGACCTTATGCGTGGGTTTAAATGGACACACTGCAACGTTGCCAAATTGCACGCTACGCCACTGCTGCAATTATATTGTCATTCATTCAACCAAAACCTAAGGCCTCACGGCCTCGAGTTTTCAAAACAAATACTTACATGCAAAGAGAGAGAAAAAAGTTAAAATTGATTTTTCGGGGGAAAAAGCCAAAATTCAGTCTCTCATAACTTTTTCGAAGATCGTAAAATAATAATTTTTTGAGTTTCAGGGTCTCTCTGGAGAAGTATGCGCTTCTTTTGAGACGACCTCGATTGTCTGACCCTGCTAGGATCGACCGAGGAATGGATCGAGCTCGTTACTGAGTCGGTTTGACCAGCCTTTTTTTTTTCTTTCAAAAACATAGCGCGTTTACCACATTGCACAAATAGTTGCATCCTTCTAAAATGAAGGCGTTTCTAAAGCTGAAACCTCAAATGGTAATCATGGCTCGAATCGTTAACAATAAGTTATACGGTGGGGCTATTGCCCCTTGTATTTTTCACGATCTGTCTCTCGCACTCATTGTTATTTCCGGGGACAGGTTCAGAGAGGTAGGCAAACGGACCACATTTACGACCGGTCCCTTGACAAAAGTACGTATTGTTACGCCTTCATTTTAGAGTGATGCGACTATTCGTGCAATGCGTGAAACGTAAGACATTTAAACAAAAGCTGGTCAAAGAGACCCGGCAACGATCTATATCCAATACTCGGTCAATCTGAGCTGGGCCAGGCCTCAATTTTCGGTCCAAAAAATGACAAGAATTGCGGTGGTCGGTGGTATTTCCGAAATTATTTCCTCTGGCTTTAAACCCAACCGCTTCTTCGGGTTCCATTGCCGATTACCAGAGAACGAAGCTTCGGATCGATCTGCGGATTATTGCAATCGATTCCTCGGGTCCAATTACGTAGGAATCGATGCCTAACTCGAATTTTTTATCCCCGACGAAATTCGAAAAAAGCAAAAGGGTTACATCGTCGATTTTTTCGGCCGGAAAATCGAAGTATCGCAGAACGGCGTTTCACGGGGCTTTTCCGACGTTAACTGATCCGGGAAATCGATGACGATGGTCACCGGATCGATCCGAGAACTCCTTCTCGAGGAATCGGTGGTTTTTCCGAATTAGGTTCCTCGATTTTTGAGCCCAGCCGCTTCTTCGGGTTCCATTGCCGATTACCAGAGAAAGAAGCTTCGGATCGGTCTGCGGATTGTTGCAATCGATTCCTCGGGTCCGATTACGTAGGAATCGATGCCTAACTAGAATTTTTTATCCCCGACGAAAATCGAGAAAAAGCAAAGGGGTTACATCGTCGATTTTTTCGGCCGGAAAATCGAAGTATCGCAGAACGGCGTTACACGGGACTTTTCCGACGTTAACTGATCCGGGAAATCGATGACGATGGTCACCGGATCGATCCGAGAACTCCTTCTCGAGGAATCGGTAGTTTTCCCGAATTAGGTTCCTCGAGTTTTGAACCCAGCCGCTTCTTCGGGTTCCATTGCCGACTACCAGAGAACGAAGCTTCGGATCGATCTGCGGATTGCTGCAATCGATTTCTTGGGTCCGATTACGTAGGAAACGATGCCTAACTCGAATTTTTTATCCCCGAGGAAAATCGAAAAAAAGCAAAGGGGTTACATCGTCGATTTTTTCGGCCGGAAAATCGAAGTATCGCAGAACGGCGTTTCTCGGGACTTTTCCGACGGGACTTTTTCGTAAGCAAAATATGTTAGTATTTTGATAGTGGATTGTGTGTACAAAAGTTTTATCAAAATTCATCGAGGCATAATTGATTGACTCCAAGTTTAAAGATTAATTTCTCACAATTATTCCATTTTTTGGCTCGAGCGCACATATTTTGCTTTTTTAAACGGTTTTAAGGGTTGAATATTGTAACAAAGAGTGGTTTATTTTATAGAAGGCTGAATGTACATTTTTTTTGCTAACTTTCATCAAAATTGATTGAGCCAAACTTGAATTATTCCAGTTTTAGCCATTTTTACCCATTTTACCATTGATTCCAATGGAAATCATTTTTTCCCCATAACTAACCAAAAAAATGAAATTTCAAGAAAACAAAAAAAGAGCCTCTGGGAAATCTAAAAAGCAACAGCTGTGCAAAATCTGGAAGCATAAAGACCAATATTTAAAAAGTTATGGGAAGTTACACACGGACTGACGGACTGACGCACAGTGTTCGGAGTGACCCGGATCTCTGGCAGAAACCTCAACTTTGAAATCGGCTCAGAAGTGGGTTTAAAAGCCTTACGTCCCTTTTAAAGGGTCTAGAACATGCATTTTAGCCATATTTGATGAATTTGGAAGTCCCAATTTTGCCCCCACACACATGTGAAAGTACAGTTTTTGACGCGAATTTTGAGTCAACTTGGGTGGGTTTACATACTTATAATTGTAAAAAAACAATACTATTTTACTCATATTCCAATTCAGCCTTGTGTACTTCATTTAGGACATATGAACTTACTTTTAAGCCATTTAAACATTTATTTCATGTTTATTGTGAGGGGGGTTGGACCCCTCAAAAATCGACTTTTCATGTGCACTTGTGCCCTTTTTGGAGGACGTTTAAAAAAATGCCTCGCATTGCTCCGCAAATCTAAGGCAAAGAACGTTCAGAGAAACATTTTTTCTGAGCGATCCAGCAATAAAACCCTGCCCGAACTTGCCCCCCTTTCATATTTTTGTGTTTAAAAGTGGCTCAGCGGCTTGTGTGGGACTTAGTCATTTTCACGATCGTGAGATGAGCCATGTTCGCGTGTCAATATCTTTTTTTCCTCGCATTGTTTCGGGGAAGTATGGCTAGAAGAGCTCAGAAAAACATTTTTTCTGAGCGATTCAGCAATAAAACCCTGCCCGAACTTGCCCCCCTTTCATATTTTTGTGTTTAAAAGTGGCTCAGCGGCTTGTGTGGGACTTAGTCATTTTCACGATCGTGAGATGAGCCATGTTCGCGTGTCAATATCTTTTTTTCCTCGCATTGTTCCGGGGAAGTATGGCTAGAAGAGCTCAGAAAAACATTTTTTCTGAGCGATTCAGCAATAAAACCCTGCCCGAACTTGCCCCCCTTTCATATTTTTGTGTTCAAAAGTGGCTCTGCGGCTTGTGTGGGACTTAGTCATTTTCACGAAAATAAAAATAAAAAATTAGTGAATGAAATCTAAAATTAAATCTGAGATCAAAAATGAAATCTACGACATAAAAAACCTTCAAGTACCAAGTTTCAATGAATTTTGAGCATTCTAGAGGTTTCCGCCAGGGATCCGGGTCGCTCCGAACACTGTGATGACGGACTGACGGACTGACGGACTGACGGACTGACGGACTGACGGACTGACGGACTGACTGACAGACAGACGCCACAGAATTTTTTTGCATTAATATCTCTAACAAGGGGAGGCTCAGAAGTCGCCGCCTCTGATTTTGAAAACAATTGCACGAAAATGTAGCTAAAGTAAAACTATTAGACCCGTGTTTCTCACTTTTTGCCAATGGGCCTTCCTAAAGCATCAGGAATTTTATGAAAGTTGCCGAAATTCACGTAAATATTCGGAACGCTCTCCGCTCGGGTTTTTTACGTGCATTACGGCAACTTTCAAAAATTCCTGACGCTTTAGGAAGGCCCATTGGCAAAAAGTGAGAAACACGGGTCTAATAGTTTTACTTTAGCTACATTTTCGTGCAATCGTTTTCAAAATCGGAGGCGGCGACTTCTGAGCCTCCCCTTGTAAGTTAGAAAGGGTTAAGAAATATGGGAATATGATTGAAGTATGTTCTTTCTGATAGTATTAGACATGATGAGAGGCCATTATTTTGTAAAAATCATGATTGACTTAGTCATGAGAGGCCAACTATCAAAACAAAATACCTTGAAAATCTCTGCGCGATCGCAATACTTTCTCAATTTTTCTAATTTCATTAGAGTGAGAAAGTAAAAAAGCTACAACCCCTGTCCTATTTTGTATAATACATCATTCGAAGAATAAACGTAAAAAATCGTGCATTTTGGAGCAATCAAGGTTCTTACATCGTTTTTATGATTTGAAATATCGAAAATCTAAGTTCAATTTGGCCCATTTTTTGACCTTGAAAAGAACGGATCCTATCGTGAGATACATGGTTCGAAAGCACATAAAAAACCGATCATTTTATCGCAAACCGGATGTCAAGACCTTTTTTAGCAGTTTTGGCAGTTCAAAGTTTAGTTTCAGCTTATTGCCTACCTTAAATTTTGACTTGAGATATCTCGACCGCGAAAAAAGGTATCGGCTTCCAGTTTTCGCTAAAATTTTGGTTTCTTATGTGGTTTTGAATCATGCATCACACGATAGGATCCCTGAAAACCGGCAAAAATGTGTACTTATAGCGCAAATTTGTCAATTTCAGCCAAAAACTGATGACTCTTTTGAACAGCAGGACGTGGTGTCCACAGTTCGAACAAATCGATCCTGGAATCATCTTACGGAATGGGTAAATAAAAAGTAGCCTTTTTTCATCTAATGTTTTATTGTATCCATACGAATTCATTCTTTTTTATCGTGATTTTATTAGGTAAACAAATGGATAAAAATACTTAACAAGGATTAAAAATAAAAAAAAAAAAATCATAGAAATACATTGACACAAAATTTTAAGAAAAAAATGGGTGTGCACATAATTATTTCACAACGGTGTTATATTTACATTTGTACAATTTATTCCTTTTTTTTACAGTTAATGTCTATCTATACACACTTAGATTATAATTTCATAACAACGATGAAACAAAAATGAATGACTCCACAAAAATTAATAACATTTTGATAAAATTAATTTAAATATGTATTGCAAACAATTTCACTATTTGACAAGCCTTTCCGCACTTATTTTTCACAGAACAGTTTGACCAACGAAGGAGGTTGGATGAGTGCCCTAAAAGTTAAACGCAACAAAAATACCTTCAAAAATTTCAATTTGAAAGTGGTCTATGATTGTCTATGATTTTCAGTATTTGCTTTGACTCATTCATTTTATTGGCATTTGATAATTGATATTATGGTTGGTATATTTCCCAAAAGTTCAAGTAATCCTGTTGAGAGAACGCTTTCTTCCTATAAGTTAGGTAAGTTATTGATCACACCTATATGAGATGAAATTGCATAGTTTAAAAAATGAAGGCGGCTTTCAGTAGTAGCAAATGATTGGGATAGAGTTGGAAGCACAATAATGTTGGGTCTAAGACAAAACTGTTGATTCTTGAGTAAATGCCATAGAGATAGAACAAGAGAGAGAGAGAGAGAGAGAGAAAGAAAAAGAGGCTAGAAAACCAGGATAAGGACCCTGAGAGCTGTTAAAAACGGTTTAGCAAAAAGTCAAGATAACTCGTAAAACATGCAACATTCCCTCCCTAAAATTAAATACAATCGCGTACTTTACATGCTTGTGCCTTCGTTAGAAATTGCCATTGTTTCGTTTGAACTTTCCATAATTGTGATGGCGCAATTGAAATGGGACAGTTAAAAAACGTTGAAGTCTCAAAACTTTGAAAAATGTTCAACTTCTGTTGTATTTTTGATCATACCTAGTATCAAAAGAGAAAGTGAACGATGTTTCCTTCAATCAATGTTCCAAAACTTTCAAAATTGAGGAACCTTTTGGAAAAACCACGCACAAAGCAGAGGGTACGTTCGTTCTGTAAAAATCATATTTCAAAGTGTTATTGCAAGTGTTTTTCTGATGAGTTAACAGCGGCGGCTCTTGCAATAAGGCAATGATATTTTCCTCCATTTGATTACATGCAAAACAATGAATTTGATAGTGAAGCGGCGCTTCACATGCGATCGATTGCTTACATAGATTCAAATGGAGAGAAAACATTGTTGCTGTGGCACATAGTGAAATCTTAGTCTGCCATGTGTAGCAACACTGTAAACAGTCTTGGTAAAGAGGTTTTCTCTGGAATAAAGGAATGGCCTACTCTGAAGTATGAATTTTACAGAACAAGCAAAACCCTCTTGTTTTATACTTGGTTTATCTGAACAACTCCTCAATTTTGAACAAATTTTGATATTTTCGTGGAATTTCATTTTGATCCGTTGCTTATGCCCGGACCTAGCAGGTACTTTGTCCTTTAAATTAGGCAACCGTTCTCTTGTGATGAAGATCAATTTTTGAATTAATTCAAAAATTCATTAAAAGATAAGCCCGAAGCAGCTTTGCCACTGTGTGCATAAAAGATAAAGAACAAGCAAAAAAAGAGGAAGATTAAGAAAGAAAAAAAAGAGGCAAACATTTGAAAAGGCATGTCAAATAGGTACTCCTTTTATTTTTTTCCCTTTTTTTTCCATTAAAATTCTCGCCGCAATATTTCATTTGCTGCCGGCAAAAACAGGTAAGTATTGCTTAATTCAGTCAAATTTGGTTTTGGATTTGATGATAAAATTTTGAAAGGAGAAAGGAATAAAGAAACTTATAAAGAGACGACAATAAAAGTGAATGATGATAAAAAGACACAGTAAGTATTTGAGCATTTGTACATAGGACTGTGAAAACAATGAAGGAAAGTTGGTTGAATGGTTTAAAGATCTTTTCCATCTTCCACTAGTTAAACTCTCAAAAAGGGTTCTTCACATAATCCTCAAAAAATCAGATTTGAAGCTAGAATCAGACAGAAATTAGGTTCTTTTGCTACGAGCGATTGAATACTTAATTCTCGAGTAAAATCCAGCAAAAATTACAATGGGCACATTAAAAATTTACGAAATTCACTCATAGACTCACAAAATGACTTTATAGTTTAACACTTAAGTGGTCGGCCAATTTCGCACGCGCTAAGATTGCCCAGTAGCCAAAACGTGCTTTGCCCTAGAGGATTTTTCGGACACTACATACCCCTATGCAGCCTGTATACCAATTATGTGGACTTTTCTAACGTCCACTATGCTTTATATGCACGCAATCATAAATGACGTTTATAAATGGCCTTGACCGCCAACGGCAAAATCCATTTAGACCAAATCGGCTTTCGGCTTTGACCAAATTGAGTGCACATAATGGCGGAGCTACGCAGGTTTAATGAATGATTCCTAAGTGACAAATTAGACGGGAATCTCCCATGACACCGGCGCGGCATAGCCCCACCACTGAAGAGCAAAGACGGTGGAGCTATGCAGAAATCATAGGAGAATCGTATCTACTTCGTCTCTCTCTCTTTAGGAACACGTAGAGGAAAGCCTCAAATTAGAAAGGAATCTCTCATAGTACCCATGGGCAGATACAGGGAATTGTCTTTCTTTCTCCTCCCATTTGAAAACGTGCGTTAGAAAAGGACAGAAGAGCGGGCCAAAGTCACGTGATGGGGGAGTCTGCTGTCCTTTTCCAACACATAAGTTCAAATGGAGGGAGAGAAAGAAAGACAATTCCCTGTATCCGCCCTTGATAGTACCTGCATAGCTCGACTATTACACACTATTGTCTTTAAAGTCATTTTTTGTGAGTCTGTGAGTGAATTTTGTAATTTTTTAATGAGCTTATTGTAATTTTTACTAGTTTTTACTTATAAAAATACGTAGTAGTAATTACTTAGTCTTTACTTAGTTTTTACTTTAGTTTTTACGAGTCACACATACCTACATATGTAGCAAAAATTAGCTAGAGCTCTATTATCAAAACAATGACAATAATTATCATTCACACTGTTCTGCATCCTTTGGCCTGCTACATCCATTTTAACATGAGCTCTGCAATGCACGCTTTCAAATACATTGCAAGGCTCTTTTTGAAATGACTCAATAAATATTAATCAATAATTACACAATAATTGAGGAGTTCTTCGGTAAATGGACGGATAAGCAAAATTATAGTTGTAAGAAAACGTTTAACGTTTAATGTTCTTTGTTAAAAAAGCCTGTAGTTTCGAAAGTTTAGGGATTTTTTTCAATAACTAAAGTTTTTTAGAAAGATCAAACCATTAGGAATAAAATGCAACAAATCGCAAAGCTTTAGCACTTACGGTCTTTTCACAATTGCGTTTTTCACAGTTTATCCGCCTTTTTACTGGTGATCGAGTTTTTGATCAATTTTTTTCAGACTTATAACAATTTTTTTAACAATTTCGCATTTAAAGCAGAGGTTGAAAAAAAAATGAAGCCGAAAGGTCCGCCGCATCTTCTGATAACCATGCGTTTGCGGTATGCGGCTTATCGTTGATGCAATCGGTGCGATAGTGACTTAATTTGTGCATAACTACAATAGTATTGCCATACATATTTACAGTAAAGATAACTTCCCGTAAACTCCCAAGAAATATTTTGCATGCTGTTTCCCTGTTTTCAAACGCTTCATAAAGAGAGAGAGAGAGAGAGAGGGGGAAAAAAAAAACAACAACAAAAATCATCAGACCCGAGTCTGCGTTTGTAATTTTTCTTAATAATACGATTTTTGGCAAATATTACTTATTATTTTTGTGGTAAACGTTAGAAACAAGTACACACTGTAGATATTCTGGTAGCTTAGGGTTTAAGGATTCCAGTATAGCAATCTCCGCAAGAAGGACGGATATGCGTATCCACCCTTTTACCGAAGAACTCCTCAATTACGCAATAATTACACATTTATTACAGATCTCATACCACCAAGCCATCAAGGTCTTTCATGTACCACCTTCTTAAGATGGTAACACAAGGAAATTAATAGACATAAATTGAGGGGAAACGCTTGGAAAATTGAGCGCAATTGAAAGCACATAACATTTTTTTGCCTCCAATGAAGCATCTTGCCACCAAGGCGAAGTCACCGAGGGTGACTAGGTATGCAGGAAAAAGCTGAGAAGAGCAGATACAAATCATCATTGTAGATTCACAGCTTTAAACTTTAGTTTTGCGTAAATGTAAAAGGAAATTTACGACTGTTTTTTACATCTTATAAAAATAATCAAGTTTCCAGCCATGGTCTTTCGCGTACAAAGGTGAAAAGACAGAATGTCTCAACTGATCCAAGATTTTTACCTTTTTCAAAATGCTGCGTTCATCAGTTAATTCAACACATGATGAAAAATTCTGTTTCTTCCTCAGAAGTTTTAAATAAGATTTAAATTTCAAAAATGGAATTTGAAAACTATTTCAACAGACCAATTTCCTAAAATACTCCAGGTGTTGCTGTCCATTGGTTTTCAGAAAAATTGGACTGGGATGGTAACGGCAAGCTGAGGCGTTGGAAATTTACTAAATTTAATTTAAAAGGATGCGTTTAGCTCCGTAGTGCTAGTATGGTAGAATCAGATCAAAATTAGAAATTTTCTTTCACACAATTCTGAATAAATTTGATGCGTGACTGGTTTCCATGGACAGAAAAATGGTAACGACTTCATTCATATTAAAACCTTTGACCATAAAAGTGTCTTGAAGTGTCAGAGGAGACTTTGAAAACACAAAAATAGGAAATAGATAACATCGAGAGAGAAAGAAAATGTCTCTGAATGGGAAAAACGATACTAAAAATATATGACCACAGAACATTTTAAGACTCAGAAACAGCCCAATTGTCTGCTGGGTTTCATTGCAACCCACATGTATTTGAATCTTAAATTTTGGCAAATTTATTAGATAATTCCTTAAAAAACTGTCAAGTTTCCAGCCAAAATGATTGAAAGAGCTTTTACACTAGCGTCAGGATCTCCATCATGTTTTAATGATTATTTAAAGCCTTCGATTATCTCGGGATGAGAAATATGGATAAATGTCTTCATTTCTCGACCAATTTTGATGGTTGATGGTTCAAAAAATCAATTAAAAACTACTGAGGTCCCGACCATTTGATTTGTTGTTCTTGAGTTGTCATTTTATCGGAAATATTTGAAAACCACTATTTTTAGAAAAACAACTGGTGTAAAGCTATCTACTGTATTGAAATCTTTTCGATATTGCCATGGAAATTACAGACGGTCAAAATTGCCGTGAGTAACGGCGATTTCAATTTTCAACCAAGTATGGTCAAGAAGAAAAGACAAAATTTATTGGTGCAAACATTCTACTATTTAGCAAAAGTTGAAACTTGACATTTCATTCAAATTACCCTAGAGGGATGAAAGTTATGTCACAAGCGAATCAGTTTATTTGGGTCTTTGAAAAGAAAATGAAGAGAAAGGATGATTTTTCGTACTCTTAATCTTGTAACAAACGGACCATACAGTCCAAGGTAATAATAAAATTCAAGAACGATGACAAGTTTATGCTGGATAAAATTCCTTTTCGCATAGAACGCAATTTTACAAATTTGATTGGCAAGTATGTAACAATTTTTTCCTTTAGAAAAAAATTGAGGTAAATTGTACAAATAATTAATATGTGTCTTTTTTTACAAGAGCTAATTCCTCTTGCAGAGAAAGGAACGGAAGGAGGTAGAAGGAACAGAGGATTGGGTGGAAAATGAAACAATGAAGGAATGATAAGAGATGAAAAAAATGCAGTCAACCCTTATCAGCATTTTAATTCCTTATTCTTCCTGCCATGCAATCTCTCCATTACTCTCTAAGGTTGAAAATAGGGAAAAGGAAAAACTAATGATTTTTATGCTTCGAGCGTCCAGAACTCTTGATTAGGAAACCAGACAAGACAAAATTCAACAAAAATTTGCGCAGAATCAATGGCAAATCTTTGAAGGAGTTTCTTACGTCTGAAAAAAGTATTATCACAGTGATTCGCACGAAAAGAGTGAAACATAAATTCTTTCATTGGCTGCTAAATAGGTACCAGAATAGCATAGAAATATTTACTTGACATAGAAATATTTACAGGCTTCTTGAATCGACACAAAAGAAAAGGAAAACAAGAATATTGTTAAACAAAGTTTTGAGATGGGGTGGACTAGAAAAACACTTTTCCGACTGAATTGTGCGCTCATAGAAATTGCTAACAAGAACATGTATCATAAGAATCCAGAGTTCTAAGTATTAGAATTATTTCTCTCGTTTGGCGATAGATTTTGAAATTTAAAAACTTTCTGCGCGTGCCCCATTACAGTGACAAATCTAATACAATATTGTAATGCAAATAACAAGTAGGCGTCTTTTTTTATCCGTCCGGGGTCCACAGTATTTTCCTTGGAGTCTTAAGGAAGACTGTGGACGATAATGGACAGTTTTTTTTGTGGCTTCTCAAGGGTATCCGGGCATAAATTGTTGAGAAAATTGATTTTGAGCAGAATTTGACAACAAAAAAATTTGGGTAAAATTTGTCCACAGCGGGCCGCAAGCCTCTGCATACGTGGACGATAATTGCAATATATCGCTCACAGTGGTTCGCACCGTGCGCAAAACTCCATAAGACTCTGTGTGGACACTGCAGACTTAAAAAAAAGACGGCTTATGATTGACTGAAACGCTGTCTTAGCCTCAAATCAGCATTCGGTGAGTTAAAAATTGAGGAATACATTAGTCTAGTTTTTTCGACTAGAACTCGATGGAATGAGAGACTACACTTTTCACTGCGGTTAATCTGCACACATTTAATTTTCCGCCGGTATTGATCAGAACATGCTACTACTTCAAGATTCAGTCACGGCCTGATTACTGCGTAAATATGCCGTGAATCACTCCATCGGTTCTGTTTATTTTGTGGTTTGCTAACATGATCTCTCGCCACTACTTTCCTGCGTCTGCTCTAATGTAAATAAATGGAACCTTAAAAATGAATAACCGCTCAACAAACTACATTAACTGAGAGTAACTTTTTCCATCTCATTCACGATTAGAAAAATTAGACCTATTGAAAAACATTTCATTGATTAACGACTCAGATGTTGATCTGAAAATTAGTTTGGGTAATATCATTGTGAATACTGCAAAAAAAAATCGTCCGTCAAAAACTTGGAATCTTTTTTACTTACTTTTGAGTCTCGATTAGCGCTAATTATCAGTGTATATTAGATTGTAAGTTACATCTAAAATAGAAACTTTGCGCACGTATATTTCTACAAGACATTTTCATAAACATAAATGCAACAGAGCGGTTTTTTTCCCTCTGGAAAAGAGAAGTTTTGTCGAAATACTATTTCCGACACCAACAACGATAAGCTCAAAGCCAAAGCTCAAATGAAAAATCCAGGACAAAAAGAATGTCATACAACTCTTGGAGGCAGACGCAACCTGCAATACTCATTTCAATTCATTTCAGCTTTACTGGTGGCCTACCTTATCAAAAATCTAAGGAGCTGCCAAGTATTCTATAAGTCCTCAACTGAGCCATCAAAGACAAAAGTTTTGACAGTCAAGAATGCACCCGGAGCTTGATAGTTGCTTTGATTACATGAGACTTTGCCACTTATCTCGCATTCTTGACAGCCAAAATTTTAGTGTTCGATAGTACTATGACCTTCAAAAAAAAGTCCTCCCATCAAAATCGTCCTTGAATTTTTTTCAATATTTTCCAAACAGTTTTAAATTTTTTAAGGCATACATTCAAGTGCCAATGGGGCTCGTGCAAACTGTTGCTATGGAGGATTGAAGAGTTGATTCTTGTATAAAAACCCGTAAAAATAACAGTGAGTACACAAAAAAATCACAAAATTTACTCTCAGAATCGGGCTTAATGGCAGAGAGATGCAGGTATCATGGGAGATTCCTATCTAATTTGAGACATATCTCTATGTGTTTCCGTAGAAAAAGTGACATAATAGACAGGAACCTCCCATGATGCCTGCGTTGAACCGCCATTACAAACTTGCCATTATTGGAGTTTCGTGAGTTTATTAGAGCTCGTTTCAGAAGTGTAGGCGGACCTAGACCAATAATCTTTGGAATTTGTCAACATTATTTCTGATATTACTCGATGAAAATGAATGAAAATGAAATTGAGTGTTCACTTTTCAATGAGGAAAACTTTAAACACAAAAGAATAAAGTCAGGGGCAAATTCGGTATTGATTTGAAGGAATAAAAGTTAAAAATTCGCCAAAGATTATGGTTTTGGTCCGCCTACACTTCTAAAACGAGCTCTACTGAATATTAGACTATCTTAGTGTGATTTTTGCTGGTCTTTACACCAGCTTGGACTATTTATTTGCTTTTTGAAAAAGTTTGTAAGAGTTTCATTCTGATAAACGCTGAAAACCCTGAAACTGCAAAATTCTTTCAAATTGTTCGAGAAATGGAAGAATGAAAATTTCCACCAGGATAGGTACTTTCTTGTGAAAGTCACAGATACATCATAATTTATAATCTTTGAGAGGATTTATAATCTTTTAATAAGAGAAGATGACGACTGGGAACAAAGAGCCAGTGGAAGACAAATAGGAAGGATAATAAGGAGGATAGATGAAAAAGGTGAAAAGGGACGAAGGAGGATTCAGTTTCCTTTCTTTAAATCTCTCTCAGCTCTCCCTTGAAATGGGCTCATAATTGCAATTGACAATTGATATGGGTTTTGAAAGTGTTGGTTTAATTTCCTGTCAAAGACTTTAACTTTGTTACTTTCACCTATACAAGCTGAATCGATCAACTAGGCCTGCTGCTTTCATTTCCTCAACTTAAACATGCGCATGCGATGGTTAGTCTCTTGGCTAAAAGATTGAACGAAGAATTCAATGCTTGCTGTACCATGTAAGCTTGGGAAATCGGTATTTCGATGATGCGGTGATGGGCTCTTGTTGTGCAAACTTTGGCAACAGTGGTTTCACTCCAATTAAATTCTATGCAAAATCATCATTTTTACACATAACAAGTATCAATGGGGCTATTGCACACTTTTTCTATAAGCGATTTAACAGTCGATTATGGCGTAAAAACCTCAAAAAATAACGATGGCGGCACTAAAAACCTCCAAAATCCACTCCTAAACTCAATAAACGCAGTTACTTGCGGGAGCGTAATGGTGGCCGAAGGCACTAACAATGGGAGATTCCCATCTAACAATTCTGAAACTCCATCAAGAAGTGACCAATAAGAGACTACTTTCAATTGACACCGGTGTCACTAGGTGTTGCGGCACCATTCATCGGATGTGGATCATCACTCTGATGACTAATTACTCTGTGAATCATCCTTGTCAACATAGAAAGAGTGACGAAATTAAGATAGGAATCTCCCATTGTTAGTGCCTTCGGCCACCATTACGCTCGCGCAAATAACTGCGTTTATTGAGTTTAGGAGTGGATTTTGGAAGTTTTTAGTGCCGCCATCGTTATTTTTTGAGGTTTTTACGCCTCAATCGACTATTAAATTGCTTATAGCAAAAGTGTGCAATAGCCCCATTGGTGGAATTTCACTGTGTGTGAAATCGTACGTTTTTTCACTGAATTCTTCGGTATCTCGGAAAGTTAAAACAAGTCTTGAGGCACTGGGGTACGGAAACGTTACCATGACCATCAAACACTATACAGAGTTACTGCGTAGGGATCTACAAAAATTTAAATTGGAAACTTACAATAGCAATGAAGAATTTTCGTACGAAATGATACAGCAAAAACTTTAGGGTGGCCAGAAGAAATATCCAAGTAAATTTAGTTCAATACAAAAAATTTCCACTGTGAAAAAACGTCCAAAGCATATTAAATCGAAAGTAATTTTACGTCCGAAATGTTCGGTGTCATTTTACGTCCAAATAATTTACTTTTGAATGAAACTTTTGGTCCAAATGACACTATGTCAAGTAAAATTGTTAGTTCAAAGTTCGTGATATCCACAATCATATTTTGCCCAAAGTTGCTTTAAGTTGAGAGTGGCACTAAGTCCTATTAAGAAGAGTTTCAGGGCCAATCAAAAAAAGAAAAATAATGCCAAAAATTACTCCAAAATAATAGGGACTCAAGAATGTTGGACAAAAATTGTGTCACACTTTATATTATGTTGGATGACAATTTTAAGGGACTTTTTTTAATGTTGAATGAAAAGTGTACAGGACTCTTTTTCATTGGATAAAAAATGTAAGTACGGGAATTTCTTTACACTTGCACCTTTTCGTAGCTGGACTAAATTTTCTTGAGTTTCCAGGCTTGGAATATTTTTGGTCTTGGACATTTTTTAGTGAAAATATTTTCCAAGAACCAAATTCTCTAATTTTAGCTCTTCTGTGACTGATATCTGAGTTTCCAATAAGCTTTTCTATGGTTTTTTCCAGCATTGTCACTTCAGTTTTCAATGATGGAGAAAAATTCTGTTCATTAGAGCTTCAAGTTTACCTTCTTCCATTTCCTTTTACACCATTTCCTGAAATATCGAGAAGGTACCAAAATATTGAAATAGCATCGAAATACCGAGACTAAACTGAAAGACTAGACTCATAGGCCTGGTACCCCAAGAATCAAGATAAGGTACCAAGAGGGTTAAAAAAAAAATATATTGTGTAAAGTTTGCTAATTTTTCTACGGACAGATTATAGTACGTTAGATCACTACAGATTACAGCTTGCGAAATGACAGAGATGCAGAGAATGGTGTTATACGGGGTCACACCAATCAAGGACAGAGTGGAGGAGAAATGTAACAGAGGAGGGAAAGAAAAGACTAAACGTGAACGAATCAATACTAAAACAACATCCAAGGGAAGACATAAATTGATTTACCTGATAACCTGATAAATTTACTTGTTCACCTAAATCAGCGGTCTTAAAGTTATCTCATTAAAAAAAAAATAATTTAGTAAGTAACCAGGACAAGAAAAAAGAAAAACTTCGCAGTAGGAGAGGAAAGGAGAAGAGATCTCTCACGTCTTCTTTTTTTTGTTGGATGATGAACCTGTCAATAAAGCTGCAAACCGAAAGCATTTTTGGAACCAGCTCCAAAATTAAAGGGCTTCGTTCCAGTTCCAATCTCAGTTCTGCATTTGGCTTTAATTTCACTTCCGATTCCCAAAAGGTTCCAATTCAATACTAGGGTCAGACCCAAAAAAGAACCAGAAAAAAGAAAGATATAATATGCATGGTTTTACGTAGAAACAATGCCTACATTTGATCTGTAGGAATACAAACAAATTTATTGATCTATCCTAGATATGATTAATGCAAAAGAGAGAGAGAGAGAGAGAGAGAGAGAGAGAGAGAGAGAGAGAGAGAGAGAGAGAGAGAGAGAGAGAGAGAGAGAGAGAGAGAGAGAGAGAGAGAGAGAGAGAAAGAGAGAAGATTAACTGAAAATAATCTCATTTTATTAAATCAAAAGAAGATAAATAGGAAAATAAGGATTAATGAGATGTAGCTCTGTGGAACTGTAATAGACTAACAACAGACCCATATCAGCACCAAAATGGAACCGCGACTGACTCCTGCTGTAGACTCGCTAAGGTATGTTTCGGTTTGCAGCCCTACCCAAAATAAAACTAAAGAAGAGCCTGATTATAACTGGCCGATAGGTGCTTTTGGAGGTTGATTAAATATTTAGAAATGGATAAATTCACAATCATGATTGACCAAGTAGAAAGAAAACGCATAACTACAAGCCCTCTCCTTTTTAATAAAAAATATTAGTCACGTTTAATATAAAATGAAATGGCTTCTCTTTGGATTTAAAAGCACTCGTGTTAGAATCAGCTGAAAGTTAGAAGATTTCAGAAATCAGGGTATGTTTGACAGATGCGATAGAATTGATATGAACAAAGATGAAGGAACACAACTGATTTTCATGGAAGCTCTATAGGATTTAAACTCAACATTTATCTATTTATTTCTTTTTTATTTCAACATTTATTTATTTATGATGCATGAACAGGGCCCCGCATCCTGCAAACTCCTTGTGGTTCAAAATAATTTTTTTTAATGAAATCAGTATCGTTTGATTTGGCTTGCCAAACAAGTATATAATAGTTCTCAAGACACAAAAAACCCGTAGCAAGTTATTTTTTCCACAAATCACAATCGAAGAGTTATTGGGCACCAGGGCAGATAGAACAGACGGTACGCTACTGATCCAAACTCCATTTATTCATCCACAGTTTGCAATGGCTTGTTAAGCTTTTTAATGCAGCAAGAACTTTTGCTCGGAATGACAAGGAAAATCAAATAGAAACCATTCGAAATACCAGAACAGCTATAATTTACGAGAGAGCTACGAGCGATTCAGATCAAATTATTCAAAAGAGCTTGCTCTAAAAACTTAAAAGAAGGCAGAAAGAAACTCAATGATGACAGACTTGAATAGGAATAAAAATTGAGGAGATGATTTACCTAGTAAACAGCCAAAAAGGCAAAAATAAATTAAAGTTTTGATTCCGTAGGAAATAATAATTTTGATGTAAACAAATAATGATGGAAGATGGAAGTGATATCAACATCATTGCTTCGGTTCGAAAATATTCGGAAAAAGTGTCACACTTTGGTGTCACTGATGTAAAAAAGAAACACGGCTACATTTGACTTAGTGCTGCCTCTTGTTCGTAAGTAGGCACGACATTGAAAAATCTGATATTGTTTCATTCGCCAACTTTGCTTTGAGAATACACAGACTCTGTGTAATAGTTTCGATTGTGCACTATTATGAATTAGCGCCTGTTTAAAAGCAATCTAATTTAAATGCAAAGTTTCAGGTACCTTTCAAAGATACATTGAGCGTCATTTCTTGTAGCTTAGACTTTGAATGATAATACAAAAAATAAATCTTGACATTCCAAGAGAATATTGAAGGTAAGAATACAAACAGAAACATTAGGCTATCATTCTTGTGAGCATGAAACTCAGTGGAACAAGATGGAGCCGGTTACTCTTGGTTGAATGTGGTTTGTAAAGCGTTCCAATTTAAAAAAAAAAAAAAAAAAATCATCTAAATTCTTGCATTCCGAAATGGGGCAGTTGCAAGGGTCTGAAATGTTGTGTTTTTTAACCCTTTCCCCTCGTATGTCGGATATATTCGACCAGGGAAAAGTTGAGTTCCACTCACAGGTCGGATATATCCGACAAAAAAAGAGACCTTCTAAGGACTCGATTGCCGGATATATTCGGCGCGCTTGACCAAAGATGAGCTCTAGCGTATTTTATGGGAACTAGGACGAACATCACGCACTACACCAGCGCGCTCTGTACACCGTGATGTGAGTTTTTTACAGATCATATGGTTTGTTTTCATATCGTGTTGTTGAAGCTCCACGAGCTGGTGGGGCGGTCGGGTAAAAATGCTCACAAGTGGAAAGGGTTAAAAAGAAAATGATAGTACTTGCTGGGCTGAGAACAATGGTGGCTTTGGTTTTTTCCTAAGTGTTTTGCTTCCAGAGATACACACGTGTAAAGTTGTAAAAAATCGTGTAAGTAGTGACGTCACTAGGTGGAATTCCCATTTAAAACAATGTATTTTGGGCCAAAATCTCATCTTCGGAACAATAAGACTTAATTAGGAGCCAAAGGCATTTTTGATCTCAGCTCATCAAGTACTTTCATTTTCTTTGTAAAAAACACAACATTTCAGACCCTTTCAACTGCCCTATTGCTTACTTTTCTGAACTGCGCTATTTTTTTTTTTTTTTTTTATTTTTATTTTTTTGTTTTTTTTTTTAGAGAGACTCTTTTAATTTGGTTCCATAAACAGGACTTATGCCGTAAAGGCATCAACAGGTCAGGAAACTCGAGATTTGAGAAAAATTGTTGGAGTTAAGGTTATATCTCAGTGAATTAAAACTGACTTGTCGGAGTGGTCTCTCAGTGTGTTCTGTTCCGTTCCGATGGAACACTTGAACTGCGCTAGCTAACTGTGCGCAGTAAAAACATGTTGTGTTCCATCTTGTTCCAATGAAAGAAATTGGCATGAACATAACGAAGGGGTAAAGCACAACAATCTCTCAAGAATCGCTGAAAACATTATAAAGTATTGGCTCAACAGTCATCCGATACAATGGCAAATTCCCACTTGCAATACACCATCTGTGTCTTCATTTTCTTATGATAGGTTAAGTAAGGACTCAAAAAAAAAACCACTGTGCCTCCACTAGTGCTTTGTCTCTTCTGTACATATGTGACGCATTCTGACAAAACCTATTTTGTCTTCACATAGGTACCAACATTTTTCAAAAATAAGAAGCTGGGATAGAAACTGTGGATTTTCATGTTTTCAGTTTTGATTGCCAAACGCTCTCTAGCAGATTAACTACACAAAGGTTTAGCTCAGAATTTATTTGATAAAGTTTGTAAAAGTGAATGTGAGTCAATACATTTTGTAGATGATTGCCTTTCCAAAACTTTAACTCCGTTTCTCTAAAAATTATATTATTTCTACTCAAAACTTCAAAACGCCTCCATTCTATCAATGTTTTTACTTTTCGCACAATTTTGGTCTTGAACAGTTTGTCATAACATCGTCTATGCAGTGGTACCAATGTCTCTATTTTCCTCAAGGTGAAGATAAGGTCAGTTTTCTCAGAACGCAACACATATTGTCTCAAACCAACCAATCTCAAAACTCAATGTAAATGTAAATGATAGAAAACTTAGATAGGAAAAAGAGACTTAAAATATATTAAAAAAGTATATTGATCACTTGAGTCAATTTTACCTGACCAGAAAAAAAAGAACGAGACAGATCAAAAGAATAAACAGATCCAAAAGGTCATCATTTCTCGGAATGAAAGATAACAACACACTCAACTATAAAGTTACTTTGAATGTCTTCTCGAATAAAAGCAAACTAAACAAACACATGAAATAAATTGGATGGGAAAATAATTACACAAATAAAAAAAAAAATCTTCGAATAAAACAAATACTCGTAAAGTAAAAAAAAAGGGTGTCAAGAGAAAATCAGAAATTCAGACATTGTCACATTGATGAAAAAAATTGTAAAGGAATTAAATTCAGTTGTCTTGTAAATGAAAAACTGTATTGTCTCTGCTAAAAGCTTTTAGGAATAATTACTTTTGAATGATTTTTACGGTTGAGCAATCAGCCATTAGGCAAAACTGCGAGAAACTTGTTTACATACACACACAAGAGAAAAATGGAAAAACAAGATCAGGAAAATCAAAACGGTAAAAAGATAATTATTGTATTTGAGGAGTGATTTGGTAAGGTAGAGAGACCCCAGTTTGTAGAACTTCTCCAGTTGCCGGCACCTGCCACAACGGGTCTGTCGCGCCCCTTTTCTTCATTTCCTTAAAGTGCTAGATGAAAGGAACTTAGAGTATTTTTTATAATTTTTTTTGACCACGGAATCGTGAATTAAAGCGATTTCATAGTTGCAAAAATGTTGAGCTATTTGAAAAGGTTCGCGCTTGGCAGAAAACTAGCAATTGCGTAGTATTAAACGCAAAAAAAAAAAAAAAAAAAAATGGTTATTATTGGTAAATGTCCTATTATTTGGTGACCGGTATCCGAAAGTAGTCCATTTGCATACTATTGCGACCATTGAAAAGTCCTAGTTACACAGGCGCAGACTTATACTACTGCGCAATCACTGGCATTTTCAAATTCGTTTCCAAGTGACCCTCAACTTAAAGTTACTTTTTCTCTATTACAGAGGAAGTTTAAGATTGTTTCATTGTTTCTATCAGTTTTCTTGTGACATTTTACAGCAGAATCAATTATTCCTGCCTTAATACCAAAAGAGCGCAACAGACCCATCGGGCCATTATGTAAAAAATAAAGACTAGCTTATCATACGCATTTGGGAAAAATATTTTCAAAAACTAGACACAGAGAGCAGCACAATGATACTAACAAAGTAACCTTACTTGCTATGTGAAAAGTACTTAAGTATGCATTTTATAAGTCATATTTTTGAATGGTACCCGTACATATAAAATTTTTTAAATCCTTAAGGTGGAAAAATAAAATAAACAACCTAGAACTCACAGAGGAACAAGTGCTACTGACCCGAGTTGTAAAATTTTGAAACAAATTTTCAAATTTCCTGCCCGCCGCAGTGCGATTAACGGAGGGTTAGTTACAATTTTCACTGTCCAACCTTTTACTAAATCACTCCTCAGAAAAATATCACCTATTAAAAAAAAAGGCATATTTTAAGGTTTTTACAAAGTACATATTAAGGTTCAAAGCCACCTCAAATTTCATTAATGGTAAATGAAGGTAATGCTTCAAATGAGAGTAAAATTATTCATTCATCAAATGGAAAATTTTGTATTTTATTTGCTTTGGTTTCCTGAATTGGAACTAGATGCAAGTAAGCAGAATGCATCTGGAAACTGAGTTCGGGGCTGAGCCCAGTTTCATACAGGGAGTTGTTTTTGAACTTTTCATACAGAACAGTCTAATGTTCAATAAATCGCTCAATCGCTAATTCTTGGATCTCCCAAACCGCTGATTACAGTTCTCATTTTATTTGTTGTTTTTAATTTGTACAAAAAAAAAAAAACAACGCTAGACAAAAGAAAAGAAAAATTAAGACTATCCGTTAGGTTACCGCCAGAAACCTTCACCACACATTTACCCTTTGAAATTATGGCTCCAGCTTTAATCTTTTTGGGACATCATTTAGGCCCACAGAAATAGAGAAGAAGACACATACATAAAATAAAAAAAAAAAAATTAAAAGAAAAATGCAGGAAATGAGAAAATCACTCGAACAAGTTGACAAAATTTAAGAAATTGCTGGTACGTCTGATGCAGGATATCAATAAGTATCAACATTCAATAAAGCTGCAATGATTTTAAAACTTTGTTTATTAAAAAAAACTTTAGACTTCTCATTTCATCCACAGATTAAATTCTTGCAAAAAATTCATTCTCAGAGATTTCAAACATTCTAGAGCAGACACATTTTGAAGATAAGGTTCGAACGAATATAGAGGTGCCAACGTCCAAAATACGTAAAAAGTAAAAATACACCTGTGAGAGATTAAGTGGCAACAAAGCAATGTAAAAGCCTCCATACAAGCTCAAACAATTAGATCAGACAGAGCAATTATTGAGCCAAAATTCACCAAAAACAAGAGGTGACCTACTGTTGTGCAACAATATAATTTATCGGATTTTGTCAAACAAAAGCTGTTGTTTGACGGATCGTCAAGGCGTCAAATCCTTCAAACATCAGTTCCATTGTCGACAGTCTTTAAAGGTCCTAGAACATTCTAAAACAGGTTCGATCAAACTGCAGGATCGCCAACTTGACACTTGCAAAATATAAACATAAATTTAACTTCAAAAACGGGTTTTATAGACTGAAATTGGTGAACAGTTGACACACCATCCACTGTCAAATAACTTTGCAGTTTGACAGGCCGTCCGTCAAACCGCACAATATTGTTTGACGAACGGAACATCAACTGAACATGCAGCGGTTGGCTTACCTCTTGTTCTATCATGTTGCCTCACCAGCCTGTTTGAGCTTGTAAGGAAACCTAAATGCTTTGAAAACCAATTGCTCACCAATGTGTTTTGATGCGTTTTCGATAGCTCAACGCTGCGTGTCAGGACCTGATATTCAAAATGCGTCTACTCTACTTTTGATCCAAGTAAAATTCTCATCGTAAAAATGGAAAACACAAATGTGTCAAAACCTCTTGGTTCTTTTCAAATTAACATTAGATGTATTAAATGGATCAAGAGTGAGATTTTATGAGGGTGAGGATAGCAATAGGTCGACTTAAAATTTGATATTTTTTTGATAATGCTGCAGGAATACACCGACGTCTTATTAGTTTTGAATGCAGTTCAAATTATATCATCACTAGAATATCAAATGGAAGAAGAAGAGATAAAAAGGACCGTTTGATTGGTCAATATGAGTCATTGATGGATGGATGCGAATTGAGTTGCGATAGATGAAAATTACTACTGTGGAAGTAACTGGATCTTGGGATGTGGAGCGAGAGATCTTCTCAAACTGATGGTCCGCCTTCCATTCTCCAAATTCCTATTATTTGAGTTACCTTTGACAAAACAGATTCAGAATTAATAGAACAAGCGGTAGACATCATACAAACTTAAAGGAGACATCAACTTGAAAATCGACGCAGAATTCAAAAGCTGTGAAAGAAAAATAAGCCATTGATCGAAACCAAATTTGCTCCAAAAGTCAAGTTTTTCAGAACCCGCGGAGGGGAGAGATCTTGGGACATTGTATCATAGTAGAAATCGGAACCAGAATTATGTCGGATAAAATTTAACATATCGGATACGATTTAACATATCGGATACAATTAAACAAATCAAATACAATTCAACGTATCCAAAATGAATCCGATTCCATTTCTGATAGCGATATAATTCTCTGTGATCACCTCTCAGCACCTTGTGTTTTTCTAAATACATACAAGATGCAAAAATTGCAGAGGTGGATGGGAATTCCCAAGGGCGGGTGTCAGAAAAATTTGACTTTTGAAGTGATTTTAATTCCAGAAAAAGTAATTTATTTCAGAATTTAAGATATATCTACTGCTTTTTCAACAAATTACCCTATCTTTGAATGGATCTCAAGGTAATGAATCTGAAGAATTTACTTTAGGTAGAACCATCGATCTTTGTTTTGCACTTCTTAGGGCCGAATTTCAACACGTTCCACAACTTTCCCTCAAAACTTTCTCGACTTAAAAACTGCCATCTGAGATACATTGACGAAGAAAAAAGGACAAGGATCAAACTAAAGGAAGATTTAGGGAGAATCAAGTAACCAGGAAATTGGGAAATATTGGATCATGAAACTGACAGAATACATTGAGAAAAAGTGAAATTGATAGAATTGGAATGGGTGTTCATGGAGGAACGAGGAACTTTAAAATTGATGTTGGAAAAGGTGAGGATTTAGAGGGAAATCTCAAGGTTGGTCCAGACTAGCTTTGAGATTTCCTCCAAATCCTCACCTTTTCCAACA
Source organism: Trialeurodes vaporariorum (assembly GCA_011764245.1). Classification (NCBI taxonomy): domain Eukaryota; kingdom Metazoa; phylum Arthropoda; class Insecta; order Hemiptera; family Aleyrodidae; genus Trialeurodes; species Trialeurodes vaporariorum. The sequence goes on along the minus strand of VMOF01000024.1, from coordinate 8,449,397 downwards.
TCAATTTTAAAGTTCCTCGTTCCTCCATGAACATCCATTCCATTTCTATTGCAATTTAACTTTTTCTCAATGTATTCTGTCAGTTCCATGATCCAATATTTCACAATTTCCCGTTTACTTGATTCTCCTTAAATCTTCCTCCATATCCTAACATTTTCCATCCTCAATTTTAAAGCACCATTTAACTACTCAATTCTATTTCCATCAATTTTACCTTTTTTCGATATATTTCATCAGTTCCATAATCAAATACTTCACAACTCCCTGTTTACTTCCTGAATCTTCCTCCAGCAGGCCAGCCGATCCTTGATATTCCCGACTTTTGGAAAGACTGGATTATTAGAATGGAAAACGGGGATTGGTGGAGACGAATCACGTGGTTGCCAAGTCTAATCAAAATTCGGGATTTATCTAATTGGTTGTTGGGTAGTCTTGAGCATCTGATAACCAATTATATTAATTCTGTAATTTGATTAGTTTTGGCAACTACGTGACTTATCTCCAATCACTGTTTTCCACTCTTATCCAGTCTTTCCGCAATAGCCGGGAATTTCAAGGATCGGACCGCAGTTGATCCTGATCCTCATCCTCATCCTCTTTTCATCTTCAACCTATTTCAAACAGCACTTTTTAGGTCGAGGAAGTTTTGAGGTAAAGTCGTGGAGCGTCTTAAAATTCGACCATTATTTACATCGTTATGGTCCCCGCTAAGTTTTTCAGGGAATTTGTTTTAATGGCAGGAGGGGAAAGAAAGCAAAGGTTATACAGATCACAAAGAGCAAGCATCGACAAGATTCGACTCTTGAATTTCCGGTTACACTAATCAATCAACTAATCATTCAGCTAAGATTGAAAATTTGATCCAAGTTTCAAGCCTGACCAGTCAAAGGAACCGTTGTAATGATATGGCAAAAGAGCTGGCTCCTTTGATTTAAAGCTAGAAACAATGGATCCGGTCACAAGCACGATGGATAGTAAATTCTGACTTTTCAAAATTGCTGATTTTGAAGCAAAAAAAAAATTGCCACTTAGCATGAGAAAGATGAGAACTTTCCGAAAGTGTTTAAAATCCCATTCTTTCACAAAGAAAAAGATCCTAATGATGATAAAACAAATTTTCATTTTCCAAGATACTAATTGGTCGGATATTTCCTGGTTTCAGTTTCAAGAATTTGATCATTTTGATCTGCGGAACTCACACGATTCAAGGGCCATTTTTGACTCCAATGACTCTAAGGGTAATTTTGGGCCAAAGTTAGGGTTCTTTCAATCCTTTGAATGGCGCCAATCCTCATTTTCCATAACGTCATCATTTTTGGGTAATTTGAATGGAAAAGTTCAATGACTATGCTAATTATCAGAACATTACAGCAAACTTCCACTTTCCATCAGCCATCAAAATCGGTTGAGGATTAAAGTTGTAATTTTAAAAATAAATTTTAGCCATCTGTTCAAAAGGTCACTTGCACTCATTAAAGGAATAGTCAAAACCTATTTTCAAAATCACTTGATTTCTCAACCAATTTCGATGACCAATGACTGAAAAAATCCTTACAAAATTGAAGAGCACCGAGTGACAGTACGCAAATTAGAAAATGCATCTGTTATCGTAATCAAAGTAGGTATCTAAAGATGAGGAAATTTACGAAATTGATGAGTGGTGCCATCTAGCGAATTGGAAGATTCCCAAATTTTGCTTAGAATCACCACAAAATTTTACGGAAGACTATGGAGAGATGAACAGGGAGCCGTCGGACAGAATCAGACCACAAGTTAAATAATACAAGAGAGAGGGCTATCCTAGGATATCATTGTCATGGAAAGCATGAGGGCTTTGTCTGTCTCCCTCTTTTCCTATTTGAATACATGATGAAGAAAAAGACAGGAAACGGGGCTATGACGTGACTATAGCCTCTATCTCCATCACTTTTTTAGGTTTTTTTAGCTTACATTTTCTTTTATCTTTTCTTTTCATATTTTTGTTTTTATCGTTGATTTACAATCTTAAAAGAATAAAATGAATAAGAATAAATGGATGAATAGATAGATGAATAAACCGATAAAAAAACGAAAGAAGTAAATAAAATAGGATGCATACTTAGTGAAATCTAAATTAGACCGTAGATTTTAACGGAGCCGAGCAATACATCAAAACTCTCTTTACGATAGCCACGAAATCAGCCTATTGAAGAAGTCATAGATAAAAGCTTGTTCACAGGGTCTAACATGCACAAACATCCATATCTCTCGTACTTGGGTCAAAGTTCACAGGCACAAACATACGGTGCTAACATACTAAGTACGAAGCATGCAAATTCATGAGTTTATATTGATTTTCACTAATGTTGATGATGCGACAGCGAAAGAAATGGTCGTCAGTTTTATTCAACGAGGAAACTTTGTCACTTTCTGGATTAGTTATCCGATTTTTTCCCCGTTCGACTTGAGATAAAAAGTTGGTCATTTACAGGGAAATTTGGTGATATGGAACTAACGCAACTTCTTTCCAGACAGCTCATCGAAATTTCAAGAGAATAAAGTCGACAAATGGAAACTTTTACCGATAGTAAATTTTGACCATGGGAGTGAGGATTCACATGATGGAAGGACAGGAAGTATTGAGGAGGTACACGAAGGAACATCGTAGAAAAAAAGCATAATCATTAATTAACAAGTATCAAAGTATTTATCGAGGTAGACCAATAATTTTGAGATTACTTAGAAACTAGTTTGAAGAATGAAATGGATGAATTCTCATCGAATATGTAATGAAATATGAGTTTTTTGTTTTCAATCAGGGGACAAAATGAAAACGGAAAAATCAAAATAAAATAGAGATGGAACAATTATTTAATAAATTGAATGCTATTCTACAAAATCCGACAAAAAGTTCTGTCTGTTGTTTTAACAATCAGGAACATTCCTAGTTGTCTTCATCTTCGAGACCGTTTACTGTTTTTCTTTGGTCTTTTCCTTATAAAATGTTAAAATAATGAGAAAATCAATCTCCTTATCTTTTCAAATTGATACCTTTAGAGGGAATAGAAATTTTTAAAGAACTTGAACTATAGAGCGCGGTTTTGCAGGATGGGGGACAAGAGCAAACAACGTGAGACCAAATCTGTTCTCCTTTCTGAACTATTCAATCCCACGTTGCTTTTCCTGACTTAACCTGCGGGCTGATCATTTACTTTATCGTTAAACCGACTGTTAAAACTGTCTACGAGTGATGCTATTGGTCGAAAATTGTAAAACTTGGCTGTTGCTATGGTAACCATCATTAAGTCGAGTCTCGTTGTATAAAGGCTATTTATGAGTTACCTTTAGAAAACGGACACTATAACGATGGTTACCATAGCAACAGCTAAGTTTTACAATATTCGACCAAGAGAATCACTCATAGGCAGTCTTAACGATCGGTTTAACGATGAAGTAAATGATCAGCCCGCTGGGCAGTTACTTATGATATAGTCATCAATTTAAAAACATTTAAAGTAACAAAAGCCGTTTAAAACAACGGTTGATTAGATTTTACTGAAAAAATTGAAAGCAGGCTTTGATATCTACTTGGGAGAGTAAATTCCCAATTTAGAATAATCTCAAAGAATAAAGTCCCAGGAATGTAAAATCACTAGACAGAACTTAAGGTTAGACTGTGCATACTTTCCCGGGCACCAAATCATAGTCCCTTATCTATCTGCGAGTTATTAGAAGAAAATCAGGAATAAACATTTGCAATCCTCAAGTATCTCCTACTCTATTCATTGAATGATAGAACTTTTTTGAGATGAGGAGGCTAGGTCAAAATCTTGGACACGATTCAAATCTATTTACGCTTCAAAACTTGGAGGAGCTTGCTAGTAAAATTTAGGAGCAATGGTGTACAGTTGGGGACAAAATAGAGTAGTGCTGCAATGTTTGGCATAAAAGAAACACATTTTTCACATAATTTAATGAAAAGTTTGCATTTTTTGTGTCAAATCTGGCATCACTGCGACTCTTGCATCTGCAAGTAGACTACCTGCAATACTCATCTCAACAAATTGACCCTTTGCACTCCAGTGTCGGGTCCGGCCCGACATTGAAAAAATGCCGATATTATCCACTGTCGGGCCGGACCCGGCATAAAGTTTGAGCTTTCGTAGCTCCACTGTTGGGTGTGGCCCGAATCATAAGAAGACTTAATTTGTATTGTAATTCCATAAGATCATTTTCAGACAACACGTACCGTATTTACCCACGGATAGTGCGCCCCCGCGTATAGTGCGCACCCTAAATTTTGGAGCTAAAAAAAAAAAAAAAACCATAACCCACGTATAGTGCGCACTAATACAGCCCACCAGAGCAATAAATCAAACACCTGTCAATCAAAACATAACCCTAATTTGCGTAACAATACGAATAGATGGCAGATAAGATAGGTAACCCTCCCCTCTCTGATAAGAAACCGGTTGACCTCGACTTCCGCAACCCGTGACAAGTGGCGCGTGCAAGCGCTTGCTGGCAGAGCACGCAACATAATGCACGGCACCCTGTTATCTCTGTTGTAGCCACGCCTACACCCTCACGACGCGCCACCCGTCTCGGGCGAGGGGAAGACATTCTGATTTCGTACGGGCCTACGGGGAGCGGAAATAAACAAAACAAGTTGTATACGCGCATGCGGCCATGCGCGCATTTGAAACGCGATCTCGCGATCTAGTTCCCGATAAGAAACTAGTTTTTCGTCGCGATAACGGGCGTGCTCCGCTATGGCTCCGCTATAGTTGAACAGAGGAAAGCATTGGTGTTTGTATTCATGCTTCACCGACTGTTTACGGGGCTGATTTCGCGAAGACCCCGCGTATAGTGCGCACCCCGATTTTTCGGCAAAAAATTGATTTTTAGGTGCGCACTATCCGTGGGTAAATACGGTAGTTAGTTTATAAGCTCAAGAATAAAGTGTGATGAATAAAGGCATTTTTTCACTAATTATCTCAATTTAATTTGGAGTGCAGGTGGCCACTGTGGGTTTTGTAAGTGGAGTGCAAAGGGTTAAAACATTGCAAGTTGCCAAACCAAAATTTAGGAGTTGCCTTACAATACTTTGGTCCCCTACTGTACAAGAATTCAGTATACAAACTTGAAAGTCCATTTTGCTCTGTGTCTAGAGAAAAGAGGCAGATTGTGCCAAAGATTACAGTTCAACATAGCCAGCACACCTGAAATAAGCTCCAGCAAAGAAAACAGGTGAGCAAATCGCAAAAGAAGGGACAGATTTTGACTTTCAGCAGCTTTTAGTTTAAAAATTTTAGTTCAATACTTGTAGACAGTTCTAGTGACGACTTGATCACGTGAATAAGTTGGAAGCGTGTTCCAAACTGTTTCTTCCACTCTCGCAAAGCCCGTGCGTACTTCTATCTCACTCTCATTGCTATGATCGTATACAGAGACATTTTTTGTGAGAATTTTTGGCAAAAATGAATTTCTTGAGTCATTTGAATGCAATTTGGAGAAGAAAATCTTGTGAAGCAAGTCCCCGAAGACTAAATTCAACTCTAGAGAGAGATCCATGAGGGTCATGTGAAAGTGAGACAGATAGTTAGAAGCGCTATCCGAGTTTTTCCACCGCTAATTGCGACCAATGAGAGTGCATTGCTAAGGCTGACTTCTGTGACGCCTTTCTGAAACTGTCTATTGACTATTCAAAACTCGTTTCACATCTATTTTAGGTTTTTCTTGGCATTCATTTTGAAACTAGCTTCCCTGCAATCTCTTGTCTACTTTACATCATTTTTTCAATATAAGTACAGCGTTTGTTTTTTTTTTTTTTTCAAAACAGCACTATCATCTAATCCTATTTCATAGGGACCATACTTGGCCCTGATAGTTTCAAGATCTTTTCTTTGGTATTATAAATCATAAAATGATTACAAATGATGATTAACAATATAGAAGTATAATACAAATGGAAGAGACAGTGAGAAGTACTTTTCCAAATAAGGTATAAAAAAGGTTGTTCCCTGTACAAAAGTAGAGAAAAAATTATAAAAAAAAACTGAAGAACAATAGAAAAATATCACAAACGAACGTCCAACAGACAATGATTTTCGACCATTTACAAATTAATTATTCTTGAAGGACTCAGCAGATGATAAAATGTTAGAATTTGGAGGGAAATTCGGCAATAAAGTATACATTGGGGTCTAGTATACAGAAGTAGTATACATATCTAGTATACATTATTGAAATCAACAATGTTTGATAGACGTGGGCTAAATAATCAACTTTTTGTTATTTTTTTTTTTTTACAAATAAGTATTTCATAAATAGCAGAAACTCATTGAAAAATTGAAAGATGCATTAAAGTTCGATAGCAGCTCACTGATGAAAAGCAGTTATAATGATAAACAACTATACTATTAGGGCTGTTATCATTAATTTTGATATTGTCATTAAAATTGCGACTTTTAGGAGCTTGAATACTTCTTTTTAAACGGGAGCTCACCTGATGGAGAAGTAAACACTTCACTCGGCAGCGATCCTCTTCTGCGATTGAGCAGATGTTCGCGAGGTAACAGCAAGTCTGGTCCGCCTGAGCTCCGTCGCCTCAAAAGCTTCTTCTTTTTCCCTTTCTTTGAAGAGCCTTTTTCTCGGTGCCTCAGTTCTTCTCCGTTGGATGAGTCTGAAAAATGCATTACAGACAAGAAACAAATAAAAAAATTGAAATTCGTTCTCTTTTTCACTCGCCAAAGTCTACTGTCTTTCCCGACAGTCTTACCATTGGTTTTACAAAGTCTACATGATTGGCCAAAAAAAAAAAAAATCATTGATTGCAAAAACCGGTTGCAAAAATCATACGGCAAAAACGTTTTACAGACAAAATATCAGACATGAATGAGGACGGCTAAATATTTAACTAGACTAAAACAAATAGGACCAAAAGTCAAGGATAAATTGTCGTTGGACCAGCAATATTTAGTAGTAGTAGTAAAGTCCAGCCGCCCAAACATGTGGTTTGTTATGCTGATATTTCACAGCGAAATAAAAAAAAAAAAAAAAAAAAAAAAAAAAGTATTTGACCTTCTCAATTCCACACCGAGTTCTAGTTCAAATGAAAACAGTGATAAGAGTGTTCCTGAGATTTCTCCTATCTTCCTCATTTTCTATGAATACCTACATAAGCTGAAAGAGAAAACAAGGAATGGGGTTTATACTTTTATTCACTTATCCTTGTCTAACATATAAAGTGTAATGAAGAAAGGAGAGAGAACAGGGATCCGTTGGTATGCCTCAGAACAAAAATTAGGTGCAAATGCTACAAATGCGCTGTTACAGTTGATGTTTATAGTATAGAAGAATTTTATTGAGTAATCATAGAACAAAGTGAGAATTTGAAAAGTTACCGACACATTGATTTTACTTAAAAAAAGACAAAAATCAACAAAGAATACTAAACTTTTTAGTCAGATTTCAGACTGGATGAATTGTTCCACTTATTTTGCCTTTCTCAAAATCAACGAGTTGAAACTTGACAAATCCTAATATAAAATTGCCTCCGGTTTTGAAATTTCAGAGACATGAAAATTCTGATTTTACAAGGTCGTGTATTAAGACAATTTAAGATATAAGGGGTGATTTGGTGAAATTTCGTAATAAAGTTTTTTAGCACATCAACATTTTTTTTTTAATTTTTAGGGAAATTAAAGAAATTGAAATATTGCCACCTTTTGAACGTTTATGAGATATTAGATTAGCCTTGCTGAAAGCAAAATGATGAAAAGGATTATGCGATTCCACCAAATTTTGGTAAAGTTTGTTACATCTGGATCCAACAAAACCAAGATTTTGAGTAATTTAGACAAAAAAAAAGCAGTTGTTTTGAGATTCGGTTTTGTTTCTCTCTGCACATGAGCAACTTCAGTGCTGCTTTTAAAGCTTTTACTGATGAATAAAATATTTAAAACCAGCCCAGGTTTCTAGGAGGACAAGCTAAACAGCTAAACAGCTTGATTGAGTTGAGCTTCAAAGCACCGCGTTTTCTTATGATTTGTTCAGCTCAATCTCTCATTTTTCTTTCATTACATTCTGCTTGAGTTTCTTTCAGTGGCAAATAAATAACAGTAGGACCTGACCACAGTAGAACCTTCATAAAAAGGAATCTTAGCCATGACAGAAAATGTGTCCTGTCCTGGCAAAAAATAAGGAAAACTAGAGTTTTTAGGTCCTGAATATAGTTGGACATGTCCAACGCAGAAACTCCAAAGAAATTTTAAAGCGTACAAAGGACATACAAAAGACTCTCCATGCTAGGAAAAAAATAATCAGAGAGTAAAAAAAATTAATTTAAATTTTTTGCATTTATTTATGAAGGTTTAATTAAATAAAAAAAAAAAAAAAAAAAAAAAAAAAAAAAAAAAAAAATAAACAAAAAAACTGAATGATCTAGTGCTTGCGTTTTATTATTTACAAAAACAAACAAAAACAAGAACCTGAAACTCAAAACTTGGCGACATCTATCCGTAAAATCCACAAATTGTTTAGTCTTTTGCATTTCCGCTTTGGTTAGGTTTCATGTTACACAATTTATTCACTCACTTTATTTATTTCGAAACGTGATTCGTCACCAAAAAACATAGTTCCACATTTGCCAATAGATGGTGTTACAAAGTTGATATGTACCTTTCAGTTGATGATGAAAATCTGTAAATTGAATGACTTTTTCCAAGAAATCGTATGGTCAAGCCCTAGGTTTCAGTAGGGTTCAAAATTGGAGCTGAAACTACCAATCTCTGAAAATCGTAGATCAATACAATTATACAATGCAATCGATTTGTAAATTTCAGAGATTGGTAGTTTCAAATCCAATTTTGAACATTTTTGGACGTACCTACACGCTTTTTATATCAATCTCAAGGGCTTGATAATCCAATTTCTTGGATCAAGTAATTTAATTTGCAGTTTTTCATCATTAATCAAACAATGGTAAACACTCAGGGCCATCTGTGGGCAAATCTAAAATTGTATCGGTGAGGATCACATGAAATATTTTTAGACACAAATAATAAATGAATAAATTTCTCTCTCATGTATCTTCGTTTGACCAGTGATGTTCTCAAGTCTCAGAGGGGGTCTTCCTAACTTATGCTGTAAACAGTTGAATTAATTCTTGCGTAAAATCCAGCAAAAATGATAATGGATAAACTAAAAAATCACAAAATTCACTAATCGATCCTGACTTTAAGTTACAGGTATTACCGCGGAGGTGCGCACAAACCATGGGAGATTCCTATCTAACTTGAGACATTTGTTTTTGTGTTTCCATAGGGAGAGTGACACATTAGACTGGAATCCCCCATGACACCTGCACAGCTCTGCCATTTAAGAGCAAAGATGACGGAGCTAGACAGGTGTCATAGGAGATTCCTATTAACTTTGTCTCTCTCTCAATCTCTATAAAAACACACAGAGGAAAGTATCGAATTAGATAGTGAATCTCCTATGGTACCTGGCTAGCTCTGCCATAATGCCTGTAACTTGAAAGTCATTCTGTGAATCTACGAGGGAATTTCATGATTTTCTGGTGTACTTATTGTCATTTTTTTCAAATGCCCAGAGATGCAGCCAGAACTCGTTTTGAAGTATGACAGGCTACAACTAAGACATTTGATAGGTCTACTTACTGGACACTGCCCATTAAGGAAACACTTGCGCACAATTGGAGTCTTCAAAGAGAACCCAGTGTGCAGATTATGTGAAATGGAGGAAGAAACCTCATTACACATTATCTACTTCTGTGAAAGGATCGCTTTCAGACGCTTCAACATCTTTGGCGCAACAGAGCTGGACACAGAAGTGCTGTATGAGAATTTTGGGAAAAAGGCCTTAGATCTGACTAAGGGCCTAAAACTCTTTGAGATCTCATAATCTATGAGGGGACACAATATATCAAAAATGGTCGCAGTGTCTTTTTGGGCGTTAAACGAACACCCTCAGAAGTAATAAAAAAAAAAAAATATATCGTCATTTTTTCTGGTTTTTAAGCTAAAAGTAATTATCCAATAGTATCCAATTAGTAAGTGTACACTGTACAGGTTGTTTCAGAAGTGTCGATGCACCAACACCAATAATCTTTGGAATTTTCTTACATTATTTCATTTATTAAATAATAAATATAAATGAAAATGAATTTAAGCATTGGATTTTCATTGAAGAACACTTTAAAATTAAAAGGTCAAAGTTACAGGCAAGTTTTTTTCTTTTAATTGAACGAATGAAAATTGAAACTTTGCCAAAGATTATTGGTAAGTAAGCAGCGCCTACACCTCTGAAGCAAACTCTAGCAAACGTTAGCAAGAGCCAAGGTACTTATATTTAACAGGTATGCTCGACTCGCTTCCCGCGTCATCTTCAGTGGCGCGCAGTTCAAGAAGCATTCCAAGATGGTCGACTAAAGAAGAAAGCATTGTATACTCTTTCCAGAAAACATCAGGCTATTTTCTGCTTTTCTGGAGAGGGAAGCCCAATGTTTTCTGGAAAGAGTATACAATGCTTTCTTCTTTTGTCGGCCATCTTGGAATGCTTTTTGAACTGCGCGCCACTGAAGATGACGCGGGAAGCGAGTCGAGCATACCTGATAAATATAGGTACCTTGAGCAAGAGCCACATTAGTGAAGAGAGAAATCGATGAAGAATATAGAATGAAAAAATGAGGCATTAAGATGATTCCAGGGTCGATTAGTTCCAACTTTGGACACCACGTCGCGTTGCTCAAAAAGTCAACAGTTTTCGGCTAAAATTGACGAATTCACGCTAAAAACACAAATTTCAGGAACGTCAGCGCCTGCGAGCATACTTCAGGAAGATACCCTGAAAGTTTCAGGCTGAAACACTCAAAATTAAGCCGGAAATTATGAGATACGAAACTTCCCATAAGCCGCAATGAGTGCGAGTGAGGCAGATAGACGTATCATCACTCGCGCTCACCCTTACTCACTAAGCTTATGGCGAAACGAATTTCATAATTTACGGCTTTAATTTTAAACCGATTTTGCTCATTTTGGGCTCAAAAAATCCATAAAAAAATTTTGCAGGTGCTGACGTTATTGGATTTTGCGTTTTATCTATGGTATCAGTTTAAAACGCCAAAAACAAGACTTTTCCAAAAAGCGACTAGTGGCGCTATCCATCGGATTGAAATTTGGAAAAGTTTCGCCTGGAATCACCTTAAAGGAGGAAAGAATATTTATGTAGTAATATGCTGAATGTGGTAGGGTAAGTACCTGTGAGGAGGGTGGCAGAATGATGGAGGTCGAATGGCAATGATGAGCGACGAGGCATGCCAGCGTTTTCTTTCAAGCCCAGCGGTTTCAAAATGCCTGCGCAAAGCATCAAGCGATTAATGCAAGCAACTATTCCAAACAGATACGACAAACTATTCAAAGAAAAGATACGTACGTCAATGTATTTCTAATCACTCTGCAGACAATCGTTAAAAGCTTCCTGGAGTCTTGAGACCCTCAATGATCTCTCTGAAAGATTAAAGAGAGCTTTCAACAGAACTTTTCTGCTGCTTCGGGCAGCTCTAGATTAGTTTTGTTCGATATATCTCCTCCGACGGACAGAAATCCTGTTCTTCTGATTTGGATGGTAAGTAAAAATTGAAGAGTCCAAGGGACAAATGATACACATTCAAAAAATCATGATTAAAGTTTTCACGTCTTCTAATGAGATACAAAATGAAGCAGCAGAAGCGCAAGGCAATCAATTTCGGAGGATGGAAATATATTGATTCATATGCGTTGACGCAGCCAGAAATTGTCTCAGGGTAGGGTTTTGGAGTGATACTCCCACTTTCATACATCCCATTTACCGGGAGGTCGGAGGTGTGGTATACCCCTCTAGGCATAAGAGGGGTTTTGGAGTCTTCCTCCGAAAATTATTGAAAATTTTACCCTTTAAGGTGATTCCAGGCAAAACTTTTCCAGATTTCAATCCGATGGATAGTGCCACTAGTCGCTTTTTGGAAAAGTCGTGTTTTTGGCGTTTTAATCTGAAACCATAGATATGACACAAAATCCAACAACATCAGCACCTGCAAATTTTTTTTATAGATTTTTTAAGCCCAAAATGAGCAAAATTGGTTAAGAATTAAAGCCGTAAATTATGAAATTCGTTTCGCCATAAGCTTAGTGAGTGAGAATGAGCGCAAGTGATGATAAGTCTATTTGCCTCACTCGCACTCATTGCGGCTTATGAGAAGTTTCGTATTTCATAATTTCCGGCTTTATTTTTGAGTGTTTCAGCCTGAAACTTTCAGGGTATCTTCCTGAAGTATGCTCGCAGGTGCTGACGTTCCTCAAACTTGTGTTTTTAGCGTGAACTCGTCAATTTTAGGCAAAAATTGTTGACTTTTTGAGCAGCGCGACGTGGTGTCAACAGTTGGAACTAATCGACCCTGGAATCATCTTAAAAACCGTATTTTAAATGGGTATTCGGGGTTTTACTTGAGAGAGGACCAAAGAAATATTTATGAGAAGGAGATAAACTTTTAGCAAGTTTTGACCTCCTTTTTCGTGTTTCCTCTCTTCTCTCCTTTTTTTAATTTCTTTCCCTCTTTTTCTCTCCCTTTTTTTTCCTTTTTACGGCTCCAGAGGGTCCCCCCTGTGCCACTGTGTTATGAGGAAGAATAATAATAATAATAATAGTACTTTATTGTTTTAAGGGCACAAGAATGGCAAGTACAATGCGTCAAAAAGAATAACTTTTAAACATTGTTTCCCCCCTTTCCTTCAGCTTAAAAACAAAAATGAGTTTTTGTGACGTTTATCGTTCTTCTCCTGGACTCTTCAATTGTGGTTCTGTTGATTGCTCATCAAATTGTGATGATTGCTTTTCAATAATCACTGATTTTGCTCCTCAAAATTCTTGACACATTTTTAGTTCATAACTTTCTAAACTGCCTAGTTAGATATTAATGTCCGCAAAACAAACTTTCAATGCCGTGAAATAATTTTTTCGGTAAAGGTTAGTTGTTAATCGAAACTGCTTTTTTTCCCTTGTTATGATGAACCCGGATTTTGCTTGGAATAAACAGATGGTCCCCGACCATCCACCAATGCAAACGTTACCTACCTAGAACAGTTTGTTGTTACCGAATTTTGAAAAACCTTTGGAGAAGTGTTACTCCTATCAATTCTATCAGCTTAAATAGTCCAGCAATATTTTTACCTAATCGTCTATCCAAACCATAAACAAAACTGTTGACCAGTTAGCATTAACAGCTCAGATTATTGCAATTAGCAGCAATTAACTGTTATTCATCCTCACATTGTGAATATTAACAGTTACTCAGAAAATTGGCTTAGAAGTAGGTTCTAACCAAAATTGATCAGCTTATTTTGGAATAGAAAGATGTAACCAAAATTAAGTTTTCAGGAAAACAAGAAAAATTGCAGAGGTCTTTCAACTTTAAGGTTGATAGACAGCAAAATGTATGCGTTAAAAAGTGCACCTTTCAACGCACAACATTTTTTGTAACCTTAAAATTGAGAGACTTATGCAATTTTTCTTGTTTCCTTTAGTACTTCAACTAATATTGAAGATATGCGTCCTGGGAATGATTGTACCGGGCACAGTTTTCACAATAGAGAAACTAATGGCTAGTTGAGTAAATCTATTACTTAAGGAAACAACAATCGGTTATTTTAATTTGCTTCCAATCAGTTTGAAAATTATTTTTAAAAATGAAAGTTGTAATGTATTTTTCAAGACTTTAAATATATAGCCTGTTCTACAGGATAATCCATTTTTTTTTCAGACAGTGAAGTTACTAGTTAAATCTTGTTTATTTTGTTCGTATCAAATAGCATCACTGTAACTAATTTGATTGATGTGTACCATGGCTACTGGCCCCAATGTACTTACCTATTCTGTAAATAAATAATTAAATTAATAAATAAATAGATAAACTTGATTTTGGTCCAGTAGATCCGTTTCAAAGTAAGTCGTTCAGTTGATTAGAATCCTAACTTCAAGATACCATTAATTTCCAGCGTAAGTTAAACCAAAAGCTAGGCATTTGGTAAAAAATAAACATGAAATTTTAAAAGACGCAAGATAAGTATGGACTGACAGGCTCAAAAACTAACTGACTAAGGAACGTCCAAAAAACCTTCAAGAAAATACAGAGAGGTGAAAAGAAAGCCTGAGACCATCTGGTTAAAATAACCGTAGTTCATACATTGATGAAAAAATTGACATTTTTCCATCAATGACTGAAATTTCTTTGAAAAATTTTTGGAAACCATTTTGTTGAAATTGTATTTTCAATTAGAAGCTCATTGTAAAATCAAAGACAATATTTTACAATCATATTCTAGTGCTATTAGATACAAATGCGCTCCATAACTAGCCAATACAATCAATCCTATCCGGAGAAGAAAAAGGGGGAAAAAACTAGCAAGTTTCATGCAAGCAAAGAAATTATTGGTTGGGTGTTGATTCAAGTCTGCAAAGAAAAACTGATAACAAAAGGCAAAAAAATACGTAATTCATAAACGAAGAGGGCTGGCAAGAGAAAAAAGGCACTATGTGAATGAATGAAGTAGATTAGTAGAGGGTTTGCCTTCTATCTATCAATCTATCTTATCTATAAATAGATTGACTAAATAAATACAGCGGGGAAACCAGAGAGGTAATAGCTCAGTGGCAATTATAAAATTGTGCAAATCATCGTTAAATAATGATAAGAAAACAAAAAAAAATTAAGCAGAACTAGGATGGAATGCAAAATTGTCTAAAGGTAAGGTTTTAATTGGCACTGTCTTTTATTTTCCTTGTTAATTTTCTGCGTGGTTTGAATGATTGATGAAGTCTTTGTCATTTGCGCTGCAACATCATACATAGTTTTATTGACACTAGCAACGGACTTGTTGGTTTAAGCGTACGATTTGCTTCTGCTACGTCACACTCATTTCTAGTTATCGTTTGAATAAACTGACACAGTAAGCGCACCGAGAGTTTCTTCATCTCTCTCTTTTCTCCATTAAGAAACGTGTGTTAGACAAGGATGGACAAGGGGATAAAACCCCCTCCTTCTGTCCTTTTCCTACTCATACATTCAAATGGGAAATGAGAGAGATGGAAGATATCCTGGTTGCGCCAGTGAACTGACAAATAAACAGTGGCGGCTCATGCAATTTGGCAGCGATGTTTCAAACACGAAAGTTTTGGTGGTCAAGAATTTTTAACGAGTGCAGGAAGGAGGCATAGAATGTTGCCTTGCGGTTGAAAATTGGTCCTACAGTCTGTTCCATTTCGGAAGATAGCTGGATAGAAAAGTGGGAAATGCACTAATGACAACAGTGCAGAGAGGTTCTCAGGGGCAAAAAGGTCTATTCCTCGTTGCCATTCAGCTTGCAAGCCACATGTATCTCGAGCACACGGTCGGCTACCTGCAAACCGTACCTTTTTCCCGTACTTGAGGTTTGCAAGCCAATTAATAGAAATTTTTAATTCAATTTGAATTGATTATTTTTTAACAGAAATGTGTTCAACGCAAAATTCTTATAAAAGTGCATATCCTTCTCATGGGAATCCGTCAATTTTACGTTGTAAGTTTACAATTTTAAAAATGAAATAAAAATGCATCAATTCCACCAAACCGTGCCAATATCGTCGGATTGTCAAAAAATTTACACGCATTTCGAATAAAATTTTGCGCTGAATTCATTCACATCAACATGAAATAAGTACGGTCTACATTGAAAATTTTCAATAAATTGGTCTTCATAGCTCCACTACTGAAGAAAAATAAAGAAAAGAGGGACGATCGAAGATAGGTGGCGGACCGGTGACCGCACGTGTACCGCTAGTAAGCAACAAAACGCAACAAGGAGAGAGACCTTTCACTGCCGAGAATCCCTCCCCGCTATTGCCAGTAGTGCACTAACTAACGCTTTTTCTGATTTTCTCCACCTATCTCCGGAAATCGAACAGACTATAATGTTTTAACTTGCATCTTGGAAAAAGGCTACAGAAGTCACTTGTCGTCAAAATTTGACTATCTGCGATTTTTAACGACCTTTCAAGCTGCTTACCTGTGCTCGATAAAACTTCTTGACTGCCGAAACTATTGCGCTTGATAGCACAGAGTTTCAAATGGAGAAAAAACATGTTTGCCAAATTAAACAAGTCACCACCGCAAGTAAATTATAATAAATCAAGCTAGAGCAGACGATGCAAGAAATTGAATTCAATTCATAACTGTGAAAACTACGCATTCACAATTTACTTGAAAGAGACAGATACCTGTTAGAGAAAACTTGACTGTTGCAACCATGAACTCTATTATTCCGTGAGGTTTCAAACAACTGTCAGGTATTTTACGATGGTTTCCAGAGATTTAACAAAATAATAACTTGGAACTAGATTCAATACAATTGCTTTAAAAAATATTTAATCAAAATTAGGTTTTCAGATCTTTGCGGCTTGGAAAAATGCAAAGACAGAAATACGGTCATTTTAGCAAATACAATTTTTGCTTTTGTTCCCAAACCAAAACTTTCCATCAGTTTTTGAGACAATTTGAATCAATTAAATTGATTTTTTTGAAAAATTGACAAAGCTAACGAAGATAATCCTGTGCTTCTTTCTATATGGTAAAATGCAGAGAAATAGTAAGGTCAAAAACTTCTAATCTTTTCATCTCTAGAGAACCATAAATAATCAGTCTACTTTTTTTACTTTTTGTAACCCTCCACCCAGAACTGATTAAGCCTGCTAAGAACTATTCATAAAAGTAAACAAATGGAGAGGAATTTTATTTGGCATGAAGCCAAATCATCATTATAGTATAAGACACAATTTTCATTGTAAAAAAATAGCTAGGGGAACTTAGAAAAAAAAAAAAACCATTTGGAAACATTCGGATCCAATTTTTCAATAAAGTCTCAAATTCGCTCAAAAGAGCTTTCAAAAAGGTCGGGTCCAGTGGCGTAGCGTGACTTTCCAAAGAGTGTTAGCATAAAATGCATGTAAACATCTCAAAACCTACAAATCCCTCTTCCTCCCAAAGTTTGGAGTAATTATTTGCGAGAATAGCTGCAAGAATAATATAACGTTTTAGAAATGTTCAAAAAAAGGCACTGATGTTACAGCTTTTCTATGAAATGCAGCCTTTTGTTCAGGAAATGTTTTAAAACAGCCACCTTAATTGAAGTATCTTTGTTATCATTAATGTCGTCTATACCAAAAAACACAGCCAGTTTCATAGGAATATCGTTGTTATCATTAATGTCATCTTTAAGGGCCGAACCTACTAAAAAAAAAAATGCGGAGCAAACCGTACTACTCAATAAACAAGTTCTATGCTGATTCTGTCTAAATATAAATCTAGAGCACCTCAGACTAAAATTTCTGATTAAGTTTTTGAATAACAGACTAAGTTCTCCTCTATTTCTGTTTAATTTTTGTCTAAATTCCTCTAATCTCTGTGTTTCTACTTGTGTCAATATCAGTACCAAATGACCTTGTATCATAACCTATTCCTAAAAATTATTATTACTATTTATTGCATTTTAAATGCACAGTTTAATATTTACTCTCACCCTATTTTAGGTATTCTGGTAAGAAACTTTAAGGGACCACAAAACTTTTGATAGAATGTTGTCGTAAAACTTCTCCACATTCACAGCGCAGAAGTTAGAAATCATAGATTATCAACCCTCCTCTTGAAACAATATTAAAAAGATGATGTCGAAATTCTCTAAAAGGAAACAGTTTATAGAAATTGAATAGGTGGCGGGTGAGCTCTGTCAGTTTCAAATTTGCTCTGGAAATTTTCACCACGATCTTTTGTATCAATCATTTTACTTTGCTGGGTTTGAAATTTCTATAACCTTGCTTTTTGGAGAATATTTTCATCGAAGGAAGTTCAGAAATTAGAAGGAGACAGAAGAGAGAAGCATTTGACAAATAATTTATTCAAGCTTAGATTCATTAGAGGTGGCAGACACAAAAACTGCCGGCTACACAATACCTATGACGACTTCAAAAGTTACTGAGAAACTGGCAATCTTGAACCACAAATGTATCTTAATAGATCTTGAGAAGACTTGAAAAATTAAAAAAAAAAAAAAAAGAAAAAAAAAAAAAAAAAAGAAAAAAGAAAGAAAGAAAGAAAAAAAAGGACAGTAAAGTAGATACCTAACGCTTAAATCTGCTTTAAATTTATGGCAAGTAGAAACGCAGCAGAATCAATAAATAAGTTCACTTAATGGAGGGGGTGGGGGGGGGGGGGGTGACATTTAGTTGGAAAGTTTACAGAATACCATTACCATTATTATAATTACAACTCTCAAGTCACATCATTTGCTCTGGTGTAAAAAGATCAGAGCACCAATCCCACAAATGAAACACAGGATTCTGTACTAAGCCATTTCTCCTTTTACGTCACAGAAATAAATAGTACAATGTGATTCTTTTCAGTACAAGTTTTGCTAGTAATTCATTATAATTAGCCCTTTCCGGTCCACGGCCGTTTTACCCGGCCGCCGTAGCTGGTCCACATACTTTTTGCCGATTTTCGGCCTTTTTCGAGTTATCCCGAAAAAAGTGAAAATATGCGAAGTAAGACAAGGTTAAGCCAGTTGTCACCGTTGCCGACTGCAAGACTAGTTCCTTAAGTGTTCACCAGAGCCCGCCACACGCTGGACGAGTCGAATATATCCGACATCGACTGCAGAACAAGTTTAACTTTCGTGTCGAATATATCCGACAGTGGACCGGAACTGCTTTTTCGTATTGTCGGATATATCCGACATTGGACCGGAAAGGGTTAGGTAGTCTCTTGGTTCTTGTTTTGCTATTTCTTAGTTCTGGTTTTGCTGTCGTTTGGTTCTTGTCTTGCTATTTCTTGGTTCTGATTTTGCTGCCACTTGATTCTAGTCTCACTGTCACCTTAATCTAGCATTGAGATTGTACTCGCTCAGTCGAAAATTACGGATTTAGAGCGAAAACAAAGTAATTGCGAGACGATTGTCAAGTGATACCAAGATATCAGCCAAGCAATAACAAGAAGGTGACCACGCGATAGCGAGACCATGGCAAAGGAATAAGGATACAATATCCGAGCGACTGCAAAACTATAACAAAACGATAAAAACTGAAATAGAGGGATAAATTTTTTAAGTGGAGAGGACAGGGCAAAAATTGTCATTGAGGATTTTATGCAAACAAGAAAGAGAACATCGCATACTTTGCCTACTATCCGATGTTGGCATGGAACCTCTTCTTGCCAGTCGTTCCATTAATTCTACACTAAGTTGACCTACGGGGGCAGAGCCTCTTCTCCTTGTATTCTGAAAAAATAATTGGAAAAAAACAATTGTATTTTTTTGTGATAAACAATTGAGTACATTTCTGGAAGAAGGGTCCATTAAACAACAGGTGTCACATTCACATTAAAACCTCATTTGCTCAGGATGCTTAAGATGATTCCAGGGTCGATTAGTTCCATCTGTTCACACCACGTCGCGCTGCTCGAAAAGTAAACAGTTTTTGGCTAAATTTGACGAATTCACGCTAAAAACACAAATTTGAGGAACGTCAGCGCCTGCGAGCACACTTCAGGAAGTTACCCTGAAAGTTTCAGGCTGAAACACTCAAAAATAAAGCCGGAAATTATGAGATACGAAACTTCCCGTAAGCCGCAATGAGTGCGAGTGAGGCAGATAGACGTATCATCACTCGCGCTCACTCTCACTCACTAGGCTTATGGCGAAACGAATTTCATAATTTACAGTTTTAATTTTGAACCAATTTTACTCATTTTGGGCTCAAAAAATCCATAAAAAAATTTGCAGGTGCTGACATTATTGGATTTTGCGTTTTATCTATGGTTTCAGTTTAAAACGTCAAAAACACGACTTTTCCAAAAAGCGACTAGTGGCACTATCCATCGGATTGAAATCTGGAAAAGTTTCGCCTGGAATCACCTTAATTCTTGGGAAGAGAAAACCCATTGTTTTATGAGCCTTTTTTTCAGAAATGTCCTCCATTAAACAAGTCATACATAAGGACCGTTCCAACCTACAGCATAACTTAAAAAAATGCAGTTTTAAGGAAAAATGTGTTTACACAGTTTTAGTTCATGTTTTGCAGCCGCAGTGGCCAGAACATCCGACCAGTTATTATTTTCCAGTGAACCATGTCTTTCTAGAACCATCAAAACCAGGACAAAAATATGTTGAGTTGAATCATAAATATTCCACTCATTTGGGTTCGGTATACTTGCTCGGAAATTGGCTGTTTTTACGAGAAAAACTAAATACACCAACTTCAAGAGAATGATAATAGACTCTTTCAATAAATAAGAAAGAGAAATGAAAATGATGGAGCACTTTGCACCAGCATTACCAAGATTCACTCTCGATACACACACGACGATAGATTGAACACCTCCTCTGTGCTTGTTAGCTTTTAATGAAACAAAACCAAAACATTTTGTTAAATTTTTCAGCGGAAAAATCTAATTGGAACATTCACTAAAAATACCAGAGACAAAGCACTACACTAAAATACATAGGGAAGATTTGAGGCGGGCCGAATTTTTGTGGATTCATCAAAATTGTTGCATAATGTTGAATGGTGAGCACAGTTGAGCACTCTCCGCTTCACTTTCCAGCCACACCCAGCCTATTCCCCCTATCCTGGGTTTATCGAAAATCACCATTCAACACCATACAATGATTTTGATGAATCCGCAAGCACCAGACAGATGTGCCTCTGCTGCAGCCAGTTCGCGAGACTCGGAATTTCCAAGTCAAACATCAAATATTCAAGTATACAACTCTTTAATGCGCTGCCAGGAGAATTAAAGGGTTTGTTCAGGGAGAGCAAATTCTACCTTTTCATTTCTAAATTGGAGCAATACCTCCTAAAGAATCCCTTCTACTCTCTACAACAATTTCTAAACTGATTCATAAGAATATTTATTTATTTGTTATTCATACAATTGTAATTTGACTTGTACCATGGTCACTTAATTCATTGTGACCTCAATGTATTCATAAATAAATTATTATTATTATTAAAGAGCTCTGTCTCTATTTGTCTCTGAAAGATACACTGCCCTTTTGTCAATCAAGCTGGGTCAATTCCTGTCACATCTATAAAGTAAATAATGAGCATTAGGGTCTAAAAGCGAGTTTGCTGACAAGCTACGATGATTGGATATAAGAGCTAATGAGCTTGAAAAAAAAAAATTAGTGCAGACAAATCGTAGATTTCTGATCTGTTCATTTCTTTTGCATGCTCTCATCCAGTTATTTTGCAACAGTTTCAAGTTTAATTTTTGTGCCTTGAATGGTGATAGAGAGCAAACAAATTTGCATGTCTCTACAATCATTAGAGCATGACAATTAAACTTCTGGCTCAAAGCAAAGCAAGAATTAGAAACGGGAGTTTGGTATTTCAATATTTCGGGAGAGAGTTTAAATAAACGCCGATAGTAGAATAAAAAAAGGTTAACTTCAGAGAGACATCAAAAGTCAAGAAGTTGACAAATCGGAGTATTCCAGAGGAGTGTCGATCAAGAATTTCAAAACGACAATGAGATTTTAATTTTGAATAACACCAAAATCCTAGAGAGTTTTGGAACATTTCAGTGTTGGAAGTTGAAATCCCCCCACCCCCACCCCCACCCCCACCCCCACCCCTTCCCCACCAGTTAGAAAAATGCGGACATTGTTTCTATGAGAAATTTCAACATCAAAATTAGTAAATTTATGTGCAAGTGATAATTTTTGTAGTTAAGAGCCACCAGCGTTGCCGGTGAACACAATACTTTGTACTGCCACGACAATATATGACAACCTTTACACCATTACAGTTGAAGGCATGTGAACATGGATGTCCTAAAGTTTGAATTAAAAATTCAAGGTCCTCAAAGGCTAATTTTGCCATCCAAATTTTTAATGCGTTACCTAAAGAGCTGACATTATTCTTATAGAACGGACAGATTGAACCAATTTTTAATAGTTCTTTTCAAGGATCTTTCTTTTGAAGGAAGCATTGTATAAGATTGACGAACTCTGGAGCAGTATAGAAACTAATTCTCTGAATTTTTGTCCTTTAGAATATTATTTAGTAGTATGTAGTTTCTTGACCTGTGCCATAGCTGCCTCTTGCGGCTCCATGTATGTACCATAAATAAACATGGAAATACCAAACTCCCAAGCCAGGCATTGGACGGACAAAATATTCAAGATTAGGCAACTCTGGTGCATACATCATCAAAAAAGGAATCAAAGACGCTTACCTGTGGTATGGCTAGTCTCCTGACATCCAACGAGTCTTTTCTAGGATTCACATTTTCTTTTTCACAGATTTTTGCAAATTTTCTAATTTTTTCGCGGTCACTATCATCGGTCGAGTCTCGTTTGATACCCGCACAATCACTATCACTACCGCCAGTCCGACTAGATGACGAGGATGATATACTAGTGGAGTGACCGATGGGTTCACCGGAGGTTGACATATATCTAGTCCTTACGTACGGCTGCAGCGGAGGGAACGTTTGTTGCCTTTGCAGTGACCTACACGAAGGAGGAGGAGCTAACGATGCATTACCATGCAATACTGAAGATAGGCGACTCGCTTCCACATGAGTTGTTATTGAAGCTATACTGAGTTCAGGCAACAGATTCTCCGCGCTGACAGGCCTTTCGTCGTTGCTACCGCAATCCGACGATCGTTGGAAACTCGTGTTGCTACATGAAGACATCTGCGACAGCTGAAGCTCTTCCTCTTCTTCTTTAACATTTGATATCTGTCCGATGGTGAATCTTCGAGACTTCTCGTCGCGGTAACGGATGTTGTCGCCGGTGGATAATGTGTTGCCCCAAGTTGTCGTGGGTGGAGGAACGTTTGGATGCGAAAGACTCAAAGGAACGGAGTGTCTCCTTCCAAGGCGATCAACTGTTTCCAAGACAACTGTCGGAAGAGATGATCTCCTTGAATCATCCGATTCTTGCGCTTCGCTGATCTCGTCGCCAATTTCTTCTGCCTCAGAGATTTCTGTTCGAGTCTCTTCAGCGAGTTCTTGCTGGAGTGCTGTTTCCCAACGACCCTGGTTATCTCTCAAATTCTTAATCATTTTGTTTGATAATCTAGTGCAGAGGAATCTATCCCATTCTTCTAATAAAGGAGCGACTACAAACCGGAAAAAACCTGAAAATGAAGAGAATAGACTCTTTATAATTGTCAGAAACAAATTAGTATGTTTACTAGTTTTTAATAAATTATTCTTCTAGGATACTTTTTTTTTTTTATTTTTTTTCCAACTTTGATTGAATATTGGAGAAATGTTTTATCTTGAAACAATAATTGGCTAAACACAAATCATAGAGAATTAAATTTTGATTCTTTTAAAAAATACTAAAGGTCTTCAGCTATTATAAAATTCAAGATACATCCATTCTTGTCCAGAAAAACATTAAAAAATTACTATGCTCTTAAAAAAGCAAAAGAAAATAAGACAGCAAACATTACACAGTAATTTTCATTTCTCACTAATAATTCTAGTGCTTGATAAAAAAAAAATTATTTAAAATACTTCCAGAACCCCCTCTAAAAAAATTAAAAAAGTCTGCTTGTTCAAGAGTATAGAAAATGGGGAAAAAATGAAAATAAAAAAATTGGAAAAAATCGCATTTTCATAGTACCCATAGTAACTCCCTGGGAGTACCCTGCCCTAGAAAAAAAATCTCCCCTGATAATGAGTCTAAAATTTTAGGAGCTGGTGGTAATCGATTAAGAGAAGAAAAAAATTGGAAATTTTTTTTGATGTGGGTTGCATTCCTGCCCCTGAAGCAGCAAAACTACAAAAAATATGCGGTTTCCTGGAACGCAAATAGCTTTTGACAGAGCGCTTCAAATTGAATGATCTTCAGCTACAATGAAAGATTAGACCGTCATCTTGCAATGTCACAGGCTTTCTTAGTTTTATTGAGGGTAAGTATTTTTTCCCCCTTAAAAATTAGTCTTTTTCAATGTTTTTTCACCTTCAAACAAATACAGAAAATTGAGTTCATTATTAATCACAAAACCCCCAAGTAGTTGCATAGAGCTAAAAATGTTAGTTTAAAAAAAAAAAAGAAAGAAAAAGAAAAAAAGTCTTTAGCTGCATTAGAAAAAAAGTAACATGTGTTTCCGTGCAGAGAAAATGAAAGAAATTAAATGATCTAAAACAGAAAAATAAGAGCAAAAACAATTTTTGCCCTTCAACCATGGCTGATTTTATTTGGACGGAAGGAGATATTGTTACCTGCTTGTATTTTGGGAATAGAGGTAGAATGCCTATCACAGAGAGAAGTGACTGGTAGGTTGAGTTGTCTCTCGTAGTCACCCTGTCGAAAAAATTCTTCACAAACTTTTTGACTCCACTTATAGCTAATATCCCATGGCCGGCATGGATTTGATATGTCTGCGCATTTTAGAGCGATTTGAAGTATAAAATGTCTATTCTCATGGAGTTTCATATCTAATGTGTTATGATCTAATGCATCCTGTTACAAAAAAAAGTACACACACATTAATGTAGATCTCAAGGTAGTTTAGGAAAGTAAGAAAGACACAAGAGGCATTCTCCTGTTAGGAGGGAAAAGGTAAAAACCATAAAATTGACAAATTACCCAAAAAAAACAACTTAAGGTGATTCCAGGCAAATCTTTCCCCGATATCAATCCGATGGATAGCGCCACTTGTCACTTTTGGGAAAAGTAGTGTTTTTGGAATTTATATTGAAAACAAACAGAAATGCAAAATCCAAGACTCACTTTTACTCACTTGCATGAGTAATGTTTTTATGGATTTGTTGAGCCGAAAACGAGCAAAATTGGTTGAGAATTATAATTTATAGCCGTAACTTATGAAATTCATTTCGCTACAAGCTGAGTGAGTGCAAGAGATGCTATGTTTATCTGCTTCACTCGCACTCTTTGAGGCTTAGGGGAATTTATGTACTTCCAATATCCTGCCTTTATTTTTGAGCGTTTCAGCTTCAAACTTTCAGGGTATCTTTCCGAAGTCTGCTCGCAGGTGCTGACATTTCTCAAATTTGTATGTTTTGCTTAAATTCATCAATTTAAACCAAAAACGGTTGACTTTTTGAGCAGCGCGACATGATGTCTCAAATTCTAACTAATCGACCCTGGAATCACCTTAAATGCATAGTTTCCAGTAGCGGCTCATGCAATTTGACAATCGTGTTGAGTTGCCATTTAAACCTCTACAAAAGTATAGATATATTGGGGATGCAATTGCACCTCCTGACAATCGATTGTTTTACGTAGGTTTGACTGGAGATAATGCATTGTTGCCAAATTGCACGAGCCGCCACTGGTAATTTCCCCATTCAGTTTTACAAAACCACTTCGGTTTTGTATAAATTGAGTTACAGCTCAACTTACACAGAGAAGTTGTATTTAGAGGAGACCAAGCGTACATCCCAGAGGCGCTATGTTCAGCAATTTTGCAAGAACTCCATAGAACACATATCGGAATCACAAAGATAGAAAGTCTCGCAAGAATGTTCCATGAAGTCATCCTTTTTATTCTGTTTTGTGAGTTAATTCGTGATACTGGTTAATCTACTGATGAATTTTATGATAAGTGAAACATCAAGCCCAAGTAAACTAGTTTTTGGAAATTTTTTTAAATTCCATTTAGATTACGGTGAAAAGTTGTAGCTGCCCATGAAAAATTTCCAACCTGGTAGCTAACTTTGTAGCTAACCTCTGAAAAGCTTCATCGCCTCCTTTGAGTTAGACTTGGAATAATCCATTTTTTCCTGGGATTTGTGCTCTAGCAAGAGGAATATATTTTAAGAATAAGAACCCAGCTGCCCCTCCACCATGCTATAGCTCTTTATGCCAATGTTTCACAGTGAATGGCTGGGCTGTAAGGGATGACAAGGAATAAGACACAGGGACACCACATTTGCAAGAAATCCCTGCTACAGGAAGGGAGGCAGGGAAGGGAGATAGAAAAAAGAACACCAGGATGTCACCTTCGCGAACTTGATAAAAAATCTTATTTTTGGTGTAAAGACTTTACAAGTACTTAAGATTCACAAGTTTACAAAGATGATGAGTGAATCTTTGGATCGGAACAGGCTGAAAGTAAGTCAAGACGTTTGGATTAATTTTCGTACCTTAAACTGTGTGAGAAACTCTTGCTGTCGAGTGATATCCGTGGCAAGAATGAGTGAACTGATTTGCTGATCTAAAAGCTTCCTAGATTCTGCTGATAACTGGTCAGCGACACTGCTCTCCAGTAAACAACCTATTGCTGATCGCCAATGATGATTCTCTAATACTGATGTGTTCTGCAAACAGATGAATGAAAAGTCAAAAGAAAATAAACCACTAGGTTGAGTATCCATTTTATAAAGAGCCAGAAACCTTACCTAACGACTCGGAGAATGTGAAGGAAGTGTAAAATCCTTCTTCCTGTACCTAGTCCTGGACAGAGTTGCCAGATACGAAGTCAAAAGGGAAAAATATCCAAAAACTTGCAACACTGGTTCTGTCTTTTAGCAAGATATTAAACTATAATTAAGAACTCATTAAGTACAAAAGAGTTGATGGATGACAGTTGAGTATCATAAGATCTGAGATAAAATTGTTCTCATTGGTAAAGACATTAATTCTCAACACTATTACTATTCCAAACAAAATTCTCACAGTTCTGAAACTAGTAAATAGTGTACAAAGTTACTGCTCTAAATGTTGCCTTTATTTAGTACTTTGACTGAAATACTGAGTATTTACGCCTACCAACAGATGATCAGCACCTGCATTGCATTTTAATGGGTTTTTTGAGCTAACAACCGGCAGACTTGACACAGAATGGGGCTCTTGCTAATATTTTCTATACCTATGCGATTGGATTATGGATACTTAATTATTGATCATTGCATAAAATCGAAAATTACGAAGAGCACACTAAAAATGACAAAATTTACTCACAGACTCACAATATTAATGAAAAGTTTAAGGCGTAGTGGTAGTGGCAGAGCAGGTTCCATGGGAGATTCCTACCTAATTTGAGACTATCCTCTGTGTGTTTCTATAAAGACAGTGACCAATTAGATAGGAATATCCTATAATACCTACATGGCTCTGTCATCTTTGCGCTTGACACTTAAGTATTCAAAGCTGTTTCTAAATGTCTAAATGGATTTTTCCATTGTCGGTCAAGGCCTTTTAAAAACATCATTTGTGATTGCTTGCATATTAAGCATAGCGGACGTTAAAAAAGTCCACATAATTGGTGTAGGTACGGGTTGTAGAGGGGTGTGTAGTGTCCAAAAAATCCGCTAGGGCGAAGCATGTCTCGGCTACTGGGCGATCTTAGCGTGTGCAAAATTGGCCGACCACTGAAGTGTTAAATGGCAGAGCTACGCAGGTGTCATGAAGGATTCTTGTCTAATTTTTCTCTCTCTCTCTCTCTCTCTCTCTCTCTCTCTCTCTCTCTCTCTACAGAAACACACAGAGGAAAACCTCAAATTAGATAGAAATCTCCCATGGTACCTGCATAGTTACTCTGCAAGTTATTTTGTAAGTCTGTGAATGAATTTTGTAATTAATTAAAGTGCTCATCATAATTTTAGTTGGTTTTTACGCAAGAATTAATTATTCAATTGCTTATAGCAAAAGTTATCAAGAGCCCCATTAAAGTTGTAATCCTTCAAGGTAATTTCGATCATCTATTAAGTTTGAGTGAGAGTGAGTACTGCCACTCACACTCGTTGTGAAGTTCACTGAGATTGCTGTGAAAAACTCAAGGCAAGCAAATGTAAGTTGCATGCTAGATTTACTTAAATTTTGGCTCCCTGTGCACACCACTGTGGATTGATTATTGGATATTGAATATTGAATACGTACCTCATAGAGTGCTGCCAAATGATTAGAAGTTGCGATTAAAAAAGGCTGATTCACACCAGGATGGTCTAAATCATGAGCTACCGCAGCAATCAACGCAGCCATTATTTCTAAGGGAGTCAAATGTTCCCGGATCTGTAACATTCAACATTATTAACAATTATTTTCCACTTCAAAAGCCTCAAACAATTTCTTGCAACGAATCCATTGCCTGCTTTAAGTTTTGGATTTATAAGGTTTGAAAACAAAAGAATTTTGAAAGAAAAAACGAGACAAATGAAACTAAATTCATGAGAAGAGCCAATCTTGTATTAAAATTTTTTAAAATGACTTACATAAAAAGCAAAGCCAAAAGCCTTTCAATCAACAAGATCATTATTAGTGGCACAAAGTGTAATAACAAGAAAAAATTAAAAATACATAATAATATAATAAAAATGGAGCTGTTGTAAACTTTTGCTACCGGCTTATTAAGATGATTCCAGGGTCGATTAGTTTGAACTGTGGACACCACGTCGTGCTGCTCAAAAAGTCAACAGTTTTCTACTAAATTTGACGAATTCACGCTAAAAACACAAATTTGAGGACGTCAGTACCTGCGAGCATACTTCAGGAAGATACCCTGAAAGTTTCAGGCTGAAACACTCCAAAATAAAGCCGGAAATTATGAAACACGAAAGTTCCCATAAGCCTTAATGAGTGCGAGTGAGGCAGCTACACGTAACATCATTTGCGCTCACTCTCACTCACTAAGCTTATGGCGAAACGAATTTCATAATTTATGGCTTTAATTTTGAACCAATTTTGCTCATTCTCGGCTCAAAAAATCCCTAAAAAAATTTTGCAGGTGCTGACGTTACTGGATTTTGTGTTTTATCTATGGTTTCAGTTTAAAACGCCAAAAACTCGACTTTTCCAAAAAGCGACTAGTGGCGCTATCCATCGGATTGAAATTTGGAAAAGTTTCGCCTGAAATCACTTTAGGGAGCTTGAAAATTGTTGATGATATTTTTTTCTGCTTTTGAAGTTATTTTAGGCTGTTTTCAATGTAATTTTTTGATCTTGTGAGAATGGAAATCTTCCTGAATGTTGGATACAACATCAAATACAGACCTTTTCTTCTTGAAGAAAACAATGCATCGCCTGGGTAACATCCGTGGCATGTATTGAATTATGATAAGGATTTGTACTATGATAACCTTCTTCAATTAAACCTGCAACAACACAGTGTCGAAGGTTATGGATTAGCAGTCAAGCTGAGACCAACATTACAGGAATATTGCAGAGTAATCCTCTACTGAAAGATATCGTTGCTATGAAAAATCAATGGCAGCAAATGCAATCTTGCAACGTTACATTTAGTTCATAGTCCAAACCCATGTAAAATATTGATTCGAGGGAGTGCATCGTGCACTTTCAATGTTTCGACCTTTTTCATGACTGTAAATGGACTAAATGTAACGTTGCAAGATTGCACGCATCACCTCTGTAAAAAATGAAAATTTAAGACTGAAGTAAAGTACCCTCAAGTACAAAATGTATGTAAAAAGATCTGTCGCTTTCCTGTAAAACTTGTATATATAACATGATCTCTCTTGAATTTTGCTTCATAGTTAAACTTGAATGACACTGCCCCTGAGCAACCATTTTCATCAAATTTGATTGCAATTACACAGGAGATACAACTTCACTGCTTAAAAAACTACAGCTAATTTTAAGTCGGCAAAAAAGTGCTCCTTGAAGTGTCGCAATTTGTAGGTCCTCATTGAATGTGTTCACATATTGCTTCTTTTTTTTTTTGCTTATTGCTTATTGCTTTTTTGTTAGTAATACTCATGATTTGATAAAATTTTAATAAAATATTAAATATTAAAATTTTAATGTCAATTTGTCTGAGTTTCATCGTTTTTCCCACGGACTCCTCACTTTATAAAAAAGGTTAAAAAAAGCCGGTTTGACGTAAATATACTAAAACAAAAAGGAAAAATCAATGAAAGCCGATTTACGTGATGCTTTGTTTAGAAACTCTGCAGAATGGTTTTTATAGCTATACTAACATGTATTGACAGGAGAGGGAAAAAAAAAAAAAAAAAAAAAAAAAAAAAAAAAAAAAAAAAACTTACTAAACAATTTCCAAACTTCTACAACGTCTAGATTGAAAAAGTCCATCAGCCCATACCAGTGGAACAAATGAACACATAAAACAGGTAGAGATCGTCCTGAAATAAAAATAAAACATTTCAATTCCACAAAGTAAAGTAAAGTTAAGAGAATAAAAGAGGGAGACAAAATTTGGGCGAAGGAATCCAGCTAAGCAGGAAAAATTTTTACTGGTCGTGGTCGAAATCAGAAAAAAATCAAAGGGGTCTACCATTGGCGGATCCAGCCCTCGCGAACGGGGGGGGCGAACTTGGGATTTATGCCCCCCCCCCGGAGACCACCTTTTCCTCTTTTCTCTCAACCTTTCCCTCTTTTTCTCCTCTTTTCCCCCTTTTTTGGCCGAACGGGGGGGGGGGGGGAGTGGGGTTTCCCTCCCCCCCCCCCCTCCCCTCTGTATCCGACAATGAGGATTACATAGTCCGTTTTTTTCGGCCGAAAAATATAGACTTGTCTCAAAATGGATTAAACATGAGCTATATCTATGGAGAAAGGCTTCAAAATCGATTCCGATAGTCGTTCAATCAACCCGAGCAACGCTTCATTTACGGGATATTGTTGGTTTTCTGCCGAGATTCCTAGTTTTTCAAAAGATCCAAGATTTTTCAATTCCGAATTTGATTTCGCAAGAAGAAAGCTTCTGAAAAGTGAAAATACGAGGTGTCTCAGACCCTTCGGCACGCTTTCATTGTGGCCAAACTAAGGCAAAAATGAAAATTCGGGGAAAGACGTGTAACGTGTGTCGACCCTAAAGAAGTCGAAGAACATTTTTTCAGCCCCCAAAAACACCCCGTAAGGATTATTTAGGGGGGGTGGGTACCCGCATCTCAAAAAAATCAAATGGAAGGGGTATGTTTCGACATTGGAATCTAGTACGGCATAAAAAAAATGAATTTTTTTACCCATGATTTTTGTTTTCTAAAAACCACCCTTTACTGAGTTAAGGATGGTTTCAGACAATTTTAAGGAACATTTCTAATTAACTGCTGTGACTCTCCAAATTATTGGATTTGAGAAAAACCAAAAGTTTTCTGAGAGGACAAGTCAAGGGCTTTCTTTTGATGTATCACAAGCCTATTTTTTGTGAAAAAATGTACAAAGGCCCCCTTCTCCCAAAATTTTGGGGCTTCGGGGGGCTCTACATAAAAATTGTCAAATGCAAAGGTACCGCTTATGATACATCATTTGAACGGCCTTTAAGAGACCAAAATAATGATGCCTCCTAAAAGTCGTCTAAAGGACCCCTTTCAAAATGGAGGCAATTTGAAGATTTGGGGGCTCAAGGGGGGACCTTAAAAAAACCCCAAAATTGAGCGATACATGGCTGAAATGATCTTAAATAGTGAAAAACAATGGCGCAAATTGAGAGTCAAACCGCAGTGACGATTGACATATTTGTTATTTTCGATCCAAAGATTACGACCGATTGAAATTTAAGGGTGCCTTTCTTGGAAACTCAACTACCTACCCCTAAATTTCAATCGGCCGCGACTTTGGATTGAAAAGTCGGTAACATGGCGGAGGGATTTTCCCTTTTCCCCCTTGACCAGTGGCGGCGCGTGCATTCGCACAATCTGGCAACGTTGAATTTGGTCCGTCTAAACCCATGTTAAATATCAATTGGACGGAGTACAGTGTGCACCCCCAATATTTCGACCTTTTTCGTGACTTTAAAGGACAAAAATCGACGATTGCACTCTGCATATCCTCTCTCTCCTGGAAAATGAAGCGAAAATTAGTCATTGTTCTCTGACGCACTACAAATGTTAATGAAAATTAATGATTTACTGTACCTCCAGTGACATTGTCTAATGTAAAAGCGTTAAAAGGCCACTGCCAAACTTTATCCAGCAAACACTGAAACAGAAGAATAAAAAGAAAAATCGTCAGCTAGTTTCACTAATTAAGATAAATGCAACAAGCATGGGCGCCCGCAGCGGGGGGCAAAAGGGGGCACTTGCCCCCCCCCCCCTGGAATTCAAAAAAGTCAAAATTTCACGGTAAAAAATGGAAGGAAAAAAGGAAATGCAACGCTAATCAAAGGAGTAATAGTTAAAAAACTTCATTATTTGTTCATTTTGTAATTTTAACTCATTTTTTTCAAGGAATAGTAGAATTAAACATTTTCCTTGATATCATTTTTTGTCTGCTGTCCCTTTATCCATTAATCAAACACGTCAAAATTATTACTATTATTTGATACACAAACCATGGCTTAATAGTTGTACACAATTTGGATGAAAAACACAGTTTTCCCCTTTCCGCCGGAGGGGGGGGGGGTCTTTTTAGACCTTCCATTGAGGTTCAACAATTTTGCCCCCCCTTAGAAAATTTTCTGCGGGCGCCCATGGCAACAAGTAAATATACTTGGACGGTTTTAAGCAGAAAGGAAGCAAATGCTATTAATTTCTTATGTCAATGGTTGTTTTCTCCCAAAGATCATCCAATTGGCGGCTGAAAGACGGTCACAAGGCGAACCTTTCCGAAGAGATGCGTCCAGAAAATGGCAATCTAGCTAACTGCAGCAATGGATTCCATTGGCGCGGCGAAGCATATGGAATCTGGCAACGTTTCAGTTTGTCCAAGTATTTGAACCAACATAAAATATCGAGCTATTAGGTGTGCAGTGACAGTAAAGAACTCGACCTTTTGCATGGGTTTAAATGGATAAAATACCAAAAACGTTGTCAGTCAACTATTTTTTCGATACTCGCAGCACTTTTAATTATGGATCCAGTGGCACAACTAGAAATTACCTTTCTCTCACTTTGCCCATTAAAATGTGTAAGTTAGAAAAGGATAGGAAAGGAAATTCAATCCCCTCTTCCTATCCTTTTTCTACCTGTACATTCAAGTGAGTAAAAAGAGAGATAGAATGATTTCTATAGTTACGCTACTGTATGGATCGGAGGAAAAATTATAAGACATTGTCTGAGGTAGGGACATACATAATAATTGAAGCCGTCTCCGGTAAAAGGGCCAGAGGCGGACTGGCCCACCGGGACACCGGGAAATTTCCCGGTGGGCCGCGGCCACTTAGGGCCGGTTGGATCGTGAGAGGGAAAAAAGTAAGAAAAAAAGAGAAAAAAAAGGAAAAAAGAAAGGAAGAAAAAAAGGAAGAAAGGAAGAAAAAAGGAAAAAAGAAGAGCGAGAGGAAGAAAAAAGAAGGAAAACACCAGAGACAAAGATAAAAGTGAGGCCGTGCATGTATTTATACTTGGTAAATTTGGGCTGCGGGCCAGTCATTCGATTTTTTAGGGCCGGGCCGGGCCGATCATTCGAATAGGGCCGGACCGGGGCGATCATTCATTCGATTTTTTAGGGCCGATCCGATCATTCGATACTTCAGGGCCGGGCTGGGCCGATCATTCGATATGTCAGGGCCGGGCCGGTTACTCAACACGTTTTGGACGGGCCGGGCCGGGCCTGTCATTCGATAAATTCGGGTCGGGCCGGGGAGGGCTATATTCATTCGTTTTAAGTGGGTCCGACCGGGCCGGGCCGATCATTCGCTTCATTAGGGCTGGAACGAAAGCAGAGAGGAAATATTTCAGAATGTTTAGGTAGCCCTGAAAAGTGCTTTTCTTTTTGTTTTACTTTTTTATATTTAATATATTTAAGATAAAATGGCAGTCTCTACCCTGCAAAAACGCATAGAGAGTCAGCGATCATATAGTAATGAAATTGATGACCCAAACCTGCTTCAGATTGTTGTTTTTGACTGTGAAAATACCAAAATTTTCTCGGGGGGGGGGGAACCTCCCAACCTCCCCCCCCAGGTTAGGTTTTCTATCGTGATTTAGATAAAATGACAGTCTCTACCCTGCAAAAACGCAGAGAGTCAGCGATCATATAATAATGAAATTGATGACCCAAACATGCTTCAGATGGTTGCTTTTGACTGTGAAAGTACCAAAATTTTCTCGGGGGGGGGGGGGGGCAACCCCCCTCCCAGGTTAGGTTAGGTTTTCTATCGTCACTAAGATAAAATGGCAGTCTCTACCCTGCAAAAACGCAGAGAGTCAGCGGTCACATAATAATGACATTGATGACCCAAACATACTTCAGATTGTTGTTTTTGACTGTGAAAATACCAACATTTTCTCGGGGGGGGGGGGCGGCAACCCCCCCCCCAAACCCCCCCTAGGTGGGGGGTGTCCCCCCACACCCCCCCCCATATGGGCCGGTCTAAAGTTGGTTTCCCGGTCCGAATTTGGGGGCCAGTCCGCCTCTGAAAAGGGCTCATGAAACAATGGGTTTGCTCTTCCCGAGAATTGTGCATTCTGAGCAAATGGAGGTTTTTACATAAGAGCACACCTGTTGTTTTATGGGCCCTTCTTCAGGAGATGGCCTCATAGTCTAGGCAACCGGGGATTTTAGCCTGCAAGTGTTGGAGAATTATGTCTGAGAGTCGATCATAAAAGTGTTTTGGGTCGCTGGATCCGAATCTGAATTTTGCGTTAGAATCAGAGGGGCGGAAAGGCCGCTATTTTCCAAAATGACGGTCAAGATCACGTTTTGTTGGATTATTTTGCTAACAACTCGTGAGCGATTGATCAAATGCAGAATCTACCTTAGTACGAAATTAAAGTTCGTCGAATTAACAGCGAAAAAGCGTCAGCGCATTATTTCAAAAAAGATCGAATTTGAATGCGCTCCGGAGCCACGAAAAATTATGAAATTCGTCCGTTGCAGCGCATGGCCGGTAAAAAATACGGCCACCTTGCGAAAGGCCGGATTAGATTCCATAAAAAGTAAATCAAAGCGTGAAGAAGTGTGTACAAGCATGCCTATAAGCGTAACAAAGCGTAAAACTGAGGATAAGTGGAGAAGTGCGAAAAAGTGTGACTAAGCGTGAGTTGCTTAGCAAGACTATGGGTGACAAAGCGTAATGGGTCTGTTGTGTACTTTTGCTACATCAATGCAACTCATTGTTTCTAACGTAAAATTCGGCGAAAATAACAATGCGCACATTAAAAACTTTCAAAATCCACTCATTAACTCAGAAAAAACCTTCCATTTCAAACAACCCGCGCTACACTAGACACTATTTCACCGACTTATAACTACATAGATGGAACCATCTCGTTTATGTAAACATGAACAGAACTTACAAACATTTGAATGTTTCGATTAGATGCGTACATTTCTTATATTATTTTGTAATCTTTGATAATCCGAAAAGACCAGACAGCAAATACAGCCAATAGTTCATGTATTTAGAAGGGAATTCCATAATTTTGTAGTTATGATGTTCTTTACTTATGCACGGTGGTTCCGTCTATGTAGTAGTATACCGGTGCAAATAGTGTATAGTCTAGCCCGGGCTGTTTGAAATTGAAGTGATTTCCTGAGTTAATGAGTGGATTTTGAACGTTTTTAATGTGCGCATCATTATTTTCGCCAAATTTTACATAAGAATCAAAGTTCTATAATGTTGTAGTAAAAGTATGCAACAGACCCATTAAGCTTGGGGAAGCGTGACGAAGCGTGTACAAGCGTGACTAAGCTGAGGGATGGTGAAAACTGAATCGATAGAGGGGTCACAGGTCACAAACTGGGTTTTGGCGACATCACCTTTTTGCCCATGTTGCATAACAAAGAGTTGGCAGTCAAGCGCCCCCAGTTTCAAAAGATATGAAAACCCTTGAGGGCGATCGATTCCATTTCACAAGCTGAATCGATAGAGGGGTCACAAGCTGGGGTTTGGCGACATCATCTTTTTGCCCATGTTGCATAACAAAGAGTTGGCAGTCAAGCGCCCCCAGTTTCAAAAGATATGAAAACCCTTGAGGGCGATCGATTCCATTTCACAAGCTGAATCGATAGAGGGGTCACAAGCTGGGGTTTGGCGACATCATCTTTTTGCCCATGTTGCATAGCAATGAGTTGGCAGTCAAGCGCCCCCAGTTTCAAAAGATATGAAAACCCTTGAGGGCGATCGATTCCATTTCACAAGCTGAATCGATAGAGGGGTCACAAGCTGGGGTTTGGCGACATCATCTTTTTGCCCATGTTGCATAACAAAGAGTTGGCAGTCAAGCGCCCCCAGTTTCAAAAGATATGAAAACCCTTGAGGGCGATCGATTCCATTTCACAAGCTGAATCGATAGAGGGGTCACAAGCTGGGGTTTGGCGACATCATCTTTTTGCCCATGTTGCATAGCAATGAGTTGGCAGTCAAGCGCCCCCAGTTTCAAAAGATATGAAAACCCTTGAGGGCGATCGTTTCCATTTCACAAGCTGAATCGATAGGGGGGTCAAAAGCTGGGGTTTGGCGACATCATTTTTTGCCCATGTTGCATACAAGATTTGGGCAGTCAAGCGCCCCCAGTTTCAAAAGTATAAAAACCCCCTTGGGGGCGATCGATTCCTTTCAAAAGCTGCATCGATAGAGGGGTCACAAGCGGGGGTTTTGGCGACATCCCTTTTTGCCCATGTTGCATACAAAGTTGGAGTCAAGCCCCCAGTTTCAAAGATATGAAAACCCTTGAGGGCGATCGATTCCATTTCCAAGCTGACGATAGGGGGGTCACAACGGGGGTTTGGCGACATCACTTTTTGCCCATGTTGCATAGCAATGAGTTGGCAGTCAAGCGCCCCCATTTCAAAAGATATGAAAACCCTTGAGGGCGCGATTCCATTTCACAAGCTGAATCGATGGGGGGTCAAAAACTGGGGTTTGGCGACATCACTTTTTGCCCATTTTGCATAGCAATGAGTTGGCAGTCAAGCGCCCCCAGTTTAAAAAGATATAAAAACCCCTTGAGGGCAAATCGATTCCATTTCACAAGCTGATCGATAGAGGGGTCACAAACGGGGGTTTGGCGACATCCCTTTTTGCCCATGTTGCATAGCAAATTTGGGGTTTTAAGCGCCCCCAGTTTCAAAAGATATGAAAACCCTTGAGGGGCGATCGATTCCATTTCAAAAGCTGAATCGATAGAGGGGTCACAAACGGGGGTTTGGCGACATCATCTTTTTGCCCATGTTGCATACAATGATTGGATTTAAGCGCCCCCAGTTTCAAAAATATGAAAACCCTTGGGGGCGATCGTTTCCATTTCCAAGCTGAATGATAGGGGGGTCACAAACGGGGGTTTTGGCGACATCACTTTTTGCCCATGTTGCATACAATGAGTTGGATTTAAGCCCCCCAGTTTAAAAATATGAAAACCCTTGAGGGCGATCGATTCCATTTCACAAGCTGATCGATAGGGGGGTCACAAGCGGGGGTTTGGGCGACATCACCTTTTTGCCCATTTTTCATAGCAATGAGTTGGCAGTCAAGCCCCCCCTTTCCCAAAAATATGAAAACCCTTGAGGGCGATCGATTCCTTTCACAAGCTGAATCGATAGAGGGGTCACAAGCTGGGTTTGGCGACATCACTTTTTGCCCATGTTGCATAGCAATGAGTTGGCAGTCAGCGCCCCCAGTTTCAAAAGATATAAAAACCCTTGAGGGCAAATCGATTCCATTTCACAAGCTGAATCGATAGAGGGTCACAAGCGGGGTTTTTGGCGACATCCCCTTTTTTGCCCATGTTGCATAGCAATGAGTTGGCAGTCAAGCGCCCCAGTTTCAAAAGTATGAAAACCCTTGAGGGCGATCGATTCCGTTTCACAAGCTGCATCGATAGAGGGGTCACAAGCTGGGGTTTGGCGACATCACCTTTTTGCCCATGTTGCATAACAAAAAGTTGGTAGTCAAGCGCCCCCAGTTTCAAAAGATATGAAAACCCTTGAGGGCGATCGATTCCATTTCACAAGCTGAATCGATAGAGGGGTCACAAGCTGGGGTTTGGCGACATCACCTTTTTGCCCATGTTGCATAGCAATGAGTTGGCAGTCAAGCGCCCCCAGTTTCAAAAGATATGAAAACCCTTGAGGGCGATCGATTCCATTTCACAAGCTGAATCGATAGAGGGGTCACAAGCTGGGGTTTGGCGACATCACCTTTTTGCCCATGTTGCATAGCAATGAGTTGGCAGTCAAGCGCCCCCAGTTTCAAAAGATATGAAAACCCTTGAGGGCGATCGATTCCATTTCACAAGCTGAATCGATAGAGGGGTCACAAGCTGGGGTTTGGCGACATCACCTTTTTGCCCATGTTGCAAAACAAGAGTTGGCAGTCAAGCGCCCCCAGTTTCAAAAGATATGAAAACCCTTGAGGGCGATCGATTCCATTTCACAAGCTGAATCGATAGAGGGGTCACAAACTGGGGTTTGGCGACATCATCTTTTTGCCCATGTTGCATAACAATGATATGGCAGTCAAGCGCCCCCAGTTTCAAAAGATATGAAAACCCTTGAGGGCGATCGATTCCATTTCCCAAGCTGTATGGATAGAGGGGTCACAAACTGGGGTTTGGCGACATCACCTTTTTGCCCATGTTGCATAACAATGAGTTGGCAGTCAAGCACCCCCAGTTTGAAAAGATATGAAAACCCTTGAGGGCGATCGATTCCATTTCACAAGCTGATCCGATAGAGGGGTCACAAGCTGGGGTTTGGCGACATCACCTTTTTGCCCATGTTGCATAGCAATGAGTTGGCAGTCAAGCGCCCCCAGTTTCAAAAGATATGAAAACCCTTGAGGGCGATCGATTCCATTTCACAAGCTGAATCGATAGAGGGGTCACAAGCTGGGGTTTGGCGACATCATCTTTTTGCCCATGTTGCATAGCAATGAGTTGGCAGTCAAGCGCCCCCAGTTTCAAAAGATATGAAAACCCTTGAGGGCGATCGATTCCATTTCACAAGCTGAATCGATAGAGGGGTCACAAGCTGGGGTTTGGCGACATCACCTTTTTGCCCATGTTGCATAGCAATGAGTTGGCAGTCAAGCGCCCCCAGTTTCAAAAGATATAAAAACCCTTGAGGGCAAATCGATTCCATTTCACAAGCTGAATCGATAGAGGGGTCAAAAACTGGGGTTTGGCGACATCACCTTTTTGCCCATGTTGCATAGCAAGAGTTGGTATTTAAGCGCCCCCAGTTTCAAAAGATATGAAAACCCTTGAGGGCGATCGATTCCATTTCACAAGCTGAATCGATAGGGGGGTCACAAACGGGGGTTTTGGCGACATCACCTTTTTGCCCATGTTGCATAGCAATGAGTTGGAGTCAAGCGCCCCCAGTTTCAAAAGATATGAAAACCCTTGAGGGCGATCGATTCCATTTCACAAGCTGAATCGATAGAGGGGTCACAAGCTGGGGTTTGGCGACATCATCTTTTTGCCCATGTTGCATAGCAATGAGTTGGCAGTCAAGCGCCCCCAGTTTCAAAAGATATGAAAACCCTTGAGGGCGATCGATTCCATTTCACAAGCTGAATCGATAGAGGGGTCACAAGCTGGGGTTTGGCGACATCATCTTTTTGCCCATGTTGCATAGCAATGAGTTGGCAGTCAAGCGCCCCCAGTTTCAAAAGATATGAAAACCCTTGAGGGCGACGATCGATTCCATTTCACAAGCTGAATCGATAGAGGGGTCACAAACTGGGGTTTGGCGACATCACCTTTTTGCCCATGTTGCATAGCAATGAGTTGGTAGTTAAGCGCCCCCAGTTTCAAAAGATATGAAAACCCTTGAGAGCGATCGATTCCATTTCACAAGCTGAATCGATAGAGGGGTCACAAACTGGGGTTTGGCGACATCATCTTTTTGCCCATGTTGCATAGCAATGAGTTGGTAGTTAAGCGCCCCCAGTTTCAAAAGATATGAAAACCCTTGAGGGCGATCGATTCCATTTCACAAGCTGAATCGATAGAGGGGTCACAAACTGGGGTTTGGCGACATCATCTTTTTGCCCATGTTGCATAGCAATGAGTTGGTAGTTAAGCGCCCCCAGTTTCAAAAGATATGAAAACCCTTGAGGGCGATCGATTCCATTTCACAAGCTGCATCGATAGAGGGGTCACAAGCTGGGGTTTGGCGACATCACCTTTTTGCCCATGTTTGCATAGCAATGAGTTGGCAGTCAAGCGCCCCCATTTCCAAAAGATATGAAAACCCTTGAGGGCGATCGATTCCATTTCACAAGCTGAATCGATAGACGGGTCACAAGCTGGGGTTTGGCGACATAATCTTTTTGCCCATGTTATATTGCCATGGCGTATGAGTTGCCAGTGTAGCTGCCGATGCCGTGGCGCAAGGCGGCCGCTTAGAGGTCATGCGCCGCAATGGAATAATTTCACGATTTTTCGTGGCTGCGTAGCACATTCAGTTTTGATCTATTTTAAATAATGAGCTGATGATTTTGCGTTGTTGATTCGACGAACTTTAAAATTGCGTACTGAGGTAGTTTTTGCATTTGATCAAAGGCGGTAGAGTTGTAAGCAAAATAAGTTACCAAAACGTTATTTAGACCGTCATTTTGGAAAAAGGCGGCCTGTCTGCCCCTCTCATTTGAACGCAAAGTTTGGATTCAGATTCAGCGACCCAAAATACATGAGAATCGACTATCAGACGTAATGCTCCAACACTTTTAAGCCAGGGTCCATATTAGCTCCCAAGTCATATTTGCTTGGACTATCAATGGTGCTCTTGCAAACTTTTGCTGTCAGCAAATGTATAGTCTAATCTTATGTAAAATCCAGCGAGAATCACGAAAATCACACGACGAAAGTCCAAAATTCAGTAATAAACTCACATTTTCGCTGTAACCGCAAGATTGTAAAGTCGGTTCAACGCAGGTATCATTGGAGATTCCTGTCTAATTCGTCACTTCCTCTACGGAAACACAGAGATATGGCTCAAATTATATAGGAATCTCCCATGAAACCTGTGTCTCTTCGCCATTTAGCCCGATTCTGAGAGCGAATTTCGTAATTTTCAAGGTTACTCATCTTCATTTTTACAGGTTTTTATGCAAGAATCAACTCTTCAATCGCCTGTTGCAAAAATTTGCAAGAGCCCAATTGTAGCTTCAATCGCATAAAAGATATTTTTCTGCCAAAAAGTCGATATTGACACAGCTAGCTCCTTTGAGATATGGTCCTCGCGGTATACTCCGTATTAATCCATTCCAGCGTGCATATTCAACAAAAGATGTCGTAAAAGGGGGATCAAGGTTCGGCCGTATCTCGTTGCGTTTTTAATATTGCCTACAAGCATGTAAGGTAAACACCCCAGTAGCCGGCACCCCTTAAATTTGCACCAGCACCCGGCACCTATTTTTCACACGGTAAAAAATGTTAGTTTAGAGGGTAATTTTGGTGTTTTGCGTATATTTTTCGGATTTTTCCCACTTCAGGTCTCAGAAAAAACCACACAAAACACCAGTATTACCATAAAACTAATATTTTTCAAATTGTAAAAAATGGGTGCCGGGTACTGGTGCAAATTTTAGGGGTGCCGGCTATACTGGGGTGTTTACCTTAAGTCAAGAAGCTGTCAAAATCCAACTCGGATGGGGAACATACCAGTTACAATCTGACTACTATGCTTTTCGCCATGAAAACCACTTTGCAGAAAAAATTTCTCCTTCAAAAGGCCAGAATTCGAATAAAAAGTTTCTGAGAAGAAATTCTAGTCTCTTTTCTTAGCGGAGAGTTCTGGTAATTTTTACCGGAATTCTAGCATGTTTGACCAGAAATTCTGGAATTTTTGACCCCAAGTAAAATCTGGAATTTTTGACCAAAGTAAAGTCTGGAATTTTTGACCAAAGTCAAATCTGGTCTTAAAAACCAAAAAGATATGATAACAAGTGCCAGAAATGCCTTTACCACATTTCTCGTCAAATACCTATGCCAAAATTCCTTATTCAGAGCTTTATACAAGAATTCTGACCGTTTTAAAGATGATTTTTCACTCAGAGCGCGTAAAAATAAAAAATAAAAATAATTAAAAAAAAAAAAAAAAAAACGATTCTATTAGGAACGGATCGAACATAATTCTCCGAGAGTCGATTCTTTTACACAGGTTATAATGGAGAATCCGAGAAAGTACGTTATCGTCACAATTTCAAGAATCACCGCTGACATTAGTGGTGCATCACTTAAGTGCGCGGAGGGGGAGGGGGTGTAAGTAGCCGATGATTCATCGTGCAGCTTTTAAATTATTATTTTTTTTTCGATCATGCAATAAGTATAAGCGCCGTTGGGCCTCGCATTAGTCACGGCATTAATGGTGCTCATTTGATTATCAGCACGTCTCTCTGTAAGCCTCGTCTCAAAGATGGATAGTTATCATCGACGTTTGTCGACAATTGATAAGATTCAACTGGAACAGTTATCAGAGCATATTGCACCCCTTGCCCTAATCCTTCACTGCATGGGTTTTTGTTTTTGTTTTTGTTTTTTTTTTCCAACCAAAACTGGATTTTTCTATTTACTAGGTGGTCACATACATCGGAAAAATAGCAAAAAAATTAATTAGACAGTTTTTTCGGTGAAAATTCTAATTTTTCCATTTTTGTCTCGTTTTTTACAAGTGCTATAACACCATAAGAAATGGCGAGAAAAGGGAAAAAAAATATTTTTCAAAATGTTCAATTTTTTTTTATTTTTTTTTTTATTTTTTTACTTTAATTGGATTTTTCAAAGAACAAATGCCAAAAGCTTAGTAAAAATAATGAAATTGGGGTTGAATTGGATACGGGGGCAAATTTTTCCCCAACCATGATTTTTTTTTTAATGTATTATAATGAGTGCTGGTGGTCTTTTGAATAATGTTTGAGTCCCTTTTTTTATGTTTTCTTATAATGTGACACTGGTGATACATTTTGAAATAAGTCAAAATATACATTACAATGTCTGATATAAGGGCTTTTCACATCATGTGACACCGGTGTCACACTATGCAGTGAAGGGCTAACCTCGGACAGTTAGATTTTTGACGTTGTTATACCAAATGTCACACAAAAACCCCCTCTTAAAGACCAACGTACGATCTTTGAAATCACTTGAAAATACTTGTAGATTGATTAAATGGAGGGAGAGTTACCATTGGTCCCTAACTGGATCCTTCACGGAAGGTTTTCCTGCGGATAAATGGAACTTTTCCAGTAAAATTGCCAAGGAACGGGGAAAAAAAAACTTCGTAAGAACCTTTCATACGTCGCAGTGGCGTAGCCAGGAATTTTTCTAGGGGGGATCCGGGGTTCGAAAATTTTCATGGGGGGGGGGGTGTCCAAAGATACTAATTTGGTAAAATTTGTCTGAACACGCAAGAAATGACCTTTTTTTAGGACAAATTTTGGTGTCGGGGGGGGGGTGTCCAAAGATACTAATTTGGTAAAATTTGTCTGAACACGCAAGAAATGACCTTTTTTTAGGACAAATTTTGGTGTCATGGAGGGTCCAGACCCCCTGGACCCCCCCCCCCCGGCTACGCCACTGTACGTCGTTATTCTTATTTTTTGAAGAAAAAGAGAGTAATTACTGTATACTCTTGGGCCTAGTGGCTATCCCGAAGTTGTTCTCGTTCTTTTGCGGCTTCACCGAAAAAGTTTCCGTAAAAGTTCCGTTTACGTAAAAAAGATGATTCTAATTTGAAAGTTTTACGCAAGTTTTTCCCCCGGGAAAGCTTGCGTGAAACCTAATCTACGTTTCCGGTCCATTTTCGCTACTTGGGACCAGTCTTTTCCAATGATTTCAGAGACCGGTCAGCAGAAAGTAT
This sequence comes from Trialeurodes vaporariorum, assembly GCA_011764245.1. Taxonomy (NCBI): domain Eukaryota; kingdom Metazoa; phylum Arthropoda; class Insecta; order Hemiptera; family Aleyrodidae; genus Trialeurodes; species Trialeurodes vaporariorum. The sequence continues at coordinate 8,405,691 of VMOF01000024.1, read as the reverse complement.
AGAAAAAACGGTTCTAAAAACCGTTGAGTTTCATCGCTCAAAAGATCCGGTAAAACACAAAGTATCAACTACTCAGGGGTTATTATGGGTTAACCACTCTAGGTTAACCACTCAATGGTTATCACGACACGAAACAGTAGTGTAGTCCGGGGGAGGGAGGGTCCAGGGGGTAAAGACCAATATTTTATCGATAGAGAATCTTTTAAAGATATCTATTACTTATCAATAAAATATTTTACCGATATTTAGACCTTCGCCCCCCCCCCCCGACAATGGTCTGTTGCAAACTTTTGCTACAACGATTAAGAGTGTTTTATCTATTGTAAAATCGTCTTAAAAGTCTATTAGTGGCATCAGAAAGTCATAAAATGCAATTATAAACTCACAAGAGGCGTTTAATGAAATCCAAGATGGCGGAGAAATATCGAGCATTTGTATGCATGCACCACAAACATCCAAGGATAGCCAACCTCACAATATGCATCACAACCAATCACAACGTAACAACCATAACTCTACTCTAGTGAGGTTGTCAAAGTTGGCCATCCTTGGATGTTCACGGTTCATGCATACAGATTGCTCAATATTTCTCCGCCATTTTGGATTTCATTAAACGCCTCTTGTGAGTTTATTATTGCATTTTATAACTTTCTAATGCCACCAATGGATTTTTCAGGCGATTTTACATTAGCTTAAACACTCTTAATCGTTGTAGCAAAAGTTTACAACAGACCCATTGTCGGACCCCAGATCTCAACCCCCCCCCCCACTCCTTTAAAAAATTCCTGGCTACGCCACTGACACGCAATATCAATTAACACGATGAGCCGATGAACCCACATTTTTGGGCATGAATTGAGTTTTAATCAAAACATTTTTAATATAATTACGCAAAATACGGTACACCGTCAATTTACAGAGTAAATTTTTCAGGAGACTATATAAAATTGAAATTAGTAGGACGATTAATGATGCATACGGCATAAAAAAATGACAAATTAATGGCGATATTTCCCCGCCAGCGCCAATGGTTGCGGTGAAGGTATATACAGGGTGTCCGGTAAGTCCCGGAACGGCAGCGCCATTTCTTTATTTACGCAGATAAAAAAACCAAACTTTGGGAATGTTCCTAGATAAATAAAAACTACTTTTTGGGGGGGTCAAAATTTTGGTCGCCCCTCCCGAGGGGGCGGGGGCGCCCCTAACTGTTTTTTCAAATAGCAACCCCTATCTTGTGATACCTCATTCAAAAGAGGGTAAAAAACTGAGCATTTTGGCGCAAACCGCATGTCGATATCTCTTTTAGTATTCGAGATATCGAACTTCAAAATCTATGGAAACCCATTTTAAAAAAATCATAACTCTTATTTAGAAAGTAGCTATTTAAAAAACTAGGGGTCTAAACTACTCTACATAACAAGCTCTTTCCAGGGAAAAACACCTCTGCCCAAAAAAATTAACTTACAGTTATTGTTTTTTTTCCCGCCAAAATGTTTTAAAAAATTTTGGCGGGAAAAAAAACAATAACTGTAAGTTAATTTTTTTGGGCAGAGGTGTTTTTCCCTGGAAAGAGCTTGTTATGTAGAGTAGTTTAGACCCCTAGTTTTTTAAATAGCGACTTTCTAAATAAGAGTTATGATTTTTTTAAAATGGGTTTCCATAGATTTTGAAGTTCGATATCTCGAATACTAAAAGAGATATCGACATGCGGTTTGCGCCAAAATGCTCAGTTTTTTACCCTCTTTCGAATGAGGTATCACAAGATAGGGGTTGCCATTTGAAAAAAAAAAAGGTTGGGGGGGGGGCCCCCGCCCCCCCGGGAGGGGCGACCAAAATTTTGACCCCCCCAAAAAGTAGTTTTTATTTATCTAGGAACATTCCCAAAGTTTGGTTTTTTTATATGCGTAAATAAAGAAATGGCGCTGCCGTTCCGGGACTTACCGGACACCCGGTATATGCTTTTTTAACGCAGAAATTAATTAAGAAAATTGGCAATTTATATTTCTACGAGTCAGAGAACGAAACTTTAGATTAACAATTAATTTGTGGCTAGATATTCGTGTTCATCATACATGCATATCCAATACAGCACGATACAAATTACCCTAAAAGCGATTTCGCATGACGATTACTTACTACCCATCATACACAGTATATGTGTAGATCTATTTTTAGAACCAGAGAACTTTGAATTCTTCCCAAAAATATTAAGTACGGATTTATGAGAACACTCTTCGAAAATGACAAAGATCGGCCTCGGTTTTGATGTTTTTGCGATAATTTTTCCAAAAACCTCCCACAAAAACTTATCACGAGTGGTTATATACTGTCTCAATTTAATGAAATCGTTTAAATGTTTTTCGTCTGAAGCAGTGATTGGTTGTGGCATCTGTGATACCAATGTTTTTTGCTATTTTGCTTGAAAATCAAAACATCGATTGAAATTATGATTTCTTCCACGATAGAAATGGCGCTTTGTCAATGATTCTGATGCGTGATTAGATGGCTATATATAGCTATTTCATAGCAGATTTCTGTATTTCCCACTGTCACCAAAAGTCGTTTGGTGCTGTTTATGGCCACCACGCTCTAGACCGAGGTGCTCTAAAGCAACATCGAAGTAAAATACGGAAATCTGCGATAAAATATGTATCAAAGTCATATCATCACCTCAGAATCATAAAAATAGCGTCATTTTCATTGTGAAACTTTAATCGATATTTCGATTTTCAGGCAAGAACCAAAATAGCAATTAAGATATCGGAATCTCTGATGCCATAAAAAATCACGGCTTGAGATCTATAGACCTCTTCAGACGATCAAAGTGTATCCTCGAAGTAGCTTCCAAGTGGGTATTCGGTAATTATGGTGCATCACTTTTGTTATGGTGGTGGTTATTATGGTGCATCACTTTTGCAATTGCAAATATTCGCATATTAACGGACATTTAACTTCAAAACATTCAAAAATGTCGTGTATCTATGACGGAAAAGGCCTCTGTGCCATGATTGATTGTGATCTTCGACAACTCAGATGAACGACAGAGGTTTGCGGATCGCCGAACTATGATGGTGCGGCACACCAGCACACCGGCCACCATGGATGTTCACTTGCCGTTTCGCGTATATAATCAATGGTATTTTTCAATTCACCGATGATTCCACCGGTTAAGAAAAGATTACACAGTTCTATTTAGTTTATGACTGTGATACACGAAAATACTCACATCCATCTGAGGGCCGATCATTTACTTCATCGTTAAACCGATCGATAAGACTGTCTATGAGTGATGCTATTGGTCGAAAATTGTAAAACTTGGCTGTTGCTATGGTAACCATCGTTAAGAATCTCGTTTTATAAAGGCTACTCATGAGTAACCTTTAAAAAACGGACACTATAACGATGGTTATCATAGCAACAGCCAAGTTTTACAATTTTCGACCAATAGCATCACTCATAGACAGTCTTATCGATCGGTTTAACGATGAAGTAAATGATCGGCCCTCTCAGGAATCTTTTCTCAACCGGTAGAGTCGTTTAAAAAACTTGCGAATATTTTAATAATTAAACGGCGATTGCACCTATTGAGAAAAGATTACAGATGAGACTATTTTCGTGCAGTACGGTCATACACTGAACTGAACCGTGTAATTTTCACTCAACCGGTGGAACCATATGTGAACTGAAAAATACCATTGATTATACACAAAACGGCAGCACTTTTCACTAGGAAGCAGGTTTCTTGAGTATCCAATGGGTTTGTTGCAAACTTTTGCTAGAACGACAAAGAGAGTTTCATCGTATGTAAAATCGCCCGAAAAGTCCATTGGTGGCATCAGAAAGTCATGAAATGCGATAATAAACTCACAAGAGACGTTGAATGAAATCCAAGATGGCGGTAAAATATCGAGCAATCTGTATGCATGCACCTTTAACATTCAAGGATTGCCAACGTTGACAACCTCACAGCTTCAGAGGTTATGTGTTTTTTACGTTGTGATTGGGTGTGATCGATATTGTGAGGTTGGCTATCCTTGGATGTTCGTGGTGCATGCATACAGGTTGCTCGATATTTTACCGCCATCTTGGATTTCATTAAACGTCTCTCGTGAGTTTATCATCGCATTTCATGACTTTCTGATGCCACCAATGGACTTTTCGGGCGATTTTACGTACGATGAAACACTCTTTATCGTTGTAGCAAAAGTTTGCAACAGACCCATTTGATCGTGTGAGGAGGCCTCTTCGAAGAGACGGATCACTTCTATCTTTCAGCACTGACCGAAATCTTAGGAAGGGTATAGCGTAACAGTCATTAAAAATAGAGACTTATTAGTCTCATTTGATATACATGGGCTTAGCCTGGAGTTTTTGGTGACTGGTGAGCACTCCCGAATAAAGTCTTTCGACTGCGTCTCTATTTTAGGGCTCTGTATTTTCTTTACGTAGTATAACTTTCAAAAGAAAGTACACCGGTCGAAATTCTTACGTTGTTTTCTCGTTAATTTCAATGAAATTTTCGATTATTTATGGCGTACTTAAAAAGGGGCGTTCTGCTTAAAGTTGATAAATACTTGACAGCCGCCAAATTATTTAAAGATATAGCCTATATTGAAAAGAGTAAGCATTTCGAACCGGGTACTTTCTTTCGTAGGTCATACTACATATTGATTGTACCTAGGGTTTTCTACACTAGCTGATTTCTTGGGATAGAACCAATCAACATTTAATTGAAAAAAAAAAAATATATTCCAATTAATTGAATTATTTTAATTTAATAATGTCTGAAGGTAACAGGTTGACATGGAATGACGCTTCAATTAAAATTGTGATACGTTTGATTCACAATAAGTTGTCAAAAAAGGACACATTAGATGATTTTATGTGGAAAAAGAACAAAAAATTCCATCGATACTTGTATACATATGTATATACAATTTTTTTTTTTTTTAAAAAAAAGAAAAAGCATACAAAGTATCAACTTGCGGACTGATCATTAGTCAGTGAAACAAGGTTGATTAGATTCTCTTCATTGCTTTCAAAGTACATAATCTAGGTTCCAATGCCTAAAAATTTAAATTAGTGATACTCAATAAAACAGTAACTACATAAAATGTGAAACACAAAAATACAAACATTCGTGCATTTACATCTGAACATGGATGTAAGGCAGCTGCGATATGGATGACATTATGGAAAGTTAAGATTCTTCAGAGTTTTCCTATGGAAAGGGTCAACAATTTAAAAAAAAAAAAAAACAAGAGTAATAAAAAGTAATTATAATATTAAATTAGATCAAATAAAAATAAAAATCCAACCATAATGATATAATTGGAATGTACGAGAAATTAAGCTTTAAGTACGAACTTGAAGGTTCATTTTGAGTGGTAAGGCAGGAGTGCAAAAGGTCCGAAAACACCACAGGAAATTTCACGTGATTCGGGATTTTTTTCCTCACAGGATTTTCTGTTAAAGAGTAAAACTGCGTAATACAAAGATAAACTGCACCATAGAGACAACGGTGTGATTTTCTTAAGAAAGTGCTGAAGCTGACTTTTACTGTCCTCTTTTCCCTTATTTCCTTCAGCGGCGGCTGGTGCAATGTGGCAACAATGGATTTCCTCCATTTAAAACTGTGTAAAATAATCGATTGCTTGGTGAGGCGTAGCGCCTCACCTAGTATCGATCTTTTTGCATACGTTTAAATGGCAAAAGTGCACGGTTGCCAGATTGCACGAGCCGCCACTGATTTCCTTTTCTCTTGCTCGCACCTATAACTCTCGCAGTCAGTCGTAGTCGTATATCACAGTGGCGGCTCGTGCATTCGGCAACAATGTATTTCCTCCACTTGATTCTATGTAAAACAATCGATTCGATAGTGAAGCAACGCTTCACCAGCATTCGATTATTTAACATAGAATCAAATGGAGAAAAAACATTGTTGCCAAATTTCACGAGCCGCCTCTGGTATATCATGATGAAATAGCTAGCGTGTAAAGTCTCTCTCAATGAGGTCTATGTTTTATCAAAGATATCATTTCTATGTATTTTATAAACAAAAAACAACCTCGCGTTTACGCTTCCATAACCAAAATATTGTCCAAATTCTAACATTTTCAAAAGATTATACCTCCAGAAAATGAAAAAAAAAAAAAAAAATGTTACTTATTTGAACACCGTATGTGATCAAAATTACTAAAATTTACGAAATTTTGAGGCTGCTACTTTACCGAGAAAGTTTTTGCTAGGCTAAGTTCCTCAAATTCTCCCAACAAATTTCACGCAATCTGCGGGTCATTAGATCTGGCATTCCTTGCAGCCCTGCAATAAGGTTATCGGCGGATACGGGGATTAGTCTTTTGTCTTTCTCCCTCTTCGACCATTTGAACACATGTGTTAGAAGAGGATAGCAGAGGGGGCCATCACGTGACTTCAGCCCCTATCTCCGTCATTTTCTAATACATATGCTCAAATGGGAGGAGAGAAAGGAAGACGAATTCTTGTATATCCGCCCGTGAGAAAGGTAAGTACACTTACAACTGGATTAAAAGTATTGTCAAATAAATGTGTCTTGTAATGTTGCCACAATAGACCTTTTTTTTTTTTCGAAATTCTAATTAAAAAAATAACAAAAAAATGAGCACTAACTTTGATCTTTCTAATCATTTCCTTTATCTCTAGAAATATAGAATTTTATTTAACAAGACTAGATAAAAAAAATCCAAAACAGACACATGGTCAATCCGGCAACTTTGTTATGAACCTCTATTTTTTATTAATACAAATCAAAAAACACATCGAAAATATTTACAGTTTAATATACATACAATGTTTTTCGATCGACACTTCGAAAAAAGCAATTTTCAAAAACACGATATTGATCATGCGAACCAAAATACACATTATCATACACGAGAAACCCCCCCCCCCCACCCACCCACCAACCAACCACCCATACAAGAGTATCATGAATTTCCATGACCAAAATTCAGTGGGCATTAGTGGGCATTATTTCTGTGGGTAGTTATTATTTTTCCACGAGATTACATGGAAAATCTTACGGAATCCCACGAAAGCCCACGGAATTTCATGAAATTCGGTGGAAAAATAATAATTACCCACAGAAAAAAATGTGAACGGAATTTTTGTCACGGAAGTTCATGGAACACTTTCACCAAGACCAAAATCGAAACCAGCCCTTATACGCGTAGGCTGATTAAGAAGGATACCATCTGAATCGTATCGAGTCGCTATCGAGAGCTTGTTATTCCCATGGGTGGTTACTTTTTCAAATTGTTATTCTGAGAGAAGCCCTTACATCTCTGCGGAAATTCACCGATTACTTATGAGCTATCGTGCGCACATCGTAGAGATAGGAGGGTTTCTATCGAAATACCAGCAGGCTGATTATGAATGATCGTAGCGTAATCGTACCGAGTCGCTATCAAGGACGCGTATTATTCTTACGAGTGGTGTCAATACAATAGGTTCCACTACGATAAAAACCCTATAATCTCCATGATGTGTGCACGATAGTTCAGAGGTCATCAGTGAATTTTCGCAGAGATAGAAGTGTATTTATCGGAAAGGAATCTATCGGAATGACACCACGCATAAAAATAACACATGCTTGATCATCGACTCGATGGGATTACAATATGATCGTTCATAACAGGGCTGCCGTTTTACGTATAATCAATGCTATTTTTTAATTCACCGATGATTCCACCGGTTGAGAAAAGATTACACAGTTCAGTTCAGTGCATGACTGTAATAAACTAAAATACTCGCATCTGTAATCTTTTCTCAACCGGTGAAGTCGTCGATGACTTTAAAAAACTTGCGGATATTTTAATTAATCAACGGAGTTGCCACCGATTAAGGAAAGATTACAGATCAGAGTATTTTCGTGCATTACAGTCATACACTGAACTGAGCTGTGTAATCTTTTCTCAACCGGTGGAATCATCGGTGAATTAAAAAATAGCATTGATTATACGCAAAACGGCAGCCCTGGTTCATAATCAGCCTCCTTCTTCTTGGAAAAATTAGACGAAATGTGTATTCTTGGACTTTAAAATCAAAAAGGACGGAAAAAGGCAAGACTGAAAGCAGAAAATTCGTGTAAAAAAAGAAGAAGAAAAAAAAATCATTGGAAAATTAGAACGGCTGGGGATTCGACCGATCCTTCGTCCCCGTCCTCACCCGGAGTCAAAATTGCTTTCTTACAAGTGATCTGACCTGAGTTAAAACCCTGAGAATTGACGAATGGTTTCTTATACGTAAAAAACACCTCTTTCTTAACCTCACAATCCTCGCCTTTGCAGCATTTATAGGCGTAGGTGCCGTTCAAGGCGGCGAATCTGGGTCTGATGGTCAACCAGCCTTTGGTGCCGGGATCAACGCCACATTTGAACGTCTGTCCCGTTGCCGTCCTGTGGGACACTGAACGGTTATACATTGCAAAAAAAGCCACGTTGACTAATTTCAGGATGTCGGTGTCCAGAACGGCTCCAAACGAGACCGACACCGCTTCTTCGATGGATTGATTGACTTCTAGTTCGATTTCACAATTGCGTTCTTGGCTCGTGCAAATGAGTTCGTTCGAAATGACGCGCGGCGGCTCGGTGATGTTAAAAAACGTCGTGTTGACGAGGTTAAATTCGCAGACCTCGGGTTCACGACACGGAGCGTCGCAGTTACAACAGAATAGGTTACATTTGGAATAGGAACAGCATTGGTGAAATGATGCCCAAAAAGGAAGTGGACATTTACCGATTATTGAAAAACAACAATGCGAGGATACTGGGACAAATATCGAAACCGATACGATGATTAACGGGATGGCACTCGCGAATGATGGCATTATTTTGATCCTTTCACGTGCTCGAGATAAACGTGACACCGAAATAACTCCTTGCTCCTGATCACTGAGTCAATGTAAATCGATTAGGAGTGTGAACACGCGAATTGTTAATTTTATACTTTCACGTGTCCTAGTTGAACTTCACACCAAAATAACTGCATCAAAACTGATCACTATATGAAATTAAACTGATAATTCATTTGAGCGTAAAAACGAGAATTGTTCAACGATTATGATCGAGGATTCAAACAGCCACCTTGTGGTATATTTTCCACACTGGACTCCACGCGCTAGCAATTATCTCACTAGAAAGTTTTTCGACGATGATAGCATAGGAAAAGTTGAGGGTCCAAATCACCGAATTGACTAAGCAGCTATTCGACGCGGAGAAGTAAATGGGCAGTCACAGTATTCAAACTTTCCGAAAGGCATAAAAAACGAAATAGTTCACTCGAGAATTTTTTCATGTAAAGGCACGCCCGTTAACTTTTAGTAATAATCTTCCGCCAAAAACTATTCCAAATATGTTACGAGATTTTTCAAATGTTCGTTTAGATCACCAACAAACGGCTTAAGGAATCAACACTATTTTCGTACAAGTAGAAGTGACAATAAACAAGCGGTGACAGTGGAAAGACGAAAGTAAGGCTGTTTTTTAATCAGTCTCTGAAATTCTGTCAAAATACCACAAAAAATCACGAATAACTTTCATAAAAATAAAATCAACTAATGATTTTAGAACAATTTGTTTTTCGCTTGTCTCTTCTTTCTTAATATTTAATTTTTTGTTTTTTATTGTATTTTCAGACTATGCCTTATTAATCACTAATTCTTCGAAAAATCCCGTAAACCATGTATGAAATCGTGCCTCTAGTTAAGAATGACAGTGTTTACTGTACAAAATAAAACTGAGGCAAGAAATAACAAAAATATGTCTGATCACTTTAAATGAAATAAAAAATGCTTTGTGTGTGGATCGTCCGACAGAGACAACGATACGCGTTGAATTCGAGAAAAAAAAGAAGAAAATAAACAAACGGAACAATCCTTCAAAGAAGGGCAAGATACGAGTTTACGATTGGACAAAGTGAAGATAAAAATGCAAGGAAAAAAGAACGGGGTTGTAAATATACTCTCAAAGTCGAGACGAGAAGACCCGGCGCGTTATCGGCAAAAGAAGAACAAATGAAAAAAAAGAACAAAAAACGGCGGAGCTGATTTACCGAACGAATGAATCGTTCCGATAAAATGAACCTATTCTTTTCTTTTATTTAAACTCTCGTCAAAGATAACACGAAATTTGTTACACTTCTTCCTTTTACCATCTAAATACTGAAGAACTAGAGACAATAGCGCGTGGCCAACTTTTTTTTTTTTTTTTTTTTTTTTTTTTTTTTTTTTTTTTTTTTTTTTTTTTTTTTTTAGGACTCAACAGAATAACATAGGGAGCAACAGTCAACAACCAACTGGACCCAATTTTGACTGATGAAACTCCGGTACCGGACTCAACAGAATGACATAGGGAGCAACAGTCAACACCCAACTGGACCCAATGTTGACTGATGAAACTCCGGTACCGGACTCAACAGAATGACATAGGGATAGGGAGCAACAGTCAACACCCAACTGGACCCAATGTTGACTGATGAAACTCCGGTGCCGGACTCAACAGAATGACATAGGGAGCAACAGTCAACACCCTACTGGACCCAATGTTGACCGATGAAACTCCGGTACCGGACTCAACAGAATGACATAGGGAGCAACAGTCAACACCCAACTGGACCCAATGTTGACTGATGAAACTCCGGTGCCGGACTCAACAGAATAACATAGGGAACAACAGTCAACACCCAACTGGACCCAATGTTGACTGATGGAACTCCGGTACCGGACTCAACAGAATGACATAGGGAGCAACAGTCAACACCCAACTGGACCCAATGTTGACTGATGAAACTCCGGTGCCGGACTCAACAGAATAACATAGGGAACAACAGTCAACACCCAACTGGACCCAACGTTGACTGATGAAACTCCGGTGCTTCGCTCTCGTTGGCTACTGACTTCAACACCTTACCACATCAGTCTAAAGATGGTCCAGTTGGCAGGAGGGGAGGAAGGGCCCGATCAAGTTGGGGAAAAGTCGGGCTTGACTTGAACTAGCATAACCTCACACTTTGCTCACCGGCATCGATGACCCTCAAGTCAAGCTCTAGTGTGGCTCAAGCTTGCCTTGAAGTGGTCGCATGTATCATGGGAGATCGATTCCTGTCTAATTTGTCACATTCTCCACGGAAACATGGTGATATGTCTCAAATTAGATAGGAATCCCATGATATCTGCGTCTATCTCTACGAAGAGATGCAGGTATCATGGGATTATAGACCAGAGACAAATAGAGACCCAGCACACCTTAAGGCTGGTTTCCAATGGAGCGCAACGCCGCGCAAGGACGCAACGCAGCGAAGTTGAACTACACGCGAACAGATGGAATCGTTCCCAATGCAACGCAAAGCCTTCGCGTTGAAACGCAACGACGCGGCCGATTAGTCCTGTCAAATGGTCGAAAATAATGGCTTCACCTGGAAAAAAATGGTGGAAAGCGGGAGTTGACGTTTTTCGGTGCAGTTAGGTGTCCTTTTTAACATACTGATTTTTCACCCCTGTGAGGCCTGTGCTAAAGCCGCCATCTTGAAAATAAGAAGCCTAAAAACGGTTTTTTGCAAATATCTCGATTTCTATGCATTTTATGAGAAAAATACTTCAGTACTAAAATGTTGTACGCAAAATTTCCCACAAAAAAGATTCTATACACTTTTTACGTACAGCGCATAGTTTAGGAGCTAGGAGCGTAAGTAGATTTACCCTTTTTTCGGTACCCCCGCGCGAGCTGCGAAACGCGCCCTAGGCACTCGGTGCATCACACCGCGCTTGTCTCCCCTCTATCTCAACGCACCGCATGCTTTATTTAGGGAAGAGGGGGGAACATTGGCCCCAGGGTGTCCCTAAAGCACCCTCTAGTGCCCCCCCGAGTCCTCACCCCTCCGTTGAGAGTTAAAACAGCCTATGTGCGCACGAGAATTGAGGGGTCCATTTTCCCACTTTTTTACCCGATTTTCGACGAAACTTTTTGCTTTCCCGCTTAAGATATGAAATTTCATGCCGAATTCCAAATTGTGGACCAACTAAAATTTCCTCCCCCCCCCCTTCCTCCCACCCACGCTCCTTCCCAAAAACCCCCCTCTCCCCATAATTGCCGCGTTATCATCGTTTTGATAGCGGTTATAGAAAGAATTGGAACCGTTTTGTTTTGTTTGTGTTTTTTCCCCCTTTTGGGAAAACGTTTTTCCCCCCTTTGCATAGAGGCAAATATAATGACAAAGTTATGCTGTTCCTCTTTTTGAGCAAGATATATATTTCTGCGTAGATACTGAGGGATGGAGGGGGATCAACTTTATTTATCAAACATTTCTTTTAAGTTTAGAATATATAAAGAATTTTCTGTGAGAAAAACTCTCTTCAAATATTATATAATTGAACTCAGAACTGTCTGAATGTTTTTGCTCTTAATTTAAACACGATCGAAAGTCAACATGTTTATAATATCAAGTATCAAGAGCGGTTCAATTTGTATTTGTCTTTAATAAATTATACCAACCCCCCTTCATAAATGTCAACATGCAGAAATATGTCTAGCTTTATTACAAAAACTATATCTCTTGACATTTATGAAACGGGGTTGGTATTGTTTATTGAAGAATAATGATAAGTTTACAAAAATGGCGAAAAGTTCTGAATGTATACTTTGCACGGTTGTTTTCAAGTAACATTAAAAAAATTTTGCATTATTGGGTAAAAGTATTATCGTTTTACATTTAAACACATGTAGGTCAAAGTGTAAAGTAGTATTATGCTTATGCTATGATCTTTACATCGTTGCATGGACAATTTTATATATGCAGTTTCTTTATTGGAATAAGAATAATACAACGAGAAAAATGTTCCTGTTAATTTAACCGGACGTCTGTTTAATACTTATATTTAACTGGAATTCCCGCTGTTCCAACAGAAACCAATATTATTTTAAAAAGGGTTTCCTGTTACTTGACCAGAATTTCCCGGTGTAGTGAAAGGGGTTCCTGTTGAAATAAAAGTAATTCCTTGTTAAAATAATAGGAATTCTGATTAAGTAAGTATTAAAAGGACGTCCGGTTACGGCAACAAGAAATTTTTCTCCGTGTATAGTTCTAAATGAGGGCAAGTCTGGTGAGAAAATCAATCTCATTAAACAAAAAATCAGTGACGGCTCGTGCCATGAGGCAGTAACAGAGTCGCTCCATTTGAACCTACGTAAAATAATCGTTTTGCATCCCAGAGAAATCGATTCTTTTACATAGATTCAAATGGCAAACGACACGGTTGCCGAATGTCACGAGCCGCCAATGTATAAAATTATGCTTCATTTACACAACGAGGAAAAAAAATAAAATACGCGCCAAATACAAATGAAACGGCTCTTGATACTTGATATTGTAAACATTTTGACTTTCGATCGTGTTTAAATTAAGAGCAAAAACATTCAGACAGCTCTGAGTTTAATTATATAATATTTGAAGAGAGTTTTTCTCACAGAAAATTCTTTATATATTCTAAACTTAAAAGAAATGCTTGATAAATAAAGTTGATCCCCCTCCATCCCTCAGTATCTACGCAGTAATATACATCTTGCTCAAAAAGAGGAACAGCATAACTTTGTCATTATATTTGCCTCTATGCTAAGGGGGGAAAACAATTTCCAAAGGGGAAAAAACACAAACAAAACAAAACGGTTCCAATTCTTTCTATAACCGCTATCAAAACGATGATAACGCGGCAATTATGGGGAGAGGGGGGTGTTTTGGGAAGGAGCGTGGGTGGGAGGAAGGGGGGGGGGGGTAATTTAGTTGGTCTACAATTTGGAATTCGGCATGAAATTTCATATCTTAAGCGGGAAAGCAAAAAGTTTCGTCGAAAATCGGGTAAAAAAGTGGGAAAATGGACCCCTCAATTCCCGTGCGCACATAGGCTGTTTTAACTCTCAACGGAGGGGTGAGGACTCAGGGGGGCACTAGAGGGTGCTTTAGGGACACCCTGGGGTGCCAATGTTACCCCCTCTTCCCTAAATAAAGCATGCGGTGCGTTGAGATAGAGAGGAGACAAGCGCGGTGTGATGCACCGAGTGCCTAGGGCGCGTTTCGCAGCTCGCGCGGGGGTACCGAAAAAAGGGTAAATCTACTTACGCTCCTAGCTCCTAAACTATGCGCTGTACGTAAAAAATGTATAGAATCTTTTTTGTGGGAAATTTTGCGTACAACATTTTAGTACTGAAGTATTTTTCTCGAAAAATGCATATAAATCGAGATATTTGCAAAAAACCGTTTTTAGGCTTCTTATTTTCAAGATGGCGGCTTTAGCACAGGCCTCACAGGGGTGAAAAATCAGTATGTTAAAAAGGACACCTAACTGCACCGAAAAACGTCAACTCCCGCTTTCCACCATTTTTTTCCAGGTGAAACTACCATTTGACTGGACTAGATCTCAACTCTTGCGCTCGAAACGCAACGACGCGGCCGAGTTGAACAATTCTCAACTTTTGCGTTGCTGCTAGACCGATTTCGCTGGCTGCTGCTTGTCGGGTGAGCGTTTTAGATGAGTCCCGAATCAACAAATGCAACAAGTGAAGAAGAAGAAATATTGAATTCGGCGGAATCCGCCTTTGTGATTTGTGAATCTTGCCGAATAATCACGTTTGAGACAACATGGAAATAAAACTATGCAAATTACGCGAAAAAACTCGCAGTCATCGTTGGTTGAAACTCACCTAACCTCAACTAGGGCAGTCGAACATGAATGTAAACAAACCGACTCCATTTTGAGTGTTCGACGCGCGCTCTTCAAAATTCTGGATGCTGATTGGTCAATGCTTGCGCTCATTGGAAACGCGACGCGTTGCGCTGCGCGAACTCGGCCAAACGCAACAAAACGCAACGCTAGCGACGCAAAGCCTTGCGCTCCATTGGAAACCAGCCTTTATGCTTCCCGTGTTAGAAAAGTGTGACAAGTTTAGTGGCGCACAGATTTGTTCGGGAGTCACCGGCCTCAACGATAAACTTTGCTTAGTGTTGAGTGGTGGAGCTCAACGAAAGGCTGTGATTGGTCCGCGGTCCCGGAAACGGAAACAGGTTTCGTCAAAAAAAAAATACGCGCAAAAAAAAAAAAAATACGTTGGAGAATAAAAAACTATGGATATAATAGGCAAAGTTATGTTCTTTCGAATGGCGCAAACCGCGATCTAGGGAAATGATTTGTACAAAAGTTATAAGCGCTTAAAGTTGCGTACCTCCAAAATTACGGCGCGGTCAGTGCAAATTTTCGAGAGATCGCGCTCGGTACGCGATATTGAAAATATGCACTGACCGCACCGTAATTTCGGAGGTGCGCAACTTTAAGCGCTTATAACTTTTGAACAAATCAAATCCCCGGATCGCAATTTGCGCCATTCGAAAGAACGTAACAACTTTGACTTTTGTATCCATAGTTCTTTATTCTCCTACGTGCGTTGGGCATATTTTTTAGACTCAAAAAACCAATTTTTTTTTTTTTTTTTTTTTTGCTCAAAAAATTAAAAAAAAAGGGAAAAATTGACTTAGAAATTTTTTAATTGGACTTTCATACACATCAATCGAAAGCTCTTTTAAAGACAAATCTTTTAGCGTAAAGTACAAGTTAAAATAATAATTTGGGCGAAAGTTATGGGACTTTGAAATGTTGTTTTTGAACCCCCCCCCCTTTTTCGCAGTTGACCAAAAATAAAAAACTGGACATTTTTGAACGAGTTTGAACGAGTTCTATAGACTCTGAAATTATGAAAAATTGTTGACGATAGCCTACTCCTTATGCGAGCTGGATCAACCTCTTTCTCGTCAATTCATCATTCTTAAACTTTCAAGACCCATTTCAATGCCAGAGAGCACTTTTAATACGTGATTTAAACCTAAAATTGACACTGTCCCTGATTTTTGCCCCTAAGATCGCCCTTTAAGATTTCACACCGTAGAGCATTGTTCCGGCCGAAATCTGCCTCAAACTATACTTCGAGTAAAAACTTCAATTAAAGGGAGTCTCTATAATTTTGCAATGATTATTCGAAACTGTTTGAAAGAAACGAAAAAACAAAAAAACGAAACAAAAAAAAATGAAAAAAAAAACTGTCACTTTAAACCATGAAAAAACAAGACCTATGTCCATTACTCGACAGTAGGCGACCATTGGCTGTTGATTCAACAAGTCCCGAACAAATTAGAGCAGGAAAACGGGACACCTGTGGAATGCTTTTTGCTGGGTCTCCCATAATTATCCTTGGGATCGGACCACCCTGCCACTGAATTTCTTTCGGGAACGTTTCATTTGAAAAGGGAAAATATTGAGAAAATATTGAGAACACTTTCAACAATATCATTTGCCCCCAAAGGATTTTGAGAAAATGCCTGCAAACCCCCGTAAGACGGTTCCATGAATTTCTATGGCCAAACTTCAGTGGGCATTATTTCCGAGGGTTATAGTTATTATTTTTCCACGAAATTGCATGAAAAATCTAATGTAATTCAACGAACGGTCACCAGAATTTCATGAAATTCTATGGAAAAATAATATGTGCCCACAGAAATAATGCCCAAGAAATTTTTGTCATGGAATACTTTTCACCAAAACCAAAATTGAAACCAACCCTTATACCTATAGGCTCATCATGACGTATCGAGTCGTTATCTAGAGCGTGTGATTCTCATATTCTCATGGGTGAATAATTTATCGTGTCACTCAGATAGAAGCCCTTACATCTCTGCAAAAATTCACCGATTAGTTCTGAACTATCGTGCGCACATCGCATCCACCACCCATGAAAGAGTATCATGAATTTCAAAGACCAAAATTCAGTGGGCATTACTGGGCATTATTTCTGTGGGTAGTTATTACTTTTCCACGATATTACATGGAAAATCTTACGGAATCCCACGAAAGCCCACGGAATGTCATGAAATTCAATGGAAAAATAATAATTACCCACTGAAAAAATGTGAATGGAATTCTTGTCACGGAAGTTCATGGAACTTTTTCACCAAGAACAAAATCGAAACCATCCCTTATACCTGTAGGCTGATCAAGAAGGATACCATCTGGTTCGTATCTAGTCGCTATCGAGAGCATGTTATTCTCATGGGTGGTTAATTTTTCGAATTTTTATTCTGAGAGAATCCCTTACATCTCTGCGGAAATTTACCGATTACTTATGCGCACATCGAAGAGTTAGGAGGGTTTCTATCGAAATACCAGCAAGGTTGATTATGAGGGATAGTATATCGTAATCGTATCGAGTGTTGCTATCGAGGACGCATGTTATTATTACGAGTGGTGTCAATACGATAGGCTCCATTCCGATAAAATCCCTATAATCTCTATGATGAGTGCACGATAGCTCAGAGGCCATCAGGTAATTTTCCTCGAAATAGAAGGGTATCTATCGGGATGGAACCTAAGAGAATGACATCACCCCTGAGAATAACACAAGCTTCATTATCGACTCGATGGGATTACGATATGATCGTTCATAATCAGCCTCTTTCATCCAGGAAAAATCAGACGAGATGCGTATTCTTAGGAGGGCTGCCGTTTTGCGTATAATCAATGCTGTTTTTCTATTCACCGATGATTCCACCGGTTGAAAAAAGATTACACAGTTCAGTTCAGTGTATTACTGTAATGCACGAAAGTACTCTGATCTGTAATCTTTCCTTAATCGGTGGAAACTCCGTTGATTAATTAAAATATCCGCAAGTTTTTTAAAGTCATCGACGACTCCACACCGGTTGAGAAAAGATTACAGATGCGAGTATTTTAGTTTATTACAGTCATACACTGAACTGAACTGTGTAATCTTTTCTCAACCGGTGGAATCATCGGTGAATGGGGCAGTTGCAAGGGTTTAAAAAGTTGAGTTTTTTATAAAGAAAATGAAAGTACTAGATGAGCTGAGAACAAAGATGCCTTTGGTTTCTCCTCAAGTCTCATTGTTCCGGAGATGAGATTTTGGCCCGAAATACATTGTTTTAAATGGGAATTCCGCGTAGTGACGTCACTACGCGCACAATTTCTTACAACTTAACACCCGTGTATCTCCAAAACCGGGGTACTTAGACAAAAACCAAAGACACCATTGTTCTCAACTCATCAAGTACTATCAGTTTCTTTATAAAAAACACAACATTTCAGACCCTTGCAACTGCCCCATTGAAAAATAGCATTGATTATACGCAAAACGGCAGCTCTGATTCTTAGACTTCAAAATTAAAAAAGACGAAAAAAGGCAAGAAAGAAAGCAGGAAAGTGGTAGAAAAATTATTGGCGTATTAGAACGGCAGGGGATTCGACCGCCGATCCTTTGCCTCCATCTTCAGCCGACGTCAAATTTGCTTTCATACAAAAGACCTGACCTGAGTTGAAACCCTCAGCATTGACGAATGGCTGCTTATACGTGACAAACACATCTTCTTTAACTTTACAATCCTTGCCTTCGCAGCATTTCCTGATGTAGGTGGCGTTCATGGCGGCGAAAATGGGTCTGATAGTCAACCAGCCTTTAGTGCCGGGATCAATACGACATCTGAACGTCTGTCCCGTTGTTGTCGTAGTGGACACTGACAATAAATTATTTAACGTTGCAGAAACAGCCAACCTGATCTTTCTCAGGATTGCAGCCGATAGAGTGACTCCGACCGAAAGCGAGAGCGAAAGCGATTCTTCGATGGATTGATTGACTTCTAGTTCGATTTCACAATAGCGTTCTCGGCTAGTGCAAATGAGTTCGTTCGAAATGACGCGCGGCGGTTCGGTGATGTTGAACCCTATTTCGTTCTTGAGTAAATCTTCGCAGACCTCGTACTCCATGCACTTAGCGCCGCAGTTACAACAGAAAATGTTACATTTGGCATGGGAACAACAACGGAAAAGTCCTGGAAAAAAAGAAATTGGACAAGACTGAAGACCCCCACCGACTATTGTAGGACAACAATGAGGGGATACTGGGACAACGATCATCACTGATACGGTGATGAACGAGATGACGCTCGCGAACGATGACATTATTTTGATCCTTTCACGTGCCCGAGTTGAACGTGAATGCTTCCACGTGTCCGAGTTGAACTTAGATGCTTCCGAGAGTCCAAAGTTTAACGTAGATGCTTCAACGTGCTCGAGATAAACCTAACACCGAAATAACTCCTTGCTCCTGATCACTGAGTCGATGTGAATCGATTATGAGTGTGAATACGCGAATTGTTAAGTTTCTACTTTCACGTGTCCAAGTTGAACTTCACACACCAATATAACTGCATTAAAACTGATCACTATATTAAATTAAAATGATTATTCATTTAAGCGTAAAAATGAATTGTTTAACGATTATGATTGAGGATTCAAACAGCCACCTTGTAGTATATTTTCCACACTGAACTCCACGCGCTAGCAATTCTCTCACTAGAAAGGTTTTCGACAATGATAGCACAGGAAAAGTTGAGGGTTCAAATCATCGAATTGACTAAGCAGCTTTTTGACGCGGAGAAGTAAATGGGCAGTCACAGTATTCAAACTTGCCGAAACCTTTCAACGGAACCGTATTCCGAGCACAAAAAACGAATATTTCACTCGAGAATTTTTCGATGTAAACGCACGTCCGTTAACTTTTAGTAACAACCTTCCGCCAAAAACTGCTTCAAATATGTTATGAGAACTTCAACTTGTTCAAAATTGTTCAAATGTTCGTTTAGATCACCAAGAAACGGCTTAAGGATTTTCATAGAAGTAGAAGTGACAATGAATAAGCGTTGACAGTGGAAAGACGAAAGCAAGATTGTTTTACAATCAGTCTCTGCAATACTTTCAAAACACCACGAAAATCCACGAAAAACTTTCATAAAAATAAAATCAACCAATGATTACAGAACAGGTTTTTGGTTTTTTGTTTTTTGTTTGTTTAAAGTGTGTTTTTTTTTTTTTTTTTTAAATTTTCAGACTAAGTAGGATTGGTGAAATCGTGCAAACGAATGCTCTTCAAGTAATACTTCTCGATGCAAGAACTAAGCGAACTAAAACATCGTGAAAGTGAGAACTGCGCAACCCCATAAGGAAAGCATAGAAACCAATTCAAAAATAATTACAAAAAGATGATGATACTCATGCTCTGAAATTGAAATGTAAATTGAATGAGATAGCAGATGGTAATGAGCGAAACGTCACGTGGTGTTCTTCAATTTTTTATGGATATTTTCAGACCATCAATCATCAAAATTGGATGAGAAATTGAGTCGTCATTTTGAGAACGGATTCCAACTGTCTCTTCAATGAGTCCTAGTGAGACACAGGACATGTCACTCACACCCATCGAAAGTATATCCGAAATCCGTTCTCAAAATGACGATTTTTTTTTTCTCGAAAAAATTTGATGATTATGGTGGCTTAAAAAATCCATAACATTTATGAACACCGCGTGTCGTGTCGATAATTAGCATAATCATAAGTGGCGGTAGCCGCCCAGGCCAAGTCAGAAAAAGCAGCCTGGAGGTTATCAGGACTAGATTCCTAGCAAACCGGGGAGACACTTTGAACGGAACGCTTAGCCCCGCCTACTTGCTACTGGACTGACTTGGTGGTAATAGTTCTTGCGCGGCTACCCAGTAAGGTGTCGCATGTCGCTAAATAAGGAATGACTCGATAGCTTTATTCTTCTAGTTTCATTTCTCTCGTATTTTGCCTACGTACTCTTTGCAAATTCACCAGTACCTACAGGGTGTTTCATGAAACCTGCTAACTGCGGTTTTCTTAAACAGATGACCATGAAAAAAAATTGAGAAAAATCAGTCTTAGGGTAATGAGTCTGTTGTAATTTTTTCATACAGCATTATAGAGGGTCAATTCCTATAAAAATTACTAGAAAGGTCCAAAGTCCCCTCACGAACTCAAAAAAGAAAAGTACGTTCTACAAAATTACAAGAAAAATCCAGACCGATTTTCCTCATCACAGAATCTCATGCAATAACACCTTAAAATAAGGACTTTTGAGCACGGGCGCACTCTCTGTTCTATCCGCCCTTTTACCGAGGCACTCCTCAAATCATGGGCGCCCGGAGGGGGGGGCAAGAGGGGGCACTTGCCCTCCCCCCCCCCTGGAATTCAAAAAAGTCAAAATTTCACGATGAAAAATGAAAGGAAAAAAGAAAATGAAATTAAAATGACAGTTAATCAAAGGAGTAATAGTTGAGAAACTTCATTTCTAGTTTATATTGTAATTTTAACTAATTTTTTGCAAGGAATAATAAATTATATATTTTTTTTTACTATCGTTATCATCTGTCGTCCCTTTATCCATTATATCAAACACGTCAAAATTGTTATTATTATTTGATACACCTAAAATGGGTTAATAATTGTACACTATTTGAGTGAAAAAAAAGTTTTCCCTTTTTACACGAGGGCCCCCCCCCCTAGACCTTCCGTTGGGGTTCAAAAATTTTGCCCCCCCCCCCTTTGGAAATTTTTCTGCGGGCGCCCATGCCTCAAATATACTTATTTCTTCAGGATAATTAAAACCATCATTATTTAATTAATTCAAAGGCAAATATTGGACTGTTTGAGGCCGAATCGAATACATACATATGCTCGTATCTTCTTGGTATAGCTTTTGAATCTAATTAAAAGCGCTAGATTTGAGAGTTGCAGACTGCCGGGCGGAAGGGGAGGAGCCGATTTCTACGATGCCAACCGCTATGAGCCAATCACAATCCGAACAGAAGAGCCGCAGCCCTTAGTGCATCAGCGGCGGATTATATTTAATTAAACTTCTGACTTCGGACGATATTTGCCATTCCATTAGTTGATTAACACGGTGATGCCGACCGGAGGAATCGGAAACACCAACATGCGAATTGCGAATCTCGAATTGAGGCCCGCTTTTGGTTGTGATTTCCCATACAGTGTTGCCAGATCCTGCGCATTATTCCCATTTGAATGTATGATAAACAATCGATTTATGGCCCCATGACTTATCGATTATTTTCCATGCGATAAACAGATGTCATGTCCAAAACCGTAATGTCCAAAATTATACGTCCAAAGCTTGACTGTCCAAAATGAAATGTCCAAAATCTTTAATGTCCAAATAAACGGATGTCAAGTTAGATTAACAAAATGTCCAAACACGTTGCGTCGAATTTGTAATTTGAAAATAGGACAGAATAAAGTTAAACTGTTGCGCGCAGGAATTTTGAATTTCAGGTAAGAAATAATCAAAAATACGAACAACAATATGCATGATAATACTGCTGCTTTTGTTAAGACAACTTGTTCATAAAGTATTAACATATGTAAGATGACTCCGCTCAGTGGAGCTGCATTCAATCAAGAATACATGTCGATACGGAGTGGATCAATTTAAAGGAGTTGGACATTAAGATGATTTGGACAAAATATATTTTTGGACGAAAAAGTTTTGGACATTCATGTTTTGGACTTATCATCTGGGAACCTTCCATACAATCAAATGAGACGGATACACTGTTGCCAGATTGCTGGATCCGCCTATGATCCTGCGACTTTTTCCATGTGTTCTTATGGGAAAAGCTCTATGCTGCAAGATCTATGGCAACACTGGATTCCCATCCTGATAATTTCACCGCCTGGATTCACCCATTCAATTCAATTTAATAATGGGAATGGTTGTGATGCGTGCTGCATACTCTCATGAAACACAGGTGTCCTCTCAATCAAGCAGCGCTTTGATGCACATTCTATATACTGGACCGTCTGGACTAGAATCGAGTATATTACGTGTACGAAGCAAGTATATTTGCGGACAAATAGTTGATCTGGAAAACCGCCAATCATTGGAATCCATTATTTTTAAGGTTATTCCAGGCGAGAGTTAAGGATCTTTTGATTCACCAGGTAAAGCCACCGCCGCGACGATCAATTTCCAAAATGTCGTAGTTTTTGGAACGATTTGAGTCTTATAATACATGCAGAGCTGCCGTTTCGTAGAGAGAGTGACAAATTAGACAGGAATTCTTTAAGACACCTGCGACCTGCGTAGCTCAGCCATTTAAGAGTGAAGATGGCGGAGAGATGCGCAGGTATCATAAGAGATTCCTATCAAATTCTCTCTCTTCTCTCTCTCTCTCTCTCTCTCTCTCTCTCTCTTCTCTCCTCTCTCTCTCTCTCTCTCTCTCTCTCTCTCTCTCTCTCTCTCTCTCTCTCTCTCTCTCTCTCTCTCTCTCTCTCTCTCTCTCTCTCTCTCTCTCTCTCTCTCTCTCTCTCTCTCTCTCTCTCTCTCTCTTTATATTTTTTTTTTTTTTTTTTAAAATCCAGTTTATGTTTCCGTCACACCTGCTAAAGAGATCGAAATCCGTTTCTAGATTACATTATTATTTCTAATCCGATTTTGATGACGGATAGCTCAAAAAAAAAAAAAAACAAAAAAACAAACATTGAAGAGCACACAGTAGGCGAATTTTCGCGACGAATATATTCGACAACAACATTGCCAACCTACGCATGACAACAGTGGATGACACGAAACTGGATCGTGTTTTTTCGAACTTTTTCGGTGTTTTCAGTCATCGATGGCATCAATTCGATTTTGAATTCAAGTCTGGAGGTGAATTCGAAATCGAATTGATGCCAACGATGCCCCGAAAACACATCTAAGAACACAATTGAGTTTCCTCAAATATGAAGTTAGGTTGGTATTGTTTATGACATTCGATCGCGGAAATTCGCAGTGACGACATCCGCCCAGAGAAAAAGGTTATACCTAGATGTGAAACTAAGCAGGCAACGACTACAAAGAGATGAAACTTTTTAATTACCTTGACTTGGCCATGATGTATGTCATCAAGGAGGGCAGGATGGTCTTGGCTCAGGCTTCGACTGGTCAGCCTTTTCCGTCGCCTTTTGTGCATTGTTAAAAAGCGGCCAGTCCTTGGCGTGCACGGACACCGAGTCTCAAGGGCCTCAATTAATTCCCAATTTGAGTCAGAAATTTTTCTCCGCCTCATTTCGGGCGAATTTTCTGCAAAAGAATCAAAGGAAGAAAATATAAGCAAAAAAGAATACAACAGAAGCAGAAACGATTTTTAGAGAATGATTTAAGTCAGCAGAATTTATTCATTCAACTGTGTTTAAACAGATAAGTAGAAGCGGCCAGCAGGGAATCAATAATAACCCGTTAATAGTAAAACCTATACAGGGTGTTAATTAAAATAGGTTCCACTCAAGTTATCTCGAAAACGGTTGCGAAATTAGAAAATCGCTCAAACACGTGTTCAGTGATTTCGAGGGGGACACCTTCTAAGGGGGTCGCATATTTTGGGGCCCCCTCCGGGGGGCCCCTAGGGGGGGCACCACCCCCCTGAATCCAATACTTTAAATGGGGACCCCCATTTTTTATTCGATGATTGCAAAGAGGACAAAATTCTAAGACTTTCAGCACAGACCGGAAGTCGATATCGTTTTTAGTTTTCGATATATCGAAGTTCAAAGTTCGATATGGACCCATTTTCAAAAATTCACAACTTCCTTTTAAATGATCCAAATTTAAAAAACTTTAGGTCCAAAATGTTTTACAGAGCAAGTACTTTTCAGAAAAAAATACAAACTGTCTGGAAAATTTACCAAAAGGGGGTTTCTGAGCCCCTAAATTTTTTGAAAATTTTGAAATTTTCAGAGGCTGTAGAAAAAAAACTACTTCAAATTTCAAAAAACGCTGAAACATGGGTTCGCTTATTTTAAGGGGTACATCTTTTCAGGGGGTCAAAAATTCTTAGGCCCCCAGGGGGCGGGAGCAGGGGTCCCGGCCCCCCAAATTTGACAATTTTAAATGACGATGTCATAAAAGCCTATTGTGTGATACATCGTTTGAAAGCACGTCTCAAGCCAAACATTTTGGCGCAAATTAGAAGTCAATATCGTTTTTCGTTCTCGAGATATCGAAGGTCAAAGTTCGATGTTGATCAAATTTCAATAATTCGCTCGAATAATTTCGATCTCGAGAACGAAAAACGATATCGACTTCCGGTTTGCGCCAAAATGCTCGGCTTATAAAATAAGCGAACCCATGTTTCAGCGTTTTTTGAAATTTGAAGTAGTTTTTTTTCTACAGCCTCTGAAAATTTCAAAATTTTCAAAAAAATTTAGGGGCTCAGAAACCCCCTTTTGGTAAATTTTCCAGACAGTTTGTATTTTTTTCTGAAAAGTACTTGCTCTGTAGAACATTTTGGACCTAAAGTTTTTTAAATTTGGATCATTTAAAAGGAAGTTGTGAATTTTTGAAAATGGGTCCATATCGAACTTTGAACTTCGATATATCGAAAACTAAAAACGATATCGACTTTCGGTCTGTGCTGAAAGTCTTAGAATTTTGTCCTCTTTGCAATCATCGAATAAAAAATGGGGGTCCCCATTTAAAGTATTGGATTTAGGGGGGTGGTGCCCCCCCTAGGGGCCCCCCGGAGGGGGCCCCAAAATATGCGACCCCCTTAGAAGGTGTCCCCCTCGAAATCACTGAACACGTGTTTGAGCGATTTTCTAATTTCGCAACCGTTTTCGAGATAACTCGAGTGGAACCTATTTTAATTAACACCCTGTATAATTTAAATATCTCATTTAATGGAGGGGATACCAGTTTTCTCCTGCTGCAGGAGAAACTCCAGCGGCGGCTCGTGCAATGTGGCAACAATGGATTTCCTTCATTTAAAACTGTGTAAAATAATCGATTACTTGGTGAGGCGCAGCGCCTCACCTAGTATCGATCTTTTTGCATACGTTTAAATGGCAAAAGTGTACGATTGCCAGATTGCACGAGCCGCCACTGAGAAACTCCAGCGGGCGAAGCGTGCAATGTGGGACCAGTAAATGTTCGGTACAGACGGTCCCCGAAAGACGTTGGGTGGTGAGCGTTTTCGTGTGCTTTTAAACGGCCGTAGGTGCACACCAATCATCTGGGTGCAGGACCGTCTGTACCAAACATTTATTGGTCCCTGACACACGCAGAACGCAGAACTTTTCCCATGTGAAAAGGCATGAAAAAGACTGAACTATTGGGTAGGCGGAAAATATTCTGAAATTCGACCTCTCTCATAGGTTTAAAGGAAGATTATGCGACGCTGTCAGATTGAACGTGTCACCGCCGACAAAAACCTGTGAACGTTGATAAAAATTACGAACTTCATAATTGAATATTTTGAAAGGAATGGAACTACACGAATTCAACCCTCAAACAATTAAAACATGACTTTGTTAAATGCAAATAGAGCTTAAGTTGAAACTCTACAATTTTAATGATGGCGTAACAAGAAATCAGGCAACGTCGCATGTTATGTTACCCATTCAAATACATCGATGGAGCTCTTGCAAACTTTTGCTACAGCTGGGATTGAAGAGTTGATTCTTGCATAAAAACCTGTAAAAATGACGATGAGTACACTAAAATATCACGAAATTCACTCTCAGAATCGAGTTAAATGTCGGCAAGACGCAGGTATTATGTGAGATTCCTATCTAAATTGAGACATATCTTTGTGTTTCCTTGGAGAAAGTGACGAAATAGACAGGAATCTCCCATGATACCTGAGTTGAACCGACATTACAATCTTGCGGTTACAGCAAATATGTCAGTTTATTGCTACAGTTTAGACTTTCTAAGTGCAATTTTTGTGATTTTCGCTGGTTTTTACACTAGCTTGCGGTCTATTCATTTGCCCACAGCCAAAGTTTGCGAGAGCCCCATTTGCCGAACTATTATGAGTGGGTCTACACTGACTTTTGCCGCAAGCGATTGAATAGATCTCTAATTCTTGAGTAAAATCCAGCGAAAATAACGACGAGCACAATAAAGAATTATGAAAGTCACTCACAGACTCACAAAATGACTTCGGTAAAACTACAAAGGTACCATAGGAAATTATGAAATTTGAGACTTTCCTCTGTGTGTTTCTGTAGAAATAGTGACAAACTGGGCAAGAATCTCCAGTGATATCTCAATATCTGCATAGGTGTAGGTGTCAAGAGGGATTCATGTCTAATTTCTCTCTCTCTCTCTCTCTCTCTCTCTCTCTCTCTCTCTCTCTCTCTCTCTCTCTCTCCCTCTCCTCCTCTCTCCCTCTCTCCCTCTCTCCCTCTCTCCCTCTCTCCCTCTCTCCCTCTCTCTCTCCCTCCGTCACTCTAAACACTCAGAGGAAAGCCTCAAATTAGATAGGAATCTCCCACACGGTCAGTGGCGTCGCGTTCCATCTGGCAACAATGCAACTGCTCCATTTAAACTCATTAAATATATCGAATTTTCCTTGTGCACTGTGCACTCCCTGAATTCGATATTTTACATGAGTTTAAATGGATAGAATACATTGTTGCCGAATTGCACGCGTCGCCACTGCACACGGTACCTGCGTGGCTCGCCATCATACCTTAAATTTGAAAGCCATTTTGTGAATCTGTGAGTTGTAATCTTTTAATGTTCTTTCAGTCAATTAAAGAATAGGACTGAAATATATGTGCTCGGCCGCTTAGTGCGTGAAGAACCATCACACAATTTAGTCCACTTCTTTCATTGACTGCTGGTATTTATATCGTGATTTTCGCTGGATTTTACTAAAGAGTCAACTGTTCTATTGCTTACAGTAAACGTTAGTAACATCCCCATGCACTGAGAGTCCATTCTAGCAAAACCTTGCAAGAGCCTCATTCGAAAAGATATCGCATTCCCTTGAATCTCAAATTAGCGTAATTCGATTGTGATAAGGACGGTTTAATTTTGATAGGACTTGTGATTCGACAACGGGAGAAGACCAAGACCGGAGACGCCGGAAAAACTAGGACAATCTCCCAGCCCGGAACGCTTTTCTCTTATTTCCTCCTTTTTTCTCTAAATTCCAATTTTCTTTTCCACTTTTTTTTTTTTCCAGACGAGCCGAGAGCTCATTTTCAGATCCCGCGAGGATGAGCAATTTAATATGATATCATAAAGATCAGAGCTGTTCAACTGAAAGGCTTAAAAAATTGGCTGTGTCGAGGAGAGAAGGAGGGGGTTTTAGTCGGGGGGTGGTGGGGAGAGGGGGAGGGGTGGAGGGGGTATAGGGGTGAAGGGGGTATAGGGGCAAAGAGTGTAGGCAAGAGAGCTACGGGCTCTGCGCCAAAATCCTCCTCCTTTTTGAGCAATAAAATGCGCCTTTTGTCTCCCTAAATCCGCTCCACCCGAAAATTGTGCCACGCTTTCTCAAGTGGTTGCCAAGGGATTATACTCACCCGCTATAAGGCTCACTTTGCTGTTGCCACATTGGGTTACATTAATACCTTTCCTCATGGCAGTGATGGGCAAATAACCGAATAACGAATAATCACGAATAATTAACTAAAATTATTCGCATTATTCTCAAGTTATTCCTATTAGTAAATCAAAGTTTTAGCACTACCAGTCCTTCATCTTACGACAGATGAATATGCTGGTAGTGTCAAAACTTCGATTTACTAATAGGAATAACAAAGAATAATGCGAATAATTTTAGTCAATTATTCGTGGTTATTCGTTATTCGGTTATTTGCCCATCACTGCCTCATGGTACATCGACAGATTTTTGAAGGCAAATACTTTAGAAAGTGACTACGGTAACAGCGATTACAAATTTTTGTATAAACGGTTTTAGTGAGAAGTCAACGGTTAGCCAACAACCACAACAATGCACTCATCGGTCGCAATCGGTTGTGATAAAACTCACGTAGCGTTCCAAACTATCTCACTCACTTTCCCGTGACCCCCATGCATACCCATCCCTCTCTAGTTTCGAAATTCGTAAACAGGGCCTTGTTTTACGACATAATATTATTATCAACATCGCGTTAAAATGCCTCGAGGAATTCATTTCAGCCAAAAATTCCACGAAAGATGTCTCTACAGACATGTTTTTGAAATTAGAATGAAATGGCAGTACTAGAGTCCCTGTATATCAAAGAGTCTCGCCATACGGGGTATAGATTCTGATTGGCTGCTAGATTTTAGGCTTTCACGGAGCTCAAGGAGGCGTTCTGTGTTATTCTCCATAAGAGAACCGTTAAAACACCCCTACGAGGAGACGTACACGCCTTCTCGGTGAACCGAACCAATCAGAGTGGACGCCTCCTTCGATTTCTTCTTCACGTGTCGAGACTCTTTGATAAACAGGGACTCTAGGCAGTACTATCGACGAATTAAAGATTGTCGCAAGATTTTCACGAACTAAATTTCGCCTTCAAAGTTCTGGTTCGACCACTCTTCATACTCCTTACACCTTGTAGGTGAGAGGCCAGTGCGGGTGGGCCGTGGGGCGGGAAAGCCGTTGCAGATCAGTCCCCCACTCACACCCATAACTAAAAATTAGTGAAAATCGCGCGACAATCTTTAATTCATCGATAGTACATGGGGGTTACCTGAGTGCGAGAGAACCGGCTGCTGCCATTATACTAAAACCTTATATTCTCATTGAATAAAGCTTTTAGGCGCGGAGGAATTTTTACGCGTGCGGTGTTTTCCATCACAAAAATTCCTGAATTCTAATTTCTACGTGGGAAAACTGTGCGATCAGTACTTCAAATTCATCTGTTCGATCAGAAAACAACGCAACGTGGGGGGGGGGGGGGGGGGGGGGGGGTTGGCTCAGCAAAGGCACTCTCATACCGTTCATCTACCGAAAGCCGTACTTAAAGATTCTGAATTGGTCTGTTTACTTATTTATGTATTTATTTATGCTTTTTTTTCCGTATTCAGTTAATTTATTCGTTGATCCATTTTAATGATGTTATTATTTAGAAAAAGAAAAGAAGAGAGGGGGGGGAACAATCTTGATGCACAACTTTAACAAGCAACCGAACTTCCGAGGCATAATTGCGAATCAAAGTTCAAGTTTAAGTATTATCACTGAGGTGAGAGTTTTTACAGTTTCCATCTCATCCCCCTTCTTCTCTGCCGCCTATAATCTTCCAGAATGGTTTTCAGTAATAATTCCGTGCCCGCGGTGGCCCTGCTCAAGTCAAAATAAATTATAATCCAAATAATCTGCCACATTTCCCTCCCCCCTTTTTTCTGTCGAGGGGAGAGGAAACAGTATAAAGGGAAAAGGCAGATAGAGAGCAGTTTCACCTCCATGCCGTTATCTCTGATCCATTTGGATGAAAAAAAAAGTAAAAAAAGAAGAAGAAGAAAAAAAAGAGAACAAACAAATACGATGCTCGGGGGCTGAAAATCCCCCGCCCCCCTATCCACCCGCTGCGATCTCTCCTCCCTAGTCTTGTCGTCTTCATCCTCCTCTTTATTTTTTCAAATTTAATTGATTGATGGTGAAGTGGAACTTTAAGACTTGCTTTCTCCTCCCCCACCCCTCCCCCCTTTATCCCCCCCTTTACGCCCTCCCTCTTTTCCACGGCAACCCGAAGCCTCGCGGAACTTAACCAATCCATTATGCTTACGTTGAAGAGCTTGGTACTTTCGTTGAGATTAATGCACGCGGACTTGCTTTTTAACTTGATACGCGCTTGATGTTGTTGTTTTTTTGTTTTTTGTTTTTTGTTTTTTTGCTTAGGACAGCATCGGTTTAAAAAATGCGTGCCGACAACCAAATGGGTCGCATTTAATACTGGCCGGAGGGAAGGCGAAGGTTAAAGAGGAAGAGTGGCCCAAGTACAATTGAGGCCGCCGTTTCTGGCAAAAAAAGGCCCATAAAACAATAACGGGTGTTCTTTTTCTGAGCAAAGAGGCTCTTGCAAACTTTTTCTACAGGGGATTGAAGAGTTGATTCTTGTACAAAAACCTGTAAAAATGACGATGAGCGCACTGAAAAATCACGAAATTCACTCGCAGAATCGGGCTTAGAGGCGGTTCGACGCAGATATCACGGGAGATTCCTATCTAAATTGAGACAAATCTCTGTGTTTCCGTAGATAAAGCGACAAATTAGACAGGAATCTCCGGCCATGATACCTGCGTTGAAGCGCCATTCCGTAAGAGTTGTTTTGTGCGTTTATTTTACTGAATTTTAGACTTTTTCGGTGTGATTTTCGTGACTCACGCTGGTTTTTACATCAGAATGCATTATTCATTTCCTTACAGCAAAAGCTTGCAAGAGCCCCATCGTAGTTGGATAGAAACTTATGTCTAAAAAGCGCGCCTCTTGTTTTAAAGGCCCTTGTCCCAGACACGGCTTCATTGAGGCCGCCGTTACCTGAAACAGGGCCTAAAAAACAACGGGTGTGCTCTTTCTGAAACAAAAACTTTGTGGTTGCACAGAACCTTGTGTCTGAAGAGCGTGCCTCTTGTTTTACGGGCACTTTTTCCGGAATAGGCCCATAAAGCGACGAGTGTGCTCTTTTTGAAAAATCAGCATTGGTGGTTAGAAAGGGCTCATTGTCTGAAGAGCACATCTTTGATTTTGTGGGCCCTGTTTCCAGAAACGGCTTTGTTGAGTCCCCAGTTTCTGGCAAAAGGCCCCTAAAACGAAAGGGAAGCTCATCAGTCAAAACTTTCTGATCAATTATAATTCGTACGCGTTTTTTACCCTTTGATTCGCAAAGAGCTGAAAATTAATATCTATCCAAATATTGTAAAAACTATAGTTCGACAAATTGGGACGGTGGAAATCATCCAATGTACAGAAGTTCGACATCCTGCAATTTTTTTTCTTCGAGTAACAGCCTACGAATTTTTGCTCTAGAGAAACGTGGCTGAATTGGTCCATTTTAACTGAAATTTAACTCTTGCAAAGTGCATTTTTCCAAGAAAAGTGTGCGGATTCGGCCCAAATTTAATCAAATTCTTTTTCATTCCCTCCGAATTTCTCTCTTTATTAAAACTCAGGGAGAGAGAAAGAGAGAGAGAGAGAGAGAGAGAGGGGAGAGAGAGAGAGAGAGAGAGAGAGGGGGGGGGAGAGGGGGGAGGGGAGGAGGGGGTCCGAAAGTGAAAACAAAAGAGGAGAGATATATATGTTTACGCGGGGAAATGGTGAGAGGGAGAGAGAGAGAGAGAGAGAGAGAGAGAGAGAGAGAGATGATTGCTCAAACGTTACTGGATAGCTCGCTCTCGACAAACACACACTATACACTCACTTGTGTCTCTGATAGATCAGCGCACGAGGCCCCGAGGCGCTGAAACTTCGGAGAGAGCTCGCCTGAGCAATGGATGAGGAATTACTGAATGAGGACCGGGAGACCGAGCTTTTGAGCAGGCAGCCGGCAAATCGGATCTGAAAAATCCACTTTGGGAGCAACAGCAAAGGTAGAGGCGAAAGCAGCTCGAATGAATATTGAATAGCTCTGTTCTACGGAGATCGCTTGTGAGCCGTTGTGTCTGAATAGTGCTCACCCGTAATGTCGGAGGGGAAGTGAAAAGGGGCGGGGAGGAAAAGGGGGTTTTTGGGAAGAGTGGAAGATAACAGAGGAGAGGAAGATAGGAAGATAGTGAGTGGGAGGGAGGGAGGGAGAGAGAGAGAGAGAGAGAGAGAGAGAGAGAGAGAGAGAGAGAGAGAGAGAGAGACAGACAGAGAGACAGACAGAGAGAGAGAGAGGGGGGGAGAGAGAGAGAGGAGAGGGGGGAGAGAGAGAGGGAGAGAGAGAGAGAGAGAGAGAGGGGGGGAGAGCCGAACTAGCTTCCGTCAACAAGACACCCGCGAACTGCGACGACCAACCTCGTTCGTTGCCCCCCCCCCATTCAACCTCATGGACCGAATCCACAATGTTTGGATTACAAAGTAACCGGGAGAATAATTAATGAAGTCATGTAACATTGGTTGTTTCGTTTCATTCCGATTCCCACCCCTCTCTCTCTCTCTCACTCTCTCTCTCTCTCTGTTTCTTTCCCTTCCACCATCGTACCTGCGACCTCACCGACAACCCTGCTTTAAATAACCCCCCACCCCCCGACCAATCCTTTTCTTTTTTCGCAATTTTATGCTCTTCAGTCGTTCGCTATACATGCTCTATTCAGCTGAGATCTAATTCACCCCTGTCCATTTTTATTACGGTCGGTCTCTCGCGGGCTTTGTCTTTAAAATTGACGGTCGCAAAGTTCATCGTTTATTCATCATCCTCCCGACTTTCGGCTCCTGCGAACGGAGAGAGATCCCGCGTCGGAAAAAAAAGAGAGAAAAGTTCCGAGCCCCAAACGTAGTTGCGGTCAACCATCTAAAGTTTCCACGTTTCGAAGGCAAGTATAGACAGAGAAGTTTTGCACCGAAGGAGAAAATAGCCCCATCTTTTTTTTTGGGGGGGGGGGGGTTAAAACTAGAGACGGTTTTACTCAGTGGCAGTTTGTGCAATGTGGCAACAACAGATTATATCCATTTAACCCCATGTAAATTGATCGATCTTCAGGGGATTCATCAAATCCTTGAGAAATCGATACTTCAGTATAGGTTCAAATGCAGTAGCGGCTCGTGAAATGCGATTTATCGATATCTACTCCATTTAAAACTATAGAAAAGTATCGATCATCAGGGTGTGCACTTGAACCACCGAGAAATCGATACTTTTCTATAGTTCTAAATGGAGTGTACATCGATATATCGCATTTCAAGAGCCGCCACTGTTCAAAATGGTACATGGTTTCCAAAAAGCACGAGCCGCCATTGGTTCCACTAAAACCGTTTTTGTGACGAAGTCAACAGGTGAAAAACTTTGTTGATCTACCTATCTCTCACATTCTCACGTATAACTTCTAAGAGCTGCTGCGTCAGTTTCATCGCTAAAATCGTACAACGAGACATTTTTTGTGTGAAATTTGTTAACAGAAATACATGTTTTGAGTCATTGTAAATGCGATTTTGAGGAAACAGAGCATAAAACAAGACTCCGTATGCGAAATTCAACACTATGAAAACAGATATAGTGGTAAATGAGGAGCACTTCAACTTGAGAGTGAGAGAGACAGTGTGGAACGCTATGTACGCGTGATTTGTGTAATAGCTGATTGCAACCGATGAGTTCGTTGTTCGCTAACCGTTGACTTTCGTAACGTCGCGTTGAAACCGTCTCTTCTGAGCAGAGCTGCCGATTTGCGTAGATTTAATGACATTTTGAAATTCACCGAAGATTTCACCGGTTGAGAAAAGATTAGAGATTTTAGTTCAGAGTACGACTGTAATGCACGAAAATACTCTGATCTGTAATCCTTCTTCAATTGGTGGAAACGCCGTTAATTAATTAAAATATACCGGTTGAGAAAATATAAAATACGCTACTTAGTATTTTCGTGCATTACAATCATACACTGAACTAAACTCTGTAATCTTTTCTCAACCGGTGGAATCTTCGGTGAATTTCAAAATGTCATTAAATCTACGCAAATCGGCAGCTCTGCTTCTCAGTGGCATCATTTCCGGTCTTGTCCGGGAGGGATGACAAAACTTTATGACAATTTTTCCCTTGAAATCAATAACTTTCTTGGCCTATTTTCGCTTAATTTGACCTCCGTGTTGTTGTTGTTGCTCCTTGGATTCTTCAGGTGAGCCAAAATTTCACGAAAAACCAAATCACACAGGGAAAGAAATCCCTTAAATTCCCTATTCTCCGTAATATCGTTTATTTCCAAGCGTACAGCTAGACGACCGATACAATGAAGCTGTTGCACACTTTTGCTGTAAGCGGTTTGATAGTCGATTCTGCGGTGTAAAAACCTCCAAAAATAACGATGGCAGCACTAAAAACTTCCGAAATCCACTCCTAAATTCAATAAACGCTTTTATTTGCGCGGGCGTAATGGTGGCTGAAGGCAGTAATAATGGGAGATTGACCAATAAGAGACGACTTTCATGTGACACCAGTGTCACTAGGTGTCACGGGGTACCAGCATCCATCAGATGTGGATCATTACTCTGAACAGGTTCATGCGAAAACGTCCGTTGTCCACTTTTTACTTTCTCACTCTAATGAAATTAGAAAAATTGAGAAAGTATTGCGATGGCGCAGAGATTTTTGATGCATTTTGTTTCGATACTTGGCCCGCTGCGACTAAGTCAATCATGATAATTATAAAATAATTGGCTCTTATCGTGCCTAATACTATCCTAAAGAACATCCACCCATGATATTTCAATATTTCTGAGCCATATGTGGTAGGGAGGAGTAAATGCAAAAAATTTCTGTGGCGTCTGTCTGTCCGTCTGTCTGTCTGTCTGTCTGTCCGTCTGTAGTCATGAACGTGAAATCCAGCATAACTTTTGAACTATTGATCTATATGCATCCAAATTTTGCAGAGATGTTGCTTTTAACATTCCCCAGAGGGACTTTTTTTGTTTTTTTAAAATTTTAATTTTTAGGTTAGTTATGGAAGAAAAATGGTTTCCATTAAAATCAATGGGAAAATGGGTCAAAAAAGAGAAAAATTTAAATATTTCAATCTTAGATCTTTGGATTTGGAAGAAAATTTGTAAAAACATTCTACAACCAGCCCACAGTAAAATTAACCCCTTATAGTTCAGTTAAATAACCCTTAAGACCGTTCAAAAAATTAATTGAGGGCGTTCCAGCCAAAAAATGGAATGAAAGTGAGAAATTAATCTTGTATATCAGTGCCAATTACTAAAAGCTGGATGAATTTTGATGAAACTTTGTATACACAATGTACTACCACACTACTAAAATATTTTCTTCTCACTATCATCATAATAAATCCTTTGGACCGTTTCAAGGGACCATATAGGTGCGATTGAGAAAAAATAAGACCAATTAAGCAAATAAAAACATAATCCTACTTATTGAGATAATTCAGGTTAGGTCCAATTAATTTTAATTAAATCTGGCACAAACAATCTACCTACCTACATTTACTCTACTTTCTATAGAATTTCTTATCATTACAATATACAGCCCTTAAGACTGTTTAAAAAATCAAAATCAGTGCGCTCGAGCCAAATAATGGAATTATCATGAGAAATTTATCTTTAAACTTGGAGTCAATCAATTATGGCTCGATGAATTTTGATAAAAACTTTTGTACACACAATCCACTATCAAAATACTAGGATATTTTCCTTTCTTAGTCACCATACACAACTGATAAAACCTTTTCAAGAGGCAATATAGGTGGGATTGAGAAAAAAATATGGGAATATAAGCAAATAAAAACATAATCCTATTAATTGGGATAATTCAGGTTTGGTCCAATGAATTTTGATAAAAACTGGCAAATACAATCTACAATCAGTCTATAAAAGAAAGTATTCCTTACAGATACAATATACAAC
The DNA here is from genome assembly GCA_011764245.1 of Trialeurodes vaporariorum. Lineage (NCBI taxonomy): Eukaryota > Metazoa > Arthropoda > Insecta > Hemiptera > Aleyrodidae > Trialeurodes > Trialeurodes vaporariorum. The sequence continues at coordinate 8,369,481 of VMOF01000024.1, read as the reverse complement.
ACTTAAGAGAGTTTAAAAATCAAAATAGGGTGTTCCACACAAAAACATGAATTAAAGCGGAGAATTAATGTTAATACTTGGAGTCAATCATTCATGGGATGAATTTTGATGAAACTTTGCACAAATATATTATGTTACTGACCCACTAAAATATTCCTATCATACAGTCATCATCTAAAACCTTTTAGACCGTTTCAAGGGCCAATATAGGTGTGATCGATCAAAAATCTTTAAAACCAAGCAAATAAAAAAACAACCGTAATACTTGGAATAAGAAATTCAATTATGACTCAATTATGTTTGATGAAAATTGCAACAAAAAGTTTGCAACCAACCTAGGCAGGGGTTTCTTTTGAATGTAAAACTATATAGCATACAACCCTTAAGTCTGAGACTGTTTAAAGGCAAAATAGCTGTTCCATCAATAAACCCAAAAAATAGAATATCCAAAGAAAATTAAACTTGTAAAGAAAATGGATGGATGAATTTTGTTGATATTTGGTGTACACAATCTACAAACAAAGAACATCTTTAAAGGGGGGTTTAATCTACCAAACTAAAAAATTCTTTTGAAGATCCACAGTTCAAAACCCATCCTTCAAAAGATGAAGTAGGCAACTATTCGTACAGCTTCTCTGCAAAATCGCCAACACTTCGAATTGAAGGCGAAATTATGTCCAGAGGTGAAAATATTTTAAATTTGATGGGAGTCTAGGAGTCTCTCCCAGAATTCTAAAGGGGGTTGGGGGTCTCCCCCAGACATCTAAAGGGGGGTCTGGGGGTCTCCCCCAGAATTATAAAGGGGGGTCTGGGGGTCTCCCCCAGAATTATAAAGGGGGGTCTGGGGGTCTCCCCCAGAATTATAAAGGGGGTCTCCCCCAGAATACTAGAGGGGGGTCTGGGGGTCCTTCGACCCCCCCAGATAAAAATGGAGGGAGAAAGTGTTCGTAGGGTGTTCCCTACAGTTTATTTTATATTTGACTTTGTGAGCGCACATCACTCTTAAGAAGACGCTGCGTCTTAATAAGTCCTAATCAGAATTTTTCCTTGGCTTCTTGTTCATATTTTCCTTATCTCAGCAGGTTTCTTTAATTTTTTAATTTGCTAATTTTTTATTTTTTTAATATTTGTCTTCTCATTAAAAATATTTTGGACATCGGACGTTTTCGCATGAACCTGTTCAATTACTCTGTGAATCATCCTTGTAAGCATAGAGAGAGTGTCGAAATTAAGATAGGAATCTACCATTATTACTGCCCTCAGCCACCATTACGGCATTACGCCCGCGCAAATATAAGCGTTTATTGAGTTTAGGAGTTGATTTTGGAAGTTTTTAGTGCTGCCATCGTTATATTTTGAGGTTTTTACATCAGAATCGACAATTAAATCGCTTTTAGCAAAAGTGTGCAAGAGCCCCATTCGCGTGCGAAGAATGATTCGTAGCTTTTGATAGAAGGGTAAAAACTACAAGCTCTCGTTTGAAAGTATAGTTTTTGACGACAGATCCGCAGCTTTGGATTGAAGGAAGACAGCACTTCAACTATTGCCGCATGAACGCGTGACCCACATTTCATGTGCAGTTTGCACCCCAAAAGAAGGAGAGAAGAAAAAGAAAATGAATGATACAAAAAGAAGAAGATGGTTGGATGGTTGGATGGTGGTAGTGCGGGGGCGTTGGCTAGGCGGAGCGGAGCGGGTGTTGAGGGTTTCAGCGTGAGTACAAGTGGGTGATATCGGTGGGGGTGGTGGGCTGAGGGAGGGGAGGGAGGGGGAGGGGGAGAGGGAGGGAGGTGAAGACGGAGGGGAGGGGAGGGAGGGAGACGAGGAGGTGCGGGTTAAGTTGAGAGTGGTAGAGGCTGGTGAGTGGCGAAAACTGAAAAGTGTCGGGGAAAGTGGGAAAAGCGATAGATTCCAAAAGATTAGTTTCTAGCCGCGGTCGGGGGTGGTAGGGGGGAGGGGGAGGGGGAGGGGAGGGGGTGAACGGGCGACAAGCGTCTCGTCTCATCCAGTGATGCCGATTCTATGACGATCTGAGTGAGATGGATGAGCTAACGGTTTTTTGAAATTTGAAGCAACGGCCTATAGACAGATTTAGTTCGAAGTCAACCGGTTAGCCAACAACCACAACAATGCACTCATCGGTCGCAATCGGTTATGATAAAACTCGCGTAGCGTTCCAAACTATCTCACTCACTCTCCTGTGACCCCCATGTATACCCATCTAGTTTCGAAATTCGTAAACAGGGCCTTGTTTTACGACATATTATGATCAAAATCGCATTAAAATGCCTCGAGGAATTCATTTCAGCCAAAAAATTTCACGAAAGATATCTCTACATAGGATTTTTGAAATTATAATGAAATGGAAGCACATGGGGGTTACGTGAGTGCGAGAGAGACAAACTGTCTTTGTTTGGAACGCTCATCGCCGGCAGTCGCTATTACTAAAACCCTATATAGAGTCCCCCGATGGAAATTTTGTTTGGTGGTACAGAACAGACAGAATAGAACACTTTGGTACAGCACTGACAAAACCTTCGGTTAAAAAAAAAAAAAAAAAAAAAAAAAAAAAAAAAAAAAAATGGTCCAGCAAAATCTCTGTAGTGTGTAATTATAGGCGTTCACAACTTTTGGTTGGCTCTACTATAGAAGTCTTTTGCTGGGTCATTTTTCAACCAAAGGTTCCGTCAACGCTACCAAAGTGTTACTACCTGTTTTTTTTTTCTTTTTTATTTTTTTATTTTTTTTTTTTTCTCTGAGCAGAAGTCGAAGACATCGGAGGCTCATTATAGTAGCTAACGCGCCATCTTGATATTATATCTTCGAGGTTTATCTTGAAGGGAAAACTATGCTTGTGAAGCTTCTCTGAATTACCTATATTGGAACCTGTTTACTTACTTCAAATTCCCTAGAAACTTCATCAAGAAATCTTAAGGCGTTTGGATTTACGGGTCGTTTTTGAAATGAAAATTGAATCTGGAAGACTTTTCAAATTCCAGTCAAGCCAAGTAGATAACCCTCTTAGCGACCAACTCGTAAGTAGGAACAAAATGGAATATTATGTGGGGCACGATTTTGTATTGTTTTTTCATTTTTCTGAAATTCCTGTCTGGACTTTTCAAAACCGAATCAGGTCAAGTAGATCTCAAGAAAAGTCTCCGAATTTCACCCTCTAGAACCGAATTTTAACACGTTCCTCGACTTTTCCTCAAAACTGCCTCGACTTGAAAGGGCCACTTGAAATACACGAAATAGAAATCAAAGGAGGATGAGGACAGCAGAGGCTCGTAAAATGCGATAAATCGATGTCTACTCCATTTAAAACTATAGAAAAGTATCCATCGTCAGGGAGTGCAATTGAACCCCCCGAGAAATCGATACTTTTCTATAGTTTTAAATGAAGTGGACATCGATAAATCGCATTTCACGAGCAGCCACTGGATGAGGATCAACTGGAACAGGATTTGGAGAGAATGAGGTAAAAGAGGAATTGTGAAGTATTGGATTATGGAATAACTGATGGAATACATGGAGGAAAGGTCAACTTGATTGAAATGGAATGGATACTTTTAGAGGGACTTTAAAATTGAAGTTGGAAAATGTTAGAATTCGGAGGAAATCTCAACGCTAGTCCGGGCCAACCTTGAGGTACCTTTCAAATCCTAACATTTTCCTACCTCAATTTTAATTCCTCGTTTACATCATTCTTCCCACCCCCCCCCCCCGCCCCCCATTTATTTTCACCCTCTCTTTATCTTCCATGCAATGGGTCTGTTGCAAACTTTTGCTACAACAATTAAGAGTGTACAATCTTATGTAAAATCGCCTGAAAAGTCCATTGGTGGCATCAGAAAGTCATAAAATTCAATAATAAACTCACAAGAGACGTTTAATGAAATCCAAGATGGCGGAGAAATATTGAGCCATTTGTATGCATGCAACACGAACATCCAAGGATAGCCAACCTCACAATATCGATCACAACCAATCACAATGTAAACAAACACATAACCTCTACCTCCGCAGTGAGGTTGTGAAAGTTGGCCATCCTTGGATGTGCACGGTGCATGCGTACAGATTGCTCGATATTTCTCCGCCATCTTGGATTTCATTAAACGCCTCCTGTGAGTTTTTTATTGCATTTTATGACTTTCTGACGCCACCAATGGACTTTTCAGGCGATTTCACATTAGATAAACATCTTTCAATCGTTGTAGCAAAAGTTTGCAACAGACCCATTAAAATGACGCTTTTAAGTCGAGGAACTTCACCCTCATGCAGTGAACTTCCGCGCAAGTAGTAGCAATGTTAAAAATTATCAGAGAAATGATTTCGTGAAAATTTTATAATTTTTTTGTTTTTTTGTTTGTTTTTGTGTGTGTTTTTTTTTACATGATTTCTTTTTGTTTGTTTGTTTGTTTGTTTGTTTGTTTGTTGTTTTTTTTTTTTTGTTTGTTGTTTTTTTATTCAATTTTCTTTTCCTGCCAGGCAACGCTGTTTTCGTACTACCGCACATCCTGCAGAGATAGAGATGGGTTCAAAAGGGTGCAGAAAAGGGGGGGGGGGTTGGAAGGGACTCTCGACATGACGAGAGCGAAAGAGATGGAGATGAGGACAGGGATGAAGAGGTCCAAGAAGAGGGTAAAAGGGCGGAAGAGGGGGTGGGGGGGGGGGTCTGCGGTGATGGATGATTCGAAACCGGTGCCGGTCCCCATAACCGATGCGATGTGGAAAAGCTGATCGCTTGACGGTGGACGATGATCACTCCTCCAACCCCCCCCCCCCCCCCCCCCCAGTAACCGGTGCTCCTTCAATCCTCCGTTCCACTTCACTCACGACAAGGCGCCACCAAAGATTACTCATACTCCGAGATCCTCTGCTCTGGATAAACTCAAGATGTGGCACAGCGATAAGAGCGATTAGAGCTCTTTAAAAAATAGTCCCCTACTTTATCGACGCGGAGGGATACGAAAAACTGTCGAATTTCTGACGGGAGATCGTTTGAGTGTGGCGTCACAAAAACGATGTCTGTTGGACATTTTTACGCAAGTTCGTGTTAGTTTATGGTTTGCATGGTTCATTTTCGAAAATATTTCTACTTTAGTGTTAACAGTTTAATGTTGCATACACTTAATTACTTAATTTTCCTTTCTGTAAAAAAAAAAAAAAAAAAAAAAAAAAAAAAAAAAAAAAACCCTCAAAAGAGGTGTAAATGGCCGTTGATGTTAAGGCACCTCTTTCAAAAATAAACGAATTCATCATCCTCACACACACCCACGCAGTTGATCCTCATAGAGGCTATCTACCTCTCTTTCAGGTGAATTTTCAGATTATCAGGGTTTCAGTCGACTCAAAATGTGGCACAGTGATGAATAGGTTTAGACCCATGAAAAATAATATCGAAGAAGAAGAAGGCTTTATTAGATGGGGGATATCCCATTTATCAGCTCCTAACGCCACCACCATTACAATCACGCATTCAAATGAGTTTGGGAGTGGATTTCGTAATTTTTCAGCGCTATCATCGGTATTTTTGCAGGTTTTGCATCTGACTCGACATTTCGGATCAATTAAAGCAAACGCTTCCAACAGCCTCATTGTATTACAGAGCTGCCGATTTGCGTAGATTTAATGACATTTTTAAAATCACCGATGATTCCACCGGTTGAGAAAAGATTACATAGTTCAATTCAATGTATGACTGTAATGCACGAAAATACTCTGATCTGTAATATTTTCTCGCTCGGTAGAAAAGCTGTTAATTAATTAAAATATACCGGTTGAGAAAAGATAAAAGACGCTATTTTTTTCGTGCATTACAGTCATACACTGAACTGAACTCTGTAATCTTTTCTCAACCGGTGGAATCTTCGGTGAATTTCAAAATGTAATTTAATCTACGCAAATCGGCAGCTCTGCATTGTAATTATGTCCATGAATTTTAAATTGAAAGAGGAGGAGGCCGGGGGTAATATCTGAACAGGAGAGTGAAGGCGTTACGGTAGGAGGCTATAAGTTTCCGTCAAGTTATAAAACCCTGACATATTCACGGTAGGCCGGGGTGACTATAGCGACGAGGGGAGGTAAAATAAGGGACACGAATGGCGAGGGGCGTGGGAGGGGGTATAATGTGTATGCTTAAGGGAGTTGAGTACTGCCCATCATACAAGCATCCTTAGGGGCGGAGGGCGGGGGCGGGGGATGGGCTCAGGCAAAGCTGAGAGTATAGACACAAGCACACAGGTCCAGGGTCCAGGTCACAGGTACAGGTGTTTTTATCGGCAGTTATCGTGAAATAAAGCGTTCGGCTCGCGCTAACCACGTGGGACGTGAGTTGTGAGACGGGAGACGGGTGTCTACCCTGTTACACGTTTTCGTTGCGCGGAGCTTTACAAATTACACACGCACAGTATGTGCCACAAGTCCTTACAAATTACACACATAGGTACAGGATGTGCCACAAGTCCTGTCACTGTTAAACATTTTGGTCGCTTCACGCTTGTGTTGTTGGTGTTAATCGGTGTTGGAGAGCTACTGTGACTCCCTTTGAACGCTTTCTCAAGATTTTTCATATCTTTTGAAACTGGGGCCGCTTAACTATCAACTCATGGCTATGTAATATGGGTAAAAAGATGATGTCGCCAAACCCCAGCTTAGGACCCCTCTTTTGATTCAGCTTGGAAAATAGAGTCGATCGCCCTCAAAGGTTTTGATATCTTTTGAAATTGGGGCCGCTTGACTAGCAACTCATGGCTATGCAATATGGGCAAAAATGTGATGTCGCCAAACCCCAGCTTGTGACCTCTCTATCGATTCAGCTTCGAAAATGGAGTCGATCGCCCTCAAGGGTTTTGATATCTTTTGAAATTGGGACCGCTTGACTAGCAACTCATGGCTATGCAATATGGGCAAAAATGTGATGTCGCCAAACCCCAGCTTGTGACCTCTCTATCGATTCAGCTTGGAAAATGGAGTCGATCGCCCTCAAGGGTTTTCATATCTTTTGAAACTGGGGCCGCTTGACTAGCAAATCATGGCTATGTAACATGGGTAAAAAGGTGATGTTGCCTCACGCATAGTCAAGCTTAGTCAATCTATTAAGATTTGAAGAAGTATTAAGACATTTTTTCAGGGTTTCCCCTGAATTTTTCTCGGCTTGGTCTGCAGTCTAAATAATAGTTTAGAGAAACTTCGTCACTGAATCCTTAAAAATAAAAAAAGTTCAATTATTCAGATTCGTATCCCTCAATTAGTGTATCATAGCATCAACTTTGATGACTTTGAAAATTAATTAAATTCATTTCTGCATAGAACCGTCCAATCATTATACGTAGAGAGTTCCTACTGCTCACAACGCACTATGGTCTGAGATCGTCAAAAAGTGGCCAAAAATCAGAAAAAGAATTTCTCAAAAATTTATAATTTAAAACTTTTAAGACAAATTTCAAACACAGAGAACACTTTTAACAAGTAATTCAAACTTAAAATCGTTATGTTAAAGTCTTAAATTAAGCTTAAAAGGTCGAAAACTATGATTTTTGATGACTATAATTCTCTGATTTTTGGCCACGTTTTTTCGATCTCATACCACAGTGCAACGCACCGGTAAAGTAGAAGCGCCTTCGAAAGAACGCTTCAGTTGTCACGGGCAACTATTCCCACTTCTCCGTCGCGGGGTTGCGTCGCACCGTTTTTGAAGGCGCTTCGAGGACTATTGAGTTACCTCGAGAATACCTCGATTGCTTTTGATTCTCGTCTGAGGATCACTCTTTCATGACGTGTTACCAGTGGATGACAATCGGATGATTTACGCGAAAGTAAGAATTTTTGAAAGGAGGGACTTTTCTCCCTCTAAATCTCCCCCTCCTAATTATTCGTAGAAAAACTATATTTGAAAAAATACCCCTTATATCAAGTACTATTAAAATACAAAGTTTCAGGGAAAATCTGTGGAGGGGGAAGGGTGGCGAAAAACCCCCATTTTGTATCAAGCTGTTTATAATTTCATAGGCGGACACCCCCTCCCCCAGAGATTTTTCTAGAGTACAGAAGATCGTAATATAAAGCAAAGTTATGAGCCTGTAACAAAATTTTGCAACAGAGGTTCAACTCCCAAGAAAAATCGCGTGAAAATCACATCGCAAGCGTGCGATTTGGCAACATTTTAATGAGTCCATTTAAACCCAGGTAAAAGATCGAATGCGAAGGTGTTCACCGAACACTCAATAGTTCGATCTTTTCCATGGGTTTAAATGGACGAACTGCAACGTTGCCGCCTTGCACGCTACTCCACTGATCGCAAGCATCGAAAAGTCTCAAAATCCACTCACTAGTGTTTCTCTAGGGCCTTTATTTGTCTGAATTTTTACAAAGCAGTGGCGTGGCTCGTATACAATGTCGTAACAACGCATTCTCTCCACTTAAACCTACGTAAAATAATCGAGCTCTAGAGGATTCACTGCATCCCTGAGAAATCGATACTTTTGCATGGGTGTAAATGACAGTATTGGAGTCTGTGGCGGCTCGTGGAATGCAATATATCAATGTCTACTCCATTTAAAACTATAGAAAAATATCGATCGTCAGCGGGTTCAATTGAATCCCCGAGAAATCGATACGTTTCTATAGTTTTAAATGGAGTGGGCAACGATAGATCGCATTTCACGAGCCGCCACTGACCAATACATAGTTGTCAAATAGCACGAGCTGCCACTGTTACCGAGTTGCCCGGTTCAAAAAGGGCGGAGGAGGATGAGTACCTAACCGGGGGAAAAATCTTAATGAGCACTCGTTTATCATGTATAAAATGTTAGAAAAGAATTCGGCGGAAATGTTGAGACTTACAGTGACAAACTAAGGAAAAAGGCTTGAATGCGAACGACGATATTGACTTTCCTCTGAGGCAATGCGATGCATGCTTTCCAGTGGCGTCGCGTGCCATATGGCAACAATGCAACTGCTCCATTTAAACTCATTAAATATATCGAATTTTCCTTGTGCACTGTGCACCCCCTGAATTCAATATTTTACATGAGTTTAAATGGATAGAATACAATGTTGCCAAATTGCACGCGACGCCACTGATGCTTTCATTAAAAGTTTAATCAACAACATTATCAAGTATATCAAGGAGGAAAGTCTTTTTACATTCAAAGTTTATGCTGAAGCTCGCGATTTGTTTCCTTATTCCAAACTTTAATTGCGACTAAAAATAGAGACGAGAGGCTTACGTCGAACTGTTGCAAGAGGTCGACAAACTTGAGAGAGTTGCGTCGATTCAAAATCACTCACCTGCGAACAGAAACGGAAAAGATTATAATATTAAAATGAAAAGAGGTGACGGGCATTGCTTCATTGAATAAGTATCGCGTTGGATGCTTTTAAAAACATTTATTCAAAATAAGTTAGGTCAGGTCGGAAGGATCAAATCCATTCATGAAACATTCAACTGGTTTCTCCAGATCTCGCTCGGTTCTCCCGCGACTCTAAATTTGGACTCGAGCTTTTTCTTTTTTTTTTTTTTTCATTTTGTTCACTTTGTTCCATAAAATGTTTTTTTTCTTTTACCTCGAGATAATTCAAACGAGAAAACAATGAGTTGTTCCAAAAAGTTCCTTCTGGCAAAGTGCTTCCGAAATGTACTCTCTACCAGAATAACTGCCGTGGGCGTTTTGTGAATCTTTAATGCAGAGCTGCCGATTTGCGTAGATTTAATGGCATTTTGAAATTCACCGAAGATTCCACCGGTTGAGAAAAGATTACAGAGTTTAGTTCAGTGTATGACAGTAATGCACGAACATACTATTGCGTCTTTTATCTTTTCTCAACCGGTAGAATCGTCGATAACTTACGGATATTTGCATTAATTAACGGCGCGGCGTTTCCACCGACTGAGAAAAGATTACAGATCAAAGTATTTTCATGCATTACAGGCATACACTGAATTGAACTGTGTAATCTTTTCTCAACCGGTGGAATCATCGGTGAATTTAAAAATGTCATTAAATCTACGCAAATCGGCAGCTCTGCTTTAATGACATTTTTTAATGCACCGTTGATTCCACCGGTTGACCAAAAGATTTCGCGGTTCAGTTTAGTTCAGTGGATGACAGTAACTCTCAACGTGCTGTGACTATGGACAGTTTTAGTGCGTAGTCAACAGCTAGCCAACAACCACAGCAGTGCACTCATCGGTCGCAATAATCGGTTGTGATATTAAAGTCGCGTAGCGTTCCAAACTATCTCACTCACTCTCCCCTGACCCCCATGTACAGTGTACACCCATCTCTTTCTAGTTTCGTATACAGGGCCTTGTTTTACGACACATTATTATCAAAATCGCGTTTAATTGCCTTGAGGAATCATTTCAGCCAAAAAAATCACGAAAGATGTCTCTACATAGGATTTTTGAAATTAGAATGAGATGGCAGTACATGGGGGTTACGTGATAGCGAGAGAGACAAACTGTCTTTGTTTGGAACGTTCATCACCGGCAGCCGCCATTACTAAAACCCTCTATATAGTCTGGCCCACTGGCGCAACCAGGATATCTTCCATCTCTCTCATTTCCCATTTGAATGTATGAGTAGGAAAAGGACAGAAGGAGGAGGTTTTATCCCCTTGTCCATCCTTGTCTAACATACGTTTCTTAATGGAAAAAAAGAGAGATATGAAGAATCTCTCGGTGCGCTACTGGTCTGGCCGCTGTTTTGCCGATCTTGAATGCAACGTTTTAATTCACTGATGATTCCACTGGCTGACAAAAAGATTACAAGCAGTCCAGTTCAGCAGTAAGACAATAACGCAGGAAAATACTTTGATATGTAATCTTATTCCGACCGATGGAATCATCAGAGAACTAAACAATGGGGCTCTTGCAAACTTTTACTACACGGGATTGAAGAGTTGATTCTTGCATAAAAACCTGTAATAGTGACGATAAGCACACTAAAAAATCACGAAATTCACTCTCAGGATCGAGCTTAACGGCGCACTATGTGGTATTTGACCAAAAAAGCTGGCATAAACTCAAAAAAAAAAAAAAAAAAAAAGTCGCTATTGGGAAAAACTGTTGTGATATTCGGAATCTACATAGATTTTTGCATTAGAAACTTGTATTTAGCGGGTCTAAACTAGATTAATTTAACTAGAATCCACCAGGGGAAAAATCAGTTTTACCACCATTAAATTTAGCCTCAGCACGAGACTATAATCAATGTAAAAAAAAAGTTTTTCAAATGAAGTCAGAACAAAAATTCTGAACATGGATCGTCTTCTTGAAGGTATTTACAATCAGTTAATGCCTATTTTATCCAATTTAAATTTGAATTTGATATTTTTTTGCTATTTCAAAGTTTTTAGCTAAAAACGTAAATTTTCCGATTTTCAAGAGAACTTAAGTTCAATTATCCTGCCACATCCCGCAGGTATATGTATGAGAAATGGTAGTCCTTAGTGCGTACTAATAGGCCTTGAAGTCAGAAGTTGCGGAAAAATGCGGCTTTTCCGGGAAAATTAGTTCGAATTTTGCGTTTTTGCACGAAATTCTCGTTTTTACGTGTTGTAAGGGTTACATCGCTACAAGAGTGAAATTTGGCAACACCGTCCAAATGACTTGAAACTCAGTATCCAAGGGTACTCTTTGACGCTGAATTCAAATTTTGCATCAGTTTTTCAAAATTCGAAAATCCAAGATGGCTGCCGACCGATTAGCCAAAAAATTTGTCGGCGGCCATCTTGGATTTTCAAATTTTGAAAAACTGATGTGATATTTGAATTCAGCGTTAAAAAGTACCCCCGAATACCAAATTTCAAGTTATTTGGACAGTAGGAACAGTTTATGCCAACTTTTTCGGTCAAATACCACATAGTGCGGCGGTTCGACGCAGATATCATGGGATGATTCCTATCTAAATGGGGCAGTTGCAAGGGTTTAAAATGTTGTGTTTTTTGTAAAGAAAATGAAAGTACTTGATGAGCTAAGAAGAAAGATGCCTTTGGTTTCTAATTAAGCCCCATTGTTCCGGAGATGAGATTTTGGCCCAAAATACATTGTTTTAAATGGAAATCCCGCGTAGTGACGTCACTACACACCCAATTTTTTACAACTTTACACGTCGGTATCTCCGAAACCGGGACATTTAGGAAAACCCCAAAAGCACCAAAGTTCTCAGCTCATCGAGTACTATCATTTTTTTTATAAAAAAACACAATATTGTTGACCCTTGCAACTGTCCCATTAAGACATATCTCTGTGTTTCCGTAGAGAAAATGACGTAATAGACAGGAATTTTCCATGATACCTGCGTCGAACCGCCATTACGATCTTGCCATTAAAGTAGTTATGTAGGTTTATTCCTGAATTTTAGACTTTCTTAGGGCGATTTTCGTGATTTTCGCTGGTTTTTACATCAGAATGGACTATTCATTTGCTCACGCAGCAAAAGTTTGCAAGAACCCCATTTCATTACATCTTACAGTTAATGGTGAATCCATCGAGATGAACGGGAAGATTACAGATTCGAGTATTTTCGTGGGTTATACAGACATACATACTGATGAACTGGACTGTGTAATCTTTTTTTCAACCAGCCGGTCGAATCATGGGTGAATTAAAAGAATTCACTCAAGATCCGCGAAAGCAGGGCTGCCGTTTTGCGTATAATCAATGCTATTTTTCTATTCACCGATGATTCTACCGGTTGAGAAAAGATTACACAGTTCAGTTCAGTGTATTACTGTAATGCACAAAAGTACTTTCATCTGTAATCTTTCCTTAATCGGTGGAAACTCCGTTGATTAATTAAAATATCCGCAAGTTTTTTAAAGTCATCGACGACTCCACCGGTTGAGAAAAGATTACAGATGCGAGTATTTTAGTTTATTACAGTCATGCACTGAACTGAACTGTGCAATCTTTTCTCAACCGGTGGAATCATCGGTGAATTGAAAAATAGCATTGATTATACGCAAAACGTCAGCTCTGCGCGAAAGTACTAAGTGTATCTACGTACAGTCGTACGGAGTCCTCAACGGTGAATCCGAAAAATTCGCCGATGCATTGGCTGGCCGAAAATATTTAGTGTCTATTTGTTTCCCGTAGAGTCCTTGTATACGAAAGAGTCTCGACTAGAGTCCCTGTATATCAAAGAGTCTCGCCATACGGGGTATAGATTCTGATTGGCTGCTAGATTTTAGGCTTTCACGGAGCTCAAGGAGGCGTTCTGTGTTATTCTCCATAAGAGAACCGTTAAAACACCCCTACGAGGAGACGTACACGCCTTCTCGGTGAACCGAACCAATCAGAGTGGACGCCTCCTTCGATTTCTTCTTCACGTGTCGAGACTCTTTGATATACAGGGACTCTAGTCTCGACACGCGAAGAAGAAGTCGAAGGAGGCGTCCACTCTGATTGGTTCGGTTCACGGAGGAGGCGTGTACGTCTCCCCGTAGGAGTGTTCCAACGAATTCTTTATGGAGAATAACGCAAAACGCCTCCTTGAGCTCCATGATAGCCTAAAATCTAGCATCCAATCAGAATCTATACCCCGTACGGCAAGACTCTTTGATATACAGGGACTCTAGTTTCCCGAAAAGTTTCGGACCCCGGATAGGCACCAGAGCCTGCGATGGTAAAATATGATTACTATATCTACCCGTTTTTGCATCGCTGTGTAGTGTACGCAGCTGGCGACGTTTCATCCCTATTTCTGGGTTGCTTTAGTAATAATAAGATGTAAAAATATATATTTCGTTGCCTGATGCAATTCAGATGGGTTTCCGTTGAATTTACGTTCAGGTACATCGAAAAATTACAATATTAAGTAAAATAATTTATAATTAAAATTATTAACAAAAAATAAGATAACAATGCCCACGCCACTCGTATACACGTAAGTGCGTTGTTATTTTTGCATCATATTACACTAAAATCGCTGAAGTAATTCAAGTAAGTAAGGCAACATCGCTACTCGCTGCGCTTCAACGGTTGAGAGGTTTTGTTGGTGGAAACGTTTCCATATTAACAACGAACTTTGCAGTTTCAACTCTATTCCGTGAAACCCGTTACCTGAAAAAATATGATTTCCACTTTCTCCCTCTTTTTTCCAGGAGGGGTCTGTCTGGATTTACGAGATTTTAATGAAACTTTATTTATTAAATTAATGCAATCTTGAGACACTCGAAACTATAAATCATTTCAAATTTTTCCCTTTCACCCACAATGGGAGAAAAAATACCGCCCCAACCCCCATTCCCCACCCTCTAAAATTCACTTTCGTGGAATATGATACTGGAGGGAGAAAGAGGGAACCGTTGGATTTGGATGAAATATGATGCGGCAGGGAACGCGTGCTTGTGAGTACGAGTGCGACAGTAATCGTGAATGTCAGATTGGCGCACAGTGGTGAAATTCCTCTAGGTTTTTGGCTTCTTATATAGCGGGTTCAACATCTCATTTCGGGAAAATCACTGTCCCGGGGGCTGATCCCCTCCGTTAAAAATTAGTTGGAAAAAATGGGGCTCTTTGCAAACTTTTGCTATAGGGGATTGAAAAGTTGATTCTTGCATAAAAACCTGTAAAAATGACGATGAGTACACTAAAAAATCACGGAATTCACTCTCAGAATCGGGCTTTATGGCGGAGAGACGCGGTATCATGGGAGATTCCTATCTAAATTGAGACAAATCTCTGTGTTTCCGTAGAGGAAGTGACATCATAGACAGAAATCTCCCATGATACCTGCGTCGAACCGCCATTACCATCTTGCCGTTATAGCAGTTATATGAGTTAATTACTGAATTTTAGACTTTTTTAGTGTGATTTTCGTGATTTTTTCTGGTCTTTACATAAGAATGGACCATTTATTTGCTTATAGCAAAAGTTTGCAAGAGCCCCATTGATGATGCGTTTTTTTAGGGAGTTTTGACTTTCATCAACTAGGCTCCATATACCTTAGTCACTTGGGGAGGTGCACAGAAAAAAACAGAAGAAGAAAAAAAAAACACTTTGGTAGCGCTGACAAAACCTGTGGTAGAAAATTGACCCGCAGCTAAAGACTTTGGTTAAGCAAATTAAATATTTGGTTCACCCATCAAAATCCCTTTAGTTCGACGCAGAGGACCTTTATGGTTGGCTCTAACCAAGGTTATAGATTAAAGAGGTATGCTCATCTGACTTCACGCCACAAATTCAGTGGCGCGCAGTTCTAAATCACTGCAGGCAAGACGGCCGACAAAAGCAGAAAACGTATTCCCTTTGCAGAAAACATTGGGTTTGTTTTCTGCTTTCCTGCAGAAAACATTGGGTTTGTTTTCTGCTTTCTTGCAGAAGGCATCACAATGTTTTCTGCAAAGAGTGTACGTTTTCTGCTTTTGTCAGACATCTTGCCTGCAGTGATTTTGAACTGCGCGCCAATGAATTTGCGGCGCGAAGTCAGATGAGCATACCTCTTTAATCTATAGCCTTGGGCTCTACCTAACTTTTTTGCTGGGTCATTTTTCTACCAAAGATGTTGTTAGCGCTACCAAAGCTTTTTTTCTGTATTTTCTGTATGGCAGTGGCGGCTCGTGCGATTTGGCAACAGTGTTTTTATCCCATTTAAATACATGTAAAACAATCGAAACTCGAGGAGGCTGCCAGCCTCCGATTGAATCGATTTTTTACCTAAGTTTAAGTGGGAAAGATGCATGCTTGCCAAATCTCACGGGCCGCTACTGTTGTATGATACATACGTATATACAGCCTACCTCCAAGCTAAGAGTCATCTGACGTTCCTTTTGTCCCCGACTGTACAGTCCAAATATTCTCATCTTTCGTTTCACGGAGCGATGAGAAAAGTGCGGGATAAAGCGAGTATGTAGTATGTACGAATGTATATACAAGCGTAGTAGGGTTTTACGAGTATGAGTATGAGTAGTGAGTACCGGAGTAGGACAAGCCGTCAAGCATTGATCTTGGTTTATGTACATTTATTTCGTGGCGTGTAGCATGCAAGAGGCAGGCACGGAAACTGCCAACATCGTAACAGGGTTGCCATCAGCCATCATAACCTCCAAATTCTCTCATAGTGCAACGGTCACTCGGTCAGCTCAAGTATTTCCTAATGAGGCTGCTGCACACTTTTGCTATAAGCAATTTAACCCCTTATGGACCAAGCCCGAGTATACCCGTTTTTCACCTCTAGTCTATTTCACATTGATTCAGTATTCATTCCGGATAAACGCAAATATAGAAGAAAACACTACAATAGATCTCGTCGGGCGCCTTCAATTCGTCGGGTAGGCAACTCCAACTCCACCGAGTACGAACAGTTAACTACCTTCCCTCTATAGAAACGGAGGTGCGGTTTTCTCTTGAACTAACCTGGTCCTTAATGGGTTAATCGTCGATTCTGGTGTAAAAACCTCGAAAAATAACGATGGAAGCTCTAAAAACTTCCGCAATCCACTCCTGAACTCAATAAACGCTTTTATTTGTGCGGGTGTAGTGGTGGCCGAGGGCAGTAATAATGAGAGATTCCCATCTAACAATACTGTAACTCCATCAAGAAGTGACCAATAAAAGACAACTTTCATTTGACACCGGTGTCACTAGGTGTCGCGATACCATTCATCGGATGTGGAACATTACTCTGATGACTAATCACTCTGTGAATCATCCTTATCAGCATAGAGAGAGTGTCGAAATTAAGATAGGAATCTCCCATTATTACTGCCCTAAACCTCCGTTACACTCGCGCAAATAGAAGCGTGCATTGAGTTTAGGAGTGGATTTCGGAAGTTTTTAGTGCTGTCATCGTTAGTTTTGGAGTTTTTTTTTTTTTTTTTTTTTTTTTTTTTTACACACCAGAATAGACTAATAAATAGCTGATAGCAAAAGTGTACAACAGCCCCATTCCAGGTCCATGACTTGAAAAAACATGGACACCATGCATAGATGCATTTTGGCACATTTGTTTATATCCTGATGGCAATTGTTGCGTTTTAGTCAAATGTAAATATTACAATCCCGTAAAGTTTCTAACAGTGATCTTTCATGCCTTTGCTGATTGACACCTGTCTCGCTTCAAAATATTCTTTCGCGGACATTACAGACATTCTTTAGGTAAAATCAACAGGTTCATATACAATTAACTCTTTTATCTGTAAAACACCATGGGACCTCTGTTGAGAGAGTAAACAAACAAGGCCACTTAGGTTAAAAACAAGTGCAAAATCGAATCCAATGGTGGCGGATTACTATGGTCTCATGTCTTAACTCTTTACAGTGATGTAGCGAGGAATTGTTCGAGGGGTGGGGGTGTCGGGGTCCGAAAATTGTCATTAGGGGATCCGATGGTCAACTTTGGTTAAATATCTCTGAAACCGCAAAAAATGACCTTTTTCTGGGCAAAATTTTGTGTCAAGAAGGGGGGGGGGGGCGTTACTAAGGCGCGTCGCACAGTGTGTCCGCCTGTGGAAAAAACCCCCCAACTTGACATTCGCCCTTTTAAGGAAACAAATACATGAAAATACTCCTCAGAGTACGTAGAATGTCACTCTGAAACTGTTTTTTTAAAAAAAAAATATTTTAGGCCAAATAAGGGCTCTTAAAATTTCTCATTATGAAAGGTTTGAAAAAAGAGCATTTTCAACTGTCAACTCTACACAAAATTTGAAGTGTGTAGAAGGAATCTTTTTTAACAGAATTTTCAGTGATTAAACTACGTACTCTGAGCTATCTTTTGATGCCTTGTTTTTTTCAAAAATAACGAAGGACACCTATTTTACATAACTTTAAAAGCGAGAGGTCTAAAAGTCAAAATTTTGAGTTTCCCTGAGACTTTTGGAAGTTAGCTCCGCTTGCCTCCGGTTTGAAACTTCAATTAAATGGAAGCTCATACTATGTAGAACATCTCCTGAAAAAATCTCTTGCACATATTTGCACCTTTTTGAGATACACGCATTTTAAGTTGAAAAGTTAGCGCATGAAAACGCATGAAACTGACTCCGGCCGCGGCTGGGCCGAGCGGTATTTTACCCAAAAAGTTGGCAGAGACGGTTTTTACCGTCTGAATGACTTGAAATTTGGTATCCGGGGGTATTTTTTAACGTTGAATTCAAATTTTGCACCCGTTTTTCAAAATTCGGAAATCCAAGATGGCTGCAGACAATTTTTTCCACTACTTGGTCGGCGGTCATCTTGAATTTTAGAATTTTGAAAAACGGATGCAAAATTGGAATTCAACGTTAACAAATACCCCCAGACACCAAATTTCAAGTCAGTTGGACAGTGTTGCCATATAGAACTCGACTAAATGAAAATTGACCCCCCTCCCTCCACCCTTGAAAGTGACTTACAACAATATCATTCACCTGATAGGTGTATTACTATGAGAAATACGATTCCTGAAAGTTTCAACGTTTAATTCGCTCTCCTGAAAAAGTTACGGGGTTTTTTCCAAAATGAGCGTAAAACGCAACACCGTGCGTCGTAGCCACTTTGGCTATTTTAATTTTTTTCAGTGCTATTGCTGTAAAACGGGTCTACATACTCTTCAAATTAAAAATGCACGACAGTGGCGGTTCGTACCATGGGGCAACAATGGAGTCTCTCCATTTAAACCTACGTAAAATAGTTGATCTTCAGGGGATTAATTGAATCCCTGATAATTCGATACTTTTGCATGCATAGTTTCAAATGGTAAAAAAATCGGGTTTCCAAGTAGCACCAGACGCCACTGATTCACAATTCTTCAGCTTTTCAAAGAACGCACAAGATATGAAAAAATTGAAAATCTCCAGAAACAGTATATTAGGGACGCGACATTCATTGATTAAATGACTGTAAACGATCATTATCATTGATTAGAAAGGTATGATTTCCTTTTCATTTAAAAACTCCCATCAAAAACTCCAAGGAATATTCCAATTCTGCTCTCGTCGAATTCAATGTTTCTGTTAGATTAAAATGTTTCCGTTTTAATTCAATGGGTCTGTTGCATACTTTTGCTACAACAAGATAGAACCTTGATTCTTACGTAAAATTCGGCGAAAATAAAGATGCGCACATTAAAAACGTTCAAAATCCACTCATTAACTCAGGAAATCAATTCAATTTCAAACAGCCCGCGCTAAACTAAACACTATTTGCACTGGTATACTACTACATAGACGGAACCACCGCGTGCCTAAGTAAACAACATCGTAACTACAAAATGATGGAATTTCTTTTTTAATACGTGAAATATAAGCTGCATTTGCTGTCTGGTCTTTTCGGTTTATCAAAGATTACAAAATAATATAAGAAATTTACCCATCTAAACAAAACATTCCAATGTTTGTAAGTTCTGTTCATGTTTACATAAACGAGATGGTTCCATCTGTAGTTTTAAGTCGGTGACATAGTGTCTATTGTAGCGCAGGTTGTTTGAAATGGAAGGTATTTTCTGAGTTAATGAGTGGATTTTGAAAGTTTTTAATGTGCGCATGTTATTTTTGCCGAATTTTACGTTAGAGCGAATGAGTTATATTGATATAGCAAAAGTACGCAACGGACCTATTGTCAATGCTGATTAGTTGTGAAGTTAATCGCAAACCGTTTCACTACGCGCGAACATTCCAAACTGTTATCGACCAACTCCAATGAGACGTGTTATACAGCCCGTGACGGTAAATTCCATTTGATAAGTCAAGTTGCATAAAGCTCCTTCAATTTCTGAAGTAGGCAAAAACAAGACTGTTGTGTACGAATAGTTAACTATGCAGCACAGTCGAGTATTCGTCAACCGGATGCCCGCAGTCCTCAGATTCTCAGAAGACAGAAGGAATTCGTTTGAATGAGATGATATTCTTCGACAGAAAAAAAAAAAACTTGGGGAAGATAGTAAGGAAGTAATATATTAGCCCGTAGCAAAGTCTAGGTCTAGGACTAAGTAAGGACAAATGGTAAGATTTTACGTTGGAAACAATGAGTTATATTGATGTAGCAAAAGTACGCAACAGACCCATTGACAGTGCTGAAAAAAAGGCAAAAAAACAAAAAAATAGGAAAAACAAAAACCCGATGAATCGGCGATTAATTCTTCAGGTCGACGACGGAAAACCTCGGAGCGACTTCCGAAATTCGACAACAGCGAATGTAAGGAACCTGCGTTTGTTCACAGAATGGTGTTGCCTCTCGGTTATTGCCACTGCAATGCCAATACTTTTATGACAAGACCCCTCAATCCCCCGTTCCAACGTATTCAATTCCCAGCTCCATCCCCCTCCCTCATCCCCCACACCCTATCCCTGATTCCATCCCCAGTTCTCGGCCTCCACCTCCACAATAAGCGATCCGAGTCTTACCCAAGCTAACCGCCTGAACTCGGGCACATTGATTCGAGACAACACTTTTACCTGACAAGAACAGTTTTAGTTTTTTCTCTAAAAAAGCTATTATGAATAATTCAATCTATGATCTGAAGAATTGTGATCTTACAGGCTAGCTACTGCGCATCTCAAATGCGCGCAGGTATCCACTCCCTTACCTATTCATATCAGTGGCGTAGCGTATCTTTTGGCAACGTTGTATTTTGTTCATTTAAACCAATGTAAAAAGGTCGAATGCGGCGGTATTCACAGAACAACCAATACTTCGATATTTTTCATTGATGTAATGGACGAACTGCAACGTTGTCAAATTGCACGCTACGCCACTGCTTCATATCTCATTCAAAAAGGTGTTCTAATGAGCTGAGGCCGATGAGAACAGTTTTCGAATGGATCGATAAATACCTGTCGGGGAGTGATTATCTCCGCTTGCGAGATGCGCAGTATTGAACCATGAACTATGACCAAGGCAGCCATCTCAGATTTGGAAATACTGACCCGAAAAACCCCCAAACACCAAATTTGAATGAATTGCATCAACTATTGGTGGAGCAACTAATTTTTCCGTAAAATCATAAGGCAAAACCCTTTTTTTGACTAGATTGGAAACTTTCGGCGGTCATAACTATTTAACGAAAAGTTTCGTGTGGCATCGTGGTTTGCGCCATTCGAAAGCGTATATAATCAGCTTTCTTCGCAGAAGTTTTTTGTTCAGATATCTATACATTGCGCATATGTTTCAAACTCAAAAAACAAAAAACAAAAACAAAAAAATTCAAAATTCAAAATGGGTCTGTTGCATACTTTTGCTACAACATTATAGAACCTTGATTCATATGTAAAATTCGGCGAAAATAACGATGCGCACATTAAAAGCGTTCAAAATCCACTCATTAACTCAGGAAATCACTTCAATTTCAAACAGCCCGCGCTACACTAGACACTATTTGCACCGGTATACTACTGCATAGACGGAACCACTGTGCATAAGTAAACAACATCGTAACTACAAAATGATGGAATTTATTTTTTAATACGTGAAATATAAGCTGCATTCGCTGTCTGGTCTTTTCAGTTTATCAAAGATTACAAACTGATATAGGAAATGTACGCATCTAAACGAAACATTATAATGTTTGTAAGTTCTGTTCATGTTTACATAAACGAGATGGTTCCATCTATGTAGTTATAAGTCGGTGATATAGTGTCTAGTGTAGCGCGGGTTGTTTGAAATGGAAGGTTTTTTCTGAATTAATGATTGGATTTTGAAAGTTTTTAATGTGCGCATAGTTATTTTCGCCGAATTTTACGTTAGAAACAATGAGTTATATTGATGTGGCGAAAGTATGCAACAGACCCATTCATTTCAAAATTTTTTAAAATTCAAAAATTAAAAAAATAGCTGAGACCGGCTCAAATATTTTACAAACTAAATTTTGTAGCACATTATAATCGAAAAAGTTTTAAAAGACGCATCTTTTGGCTTAAAGTTCACGTCATTATCTCTTTTCGTCCACAAGTCATGGAGCATTGAAGGTTTTGACTTTGACCCCCTTCCACTCCCAGTTGACCAAATTAAGAAAAACTGCCCATATTTTGAAAACTGACGCTTTCGTTCCTTCCATCACTCCTGAAAGTTTCATCCATTTCTGACGAGGGGTGACCGAGTAGTGGTAGCTGTCACATTGTACAAATGTGGCTCTTGCAAACTTTTGCTACAGGGGATTGAAGAGTTGATTCATAAAAACCTGTAAAAATGGCAATGAGTGCACTGGAAAATCACGAAATTCACTCTCAGAATCGGGCTTAATGGTGGAGAGACGCAGGTATCATGGGAGATTCCTATCTAAATGGACCTGTTGCAAACTTTTGCTACAGCGCTATAGAGTGTGCAATCTAATGTAAAATCGCCTGAAAAGTCCAATGATGGCATCAGAAAGCAATGAAATGCAACAATAAACTCACAAAATGCGTTTAATGAAATCAAATATGGCGGCAAAATATCGAGCAATCTGTATGCATGCACCACGAACATTCAAGGATAGCCTACCTCACAATATCCATCACAACCAATTACAACGTAAATTAACACATAACCTCTACCTGCAGTGAGGTTGTCAAAGTTGGCAATCCTTGGATGATCACGGTGCATACATTCAGATTCCTCGATATTTTGCCGCCATCTTGGATTTCAATAAACGCCTCTTGTGAGTTTAATATTGTATTTCACGACTTTATAATGCCACCAATGGACTTTTCAGACGATTTTACATTGGAATAAACACTTTTTATCGCTGTAGCAAAAGTTTGCAACAGACCCATTGAGGCATATCTCTATGTGTTTCCGTAGAGAAAGTGACATTAAAGACAGGAATCTCCCATGATACCTGCGCTGAGCTGCCATTACAAACTTACCGTTACAGCAGCTACGTGAGTTTATTACTGAATTTTAGACTTTTCTCGGTGTGATTTTTGTGATTTTCGCTGGTTTCTCCATCACGTTTGACTATTCATTTGCTCACAGCAAAAGTTTGCAAGAGCCCCATTGCAGCTTGCAACGAAGTTTGAAAATATGTATGTTTCGACCGACTGTGCCGCTCAGCGACACGACCGGTACGGGATTTAACGCAGCCCCGCCCCCAACCCTAAATAACAACCCGCTCTTCTCCCCCCTCTCCGGACAATATAAGCCGCGCTCAAACGGCTCCCTGCTCCCTACATAATACCCTCTCCACCGTGGCCTCTCGTATGGGACTACAGCAATTTGATAGGATTTGAAGAGCATGACATTTCCTCGGATTTCCGATAGTTTAGACGTTGAGTTAGGGCAAAACAACGACGTGCAGCTTCGAAAGGTGAAGTTCCTTAGAATCCACCGGAGAATTGCACCGATGCGCGACAAAACTTACACCGTTCAGCGTTGTAGTAGTCGAGTCATTCTATGTATAGCTCTGAACCCAGAATAAATTGGAACAGTAGAATTCATTCGGTAGATACTTTAAAAAAAATAATAATATAATAAATAAATAAATAAATAAATAAATAAATAAATAAATAAATAAATAAATAAATAAATAAATAAATACATAAATAAATAAATACATAAATAAATAAATAAATAAATAAATAAATAAATAAATACATAAATAAAAACGAAGACCAATCAGAATCCCACGATTTGCTTAACCCTTTCAGTACTACGCCCGAGTATACTCGTTTCTGTGATATTGGACCTGCCTCACACAATTTCAGCTTTGAATTCAAAATAATCGCGACTCCAAATTGTCTACATTTGAAACATAATATTTCCTAGAGCGCCTTCAATCCACTGTGTATGCAAAATCAGCACTGCTGTGGGTACTGTGTAGGAATATTGAACTACCCACTTAATTTAAGCGAGCAAACATTGCACTGATTTGTCTTTCAAAAGGGAGCGTTCTAGAGTTCATCGGATCGAGGAGCTGACAAAATTGTGATTGTAAATAAATGGAATGCAACTTTTTAATTTCATCGATAGATTAACCATTTCTAAGCCGTTTCTTACGAATATAACATAGATTTAAGAAAATGTGCGCTTTCTAAGCAAAATTGAAAGTACATATCCGGTTATCCGGCGCACCGGATATATACTTTCAATTTTGCTTAGAAAACGCGTAGTTTACTGAATCTTTATAACTTCTTCTTTCGTTTTCGTAGGCGAAAAGTCCTGTCATACCGCGGAATCACCTTCTTACGTCGTCCGTAATAACTTCAATGACGAAATCAGGATCTTTTCCCCGTTCATGAAAACATAGAAATACGGAACACCCTCTCCCTCGCTTCTATAATTTTAGCGGTGACCGTTACTAGAAGATTTCTGACTCACAATCAGTGGTTTTTAACGTGCAATCTGACGTCTGAGGTTCATTTATTAAAACCCAGAGAAAAGATCGAACTATTCGGTGTTGGTTAACATCCTCATATTGGTTTGAATGACAAAATGTAATGATGCCAAATTACTCCCCACGTGACTGATTTCCACCGGCCCGGATTTTTCCTGCACAATCTTTCAACCGTTGGTCAAATAAAGTCGGATTTGACACTAGTTTAACAGCTACATCCATCTGCGATTTTATTTAAGGAAATTCGGCAACCCCGTTTAGAAGAGCGTGACCCATCCGCAAGTTAAGAAAGCATAATTAGTATTATTTGACCCCAACACGGTATTTATAGTCAATGTTTCGAAAACAACCGACATAAAAACTCTTTGTTCTAGGATTGTTGGAAAACCTCTTCCGACAAGCAACTCTCCCGCGAATCGAATACCAGGTCCTATCGACCGCTCGGGGGCGGGGGGGAGAGGAAAGTTGGTAATTGATGCGGCGAACGCAACGGTGGCAGGGGAGGAGGGGGGAGGTTGAGGGTTGCGGATTGCCTATATCCCATCCGCGGCAGTGAATATAATTTTCTGTGAGCCGCGGGAAACACGTGCCAAAAGCTATCGACGCCTCATCATTCGCGACTTACGATCAATGAGATAGAGAAGCACGCAGGGAAGGGGGGCTGAAAGTTAGCACTGTTTGAGGGGGAGAGGTGGTTGCAGATGCACAAAATGAAGGTGGGCGTGACTGTCTTTGGTAGTGGGGAAGGGAAAGGCTAAAAACGTATCCGAGCTGCGATCGGAAGAGAGAGAGAGAGAGAGAGAGAGAGAGAGAGAGAGAGAGAGAGAGAGAGAGAGAAAGGGGGATAAGAGAGGAAGAGGAAGAGGGAGAGAGATAGAGATAGAGAGAAGAAGAGGAAGAGAGATAGAGATAGGGAGAGAGAGAGAGAGAGAGAGAGAGAGAGAGAGAGAGGATGAGAAAGAGAAAGAGGAAAAGATATAGAGAAAGCGTGAGGGAGAGAGGGAGAAAGAGTGAGAGAGAAGAGTGGGGGATGAAATTGAGTGCATTGATGAAAGCTGTTGTCATGGCGACCGAGCAAGAACTTGAATGAATTTACTAGCGAATGAAGCAAATTACATGAAACGTGAACAAATATTGACTCACTTCTACGTTGCGCCTTACAAGAGTTGACAAACTTGGATCTTTTACCTTTTAAGTAGCTACCTCTCGCCCCTTGCATCCTTCTCAGGAGAGCCGGAGATTGGGAGATTACGAAGGAGAGAATACGGCTAATGGCATTAAGCATCCCCGATCCCGCGAACGCTTAAAATTGTTAAGCGCCTTCAGAAAAACGAACGCTACACGCTGTACCCGATGTAAACTATGTGACTTTTGATTGGCTGTCTGAGTGTGTCTGAAGTCTGAAGGTGCGGCAGTTCATTCAAATCTCTAATCGAATTATTGCCTGTTATAAAAGGGCGTAATTCCATTTCAGCACGAGCTTTGCTACGAATGCCTTTCAAAGTATTATGTGGCCCTTGTTTAAATTAAATTCCGCGCCCTTTTAACTGACAAGGATTCAATTCAGGTGGAAATTTCTCAGGTCTCCTCGCTTTCGTTTCAAATATCGTTCGTTTGTAAACGTAAAGCGCTCTTTGATCAGTATAATCCTTAAACATAAAGGCAACACGGCCGCAAAAATTCCTACCGCCACGTCTTTGAACTTACTGGAACTCTTGAAAGGTTTTGCTGCAGGTAAAAAACAAAAAAAAACAGTCTATTCTGACGTAAAATGCTGCAAAAATAACGATGAGATCATTTAAAAAGTATAAAACTCTCGCCTCGCAGAGAAAAACTTGGCACAAAGTTCAGATAGACCAACCGTGTATGTAAGTATTCACTACGATTACTACGTATTTCTCGCTTACTACGCATCGTAGGTCTTTCCTGTTGGTGTTACCGTTCCTCGCGACAAAATCTGTAAGAATGGGTCTGTTGCAAACTTTTGCTACAACGATGAAGAGTGTTTAGTCTAATGTAAAATCGCCTGAAAAGTCTATAGGTGGCATCAGAAAGTCATAAAATGCAATAATAAACTCACAAGAGGCGTTTAATGAAATCCAAGATGGCGGAGGAATATCGAGCAATTTGTATGCATGCACCACGAACATACAACGATGGCCAACTTTACCAACCTCACTGGAGGTAGAGGTTATGTGTTTGTTTACGTTGTGATTGGTTGTGATCGATATTGTGTGGTTGGCTATCCTTGGATGTTTGTGGTGCATGCATACAAATTGCTCGATATTTCTCCGCCGTATTGGATGTCATTAAACGCCTCTTGTGAGTTTATTATCGCATCTGATGACTTTCTGATGTCACCAATGCACTTTTCAGGCGATTTTACATCAGGTTAAACTCTCTTAATCGTTGTAGCAAAAGTTTGCAACAGACCTATTAACCTCCAAATCAAGGGTTTGAAAACCAAATGCAACAATCTTACTGTTCCAATTCGTAGGTTATGTTCTTCTGTTTGGCATGCAAAACATATGTAGTACCGCAGTGCTTATACATGTACGCACAGGTGCGTTCTTCTGAGCTTTGAGCTAAGTTTTCTCTGCGAGAAGAGAGTTTTCGACTTTTTGAAATGTTATATCGTTATTTCCACAGCATTTTACATCATACATGGTCATCATGTATGGTCCATTTGCCAATAGCAAAACCTTGCAAGAGTGCCACTGGCGCAACCAGGATCTCTTCCTTCTCTCTCAATTCCCATTTGAATGTATACGTAGGAAAAGGACAGAAAGAGGGGGTTTTATCCCGTTGTCCATCATTGTCTAACATACGTTTCTTAATGGAGAAAAGAGCGAGATGAAGAAACTCTCGGTGCGCTACTGAAGAGTGCCATCGCGATTACTAACGGTCACCCATCGAAAGCTATTTAATAAGGTCATTTTGACGGTGCGGAACGATTTGCTGAACCAGAAGTGGATCGTGGGGTGGAAAGGGGTGGAGGGGGTGGGGGGATGGGGGGTATTGTCCCGGGCTCCACTTCGAAGAAGGTGGCAAAACGAGAGAGAACCGACAAAAAGGTTATCCCTTTCGATCAATCTTCCTTCACAGAGGGCGGTAAAATAGAAATAACCCCCCCCCCCCTCCCCGCAAAATCATAACTTTTTTGTAAATATTTTCACCTGCAGGGGACGGCATAATCACAATCTCACCCCCCCCCTCCCATTTTCAAAACCATAGGTCCGGCCCTGTGCCATGCATCCTGTTCAAAGGCAGATCCAGGAATTCGTCCTCCTCTTTCTCTCCTCCGATGATGGGGCTGTTGCACACTTTTGCTATCAGCAATGTAGAGGTCGACTCTGGAGTAGAAACCTTAACAAATAACGATGGCAGCTCTAAAAACTTCCGAAATCCACTCCTAAACTCAATGAACGCTTTTATTCGCGCGAGCGTAATTGTGGCTTAGGGCAGTAATAATGGGAGATTTCCATCTAACAATACTGGCTGAGGAAGAGTGCCGCTTGAACCTCGAAAGGTCCCACAATCATTTTATTTTATTTTAATTGATTTTTAGCTTTGACCCTGTTTTGTTCTCTTTCATAACTAACAATACTGTGACTCCCTCAAGGAGTGACCAATAAGAGCCGACTTTCATTTGACACCGGTGTCACTAGGTGTCGTGGTACCATATATCGGATGTGGATCATTACTCTGATGACTATCTAGGTGTCGCGGTACCATATATCGGATGTGTATCATTACTCTGATGACTATAACTACTCTGTGAACATGGGCGGCGCGTGGGGTCAAAAAGTGGGGGGGGGGGGCAAAAAATCAACAGCTTTTTTTCTTTTTTTTTCTTTTTTCTTTCTTTCTTCACCTTTTTCAAAATAAAGTTTGACGCAGGCGGGTGGGGGGATAAATAACCTTTTTTTCTTTTGGAACACTTGTAATTTTGACTTGAAAGGGGCTAAAATTTAAAAATACTGAAAAGGACTAAATAAATAGACACTTGAAACAATTTGGTTCGGAAAATTTTTGAAGAATATAAACAAAAGGTGACAGTCTCGTTTCCTTAGTAACTTCTGAATGAAGCAGACAGATGGCGATAAGAAATTGAAAACGTTTTTCTTTTTCTCTTTTTCTTTCTTCTTTTTCCCTTTTTTTCTCGTTCAAAAAATTGTTTAGCCCCTCGTTCCCAAAAAAGTGGGGGAGCTATAGCCCCAATAGCCCCTTATACGCGCCGCCTATGTCTGTGAATCATACTTGTCAGCATAGAGAAAGTGACAAAATTATGAAAGGAATCTCCCATTATTACTGCCCTAAGCCACCACTCCACTCACGCAAATAAAAGCGTTTATAGAGTTTAGGAATGGATTTTGGAAGTTTTTAGTGCTGCCATCGTTATTTTTAGAGGTTTTTACACCAGAATTGCCTTTTAAATCGCTTATAACAAAAGTGTGCAACAGCCCCATCGGAACGCATGCGTTAGAAAATGATAAGAGACAGGGGTGAGACTCAGCAGAGCTGCCGATTTGCGTAGATTTAATGACATTTTGAAATTCACCAAAGATTCCACCGGTTGAGAAAAGATTACAGAGTTTAGTTCAG
Organism: Trialeurodes vaporariorum; assembly: GCA_011764245.1. Taxonomy (NCBI): domain Eukaryota; kingdom Metazoa; phylum Arthropoda; class Insecta; order Hemiptera; family Aleyrodidae; genus Trialeurodes; species Trialeurodes vaporariorum. The sequence goes on along the minus strand of VMOF01000024.1, from coordinate 8,340,643 downwards.
TGTACGACTGTGTGCACGAAAATACTAGCGTCTTTTATCTTTTCTCAACCGGTATATTTTAATTAATTAACGGCGTTTCCACCGATTGAGGAAAGAGTACAGATCAGAGTATTCTAACACGAGTGTTCGAACGGCCAGAGACAGAGAGAGAAAGCGAAATTTCTGGATACACCCTATGCTTCCTGTTCTTTGAAGTTGAATTTGCCTTGATTTATTTCTTCTCTCCCTTGCGATTCATCACAGCGTGATTCTTTTTTGTTTTTGGAAAATCAAATCCATCCGATCCGGAACGCCTTGAGTCTACATAAACTTAAAGATCTGAACCGTTTCAATTCACCCTCGACAGCGTCACTGTTTACTGCCACGCTGCACCATGGTATCTGAGATCGTCAAATGATGGCAAAAAAGTAGAAAGAAAGGACGGGGCACATTCCTTATGGGAAATGGCCCCTTGCCAAAAGTTAATTTTTTTACATGGATCGACGCCGCTCGTCGAGCTGATCAAAAGTTCTCACGGCACCAAAAACAGTTACCGTGCCGTTTTCGCGCAATTTAAGCTCAAAGTTGAAAAATAACAATAGGAATCGGCATCAGTACAGAGTGCATTTCTAGGAAAAGGACGGGTGATCGGCGCTTCTATCTCTCGTCAAACAATACCATTGTTCACAGTCGGACCAACCGCACGCACGTATAGTGTCCGTTCCTCTCCCTTTTACCCTTTCACACATTTTCCTTTTACTCACTGACCGCATCCCCCTCCACCCAAGAGCCTCATCATAGCTCATCATAGGAAAATGTGTAAAAGGGTATAAGGGAGAGGAACGGACACTATTCGTGCGTGCGGTCGGTCCGACTGTGAACAATGGTATTGTTTTACGAGAGACAGAAGCGCCGATCACCCGTCCTTTTCCTAGAAATGCACTCTGTACTGATGCCGATTCCTACTGTTATTTTTCAAGTTTGAGCTTAAATTGCGCGAAAACGGCACGGTAACTTTTTTTGGTGCCGTGAGAACTTTTGATCAGCTCGACGAGCGGCGTCGATCCATGTAAAAAAATCAACTTTTGGCAAGGGGCCATTTCCCATAAGGAATGTGCCCCGTCCTTTCTCGCCAGTAGCAGCTCGCGCAATTTGACAACAATGTTATCCCTCCATTTGATTTATGTAAAACAATCGATTCAAAAGTGAAGCAGCGCTTCACAAGCATTCGATCATTGAACATAGATTCAAATGGAGCGAAGACATGGTTGCCTAATAGCACGAGCCACCTCTGTTTCTCGCATCAATTTATCATTTATAAAACATTCAAGACCAATAATTAATCACAGCGGACACTTTCAGCAAGTAATTTAAACCAAAAAAATTTCACAGCAGAGTTTTAAATTAAGCTTAAAAGGTCGACAGCGATATACTTTTTGATGACATTTTTTGACTGAATTTTTGCCGATTTTTTTTTTTTCGAATTCAGAGCACATTGTGCGCTGCGCCACTCCGTCGATGCTCTGATGCTCAAGTCACCCATATACTCCTCTGTCGCGTCTTTTGTCTCTTTCATTTCACCTCTCTCTCCTTCTCTCTCCCTCTTCCGCAAATAGTCACGAGCGCTCGAGCACGGAGTTGGAAACAAACTTGAATTGACATGCGACTAGAATTTATTCTAGTACACGTGTCGTTGTCAGATTGCTGTCAGTGGCGGCCCGCGAACACTAAAGACACAGAATAATACAATCAAAATGGACACTCACATAAACATTAGGACCAAAGGAAACATTATTTTGGTCTTTATCAGTGATAGTATTCAAAATGGCGGAATGGAATATCTGTCTCTGTATTTCACATAGCTTTGCATGCAGATAGTTTGGAACCGCTCAAAATGGCGGACAAGAAAAAAATGCTTAAAAGTGAACCGAAGTTTCAATGGAGCTCTTGCAAACTTTTCCTGTGATCGAATGAATAGTCCAATCTGAATTAAGTAATAATCAGCGAACATCACGAAAATCACACTATAAAAGTCTAAAATTTAGTATAATAAACTCACATAATTTCTGTAACGGCAAGTTCGAAATGGCGATGGAGGTTCAACGCAGGTGTCATGGGAGATTCCTGACCATTACGTCACTTTCTCTACCAAGGTACATCTCAATTTAGATAGGAATTATACCATGATACCTGCGTCTCTCCGCCATTAAGCCCAAGTTTGAGAGTGATTTTCGCGATTTTTTACTGAACTCATCGTAATTTTACATGTTTTTATGCAACAATCGACTCTTCAATCCCTTATAGCAAAATTTTAAAAGAGCCCTATTTTGGTTGTAGTATTCTGTGCTGAAGAGATAGGTTCCGGGAAACGACATGGAAAAGAGGGGAGATTTGCCCACCTATGAAACTTAAAAGTAGCTAGAAGATACATCAACTCAGCGTAGAAAACCGCAAAGAAAAAAGGAAGCTAGGGTTGCAAATCAGAGATTGTAACAAATAACCTCCCTGATGAGTTGGCATTAACTGAAATTAGAGTCGATAGGTACGCATGTCAAAAGTTAGAACAAGATAATAGTAAACTTCTGATTGGTCAACAGGTTTCAGGTTCTACGGGCGCAGCCAGTTGCATGCGTTTCTGCACATTTATGTGTTTGCATTCTGAGGGCATCAGTTGTTTGATCCAATGCACAGATTACAGAGCCTCAGAGTCTCTAACGGTGCGCGGTGTAATCGTTCACAACCTTTGCTGATTGACATCTACTTACGCTGTAAAAGATTCCAAAAGGAATCATGATTAAAATAAACAGGTTCATAGACTCTTTTATCTTTAAAACAGCGTACATGACCTCAGGGGCTTTCAGTGGTTTCCAGAGGGGGGGGGGCAAGAATGCAATCTGGCCGCCCTCCGTAAACAAAATTATAAATTTGATTTTTTTTTTTTTTTTTTTTTTTTTTTTTTTTTTTTTTTTTTTTACCACTCTGATTTCGTCGCTCTCGGAGAGTGCCGCCGAACTCTCTACACTTAGGGACTCTAGCCTTAACTTGAGACTTCTTGAGATTCACCCCAACACCCATTTAAACTGAGTATGAGCCGATGGGTCAGTTGCATTAAGGTACTTATTGTTAGAGAATTTTGATGTTTTTTAGTAAGCAGATGAAAGTTCTCGGTGAACAGAAAACCAGAATGCCCTCGGTTTCTACCTGGCTTTCATATACATAGTTCATGAGATGCGATTTTGGCCCAAAAATATACATTGTTTTAAATGGAAATGGAATGCCGCGCTGTGACACCGATCACTAAATGCCCACTTAATGGGGAACTACTATAAGAGCAGAGCTACCGTTTCGCGTATAATTAACGACATTTTTTTCAATTCACCGATGATTCCACCGGTTGAGAAAGATTACACAGTCCAGTTCAGTGTATGACTGTGCTGCACGAAAATACTCTGATCTGTAATCTTTTCTCAATCGGTGCAAGCCGTTGAATAATTAAAACATCCACTAGTTTTTTAAAGTCATTGACGACTCCACTCCCGTAGAGAAAATATTACAGATGCGAGTATTTTTATGCATTACTGTCATAAACTGAACTGAAGTGTGATTTTTTTTTTTTGTTTTTTTTCCCTCTCTCCAACCGGCGATATAATCGGTGAATTGAAAAATGACATTAATTATGCGCAAAATCGGCAGCTCTGACTTAAAGGATCGTATTTAATCATCCGAAAAGCCTGTAGGTAAACAGTTTGTCAGATGGTTCATATTTACGTGAGCGAGTTGCGACAAACAAACGATCAACTAAACTGCAAAGTGCAGTCCATAATGGGTGACAAAACATTACCGCTTTTGTAGGATTTTCAGGTAAGGGTTCGAGCAAAATTTCGTCTACATTTTCTCATGCATTTTAGAGCGATCGGCGAAATAAAAGCAACAAATCTGTCCTTTAACCGTAAAGTCCGTAATACATATACCGAACAGACAGGAAAAATTACACTTCCACCCTGACGTCAAAAATCCTTAAAGTCAATAACGCTTATTGCCATTAGATGACAGCTCTAGATAAAACTATACATCTCGATAGTCGTAAACTAGTAACGGCTATTGTTTAATTGGAAGCATGCCGGAAACGCAAACGTTCGGCAACACGAACCGGAAACGAACCTCAGAATGCGATTACGATTTCGAATGGTATTACGATTTAAAATCCGATTGAATAGACGCGAATCACTGGCGCAACCAGGATATCTTCCATCTCTCTCATTTCCCATTTGAATGTATAAGTAGGAAAAGGACAGAAAGAGGGGGTTTTATCCCCTTGTCCATCCTTGTCTAACTTACATTTTTTAATGGAGAAAAGAGAGAGATGGAGAAACTCTCGGTGCGCTATACTGCCACGAATACCATCGTTTACGACTAGCAGTGCTTTGTTTTGCTTGTATCAATCGTTATTGCCACCCGCACTCCGCAGCGTTCATTACTTTTTTGCTTCATTACCAATAAACCGATAACAATGTTGATTTTACGCTAAAAGTTCAGCTTTTCTGATGATTTCTGAAGCGTGTTATTGGTTTAAATGCCTATATACATCACTATAAATGAAAAAAACTCGACACATTAATCAAACACAGTTGGTGATTGTAAATAGCTACACGACCCCATTATTGCGCCGAGATCAAGTTTACTACCGATTTTTTTACAAAGCTATTCAGAACGGGTATGCTGCAAACTTTTGTTATAGCGTTATGGAGAGTCTATTCCTACTTGAAATCACTTGGAAATAACGTTGGGAGCCTTAAAAAGTTCCAAAATACAATCACAAACTCAAAAAATGCATTTAAGAAAAAAAAGAAAAAAAACAAGATAGCGGCCGCCGCACGTAGGAGTATTTGACCCGAAAACCTGGCCAAAAACGGAAAAGTGAAAAGTCGTGCAAAAAAAAAAAACTATTGATGGTTTTTGAGAGGTAAGTAACCGCTCTATTGCGTTATAGATGTATCGGAACATCTGCGTTTATCTACTGTTTAGGGGACAACATGGAACTGAGCGCTCGACGCACCTGCGGTTGTTCACCGCTCGAATCGCTGTTACTAATCAGTCAACATTTTCCATCAAGGACAAGCCTTGGTGCATCCAAACATTCCAGCGATTATGGACGTTGTTTTAGAAGGTACACGCTTCATTTTGATGGCAACAATTTCTTTTTCCATGCATTTTTGACCCTTTTACATCTAATTTAAAATGGACATGAAAAAATCTCTAATTTTAGGCACTATCTTTTTAAAAAAAGGCAATTTTGAATACATTCCGGGCAAAACCGGGCATAACCAAAACAAGGAGGTTAAAGTAGACCCTTTTAGGCAACTGCTCCAACAATCAAAAATTGCAAGAAATTGCCCATTTTTTCTAAGCAACATTTTGAAGTTAAGCCTTTTTTATAAAATAAGCGTCAATAACTCGGCAAAAGAATGTGCTATCGACCTCTAGTTTGTGCCAAAATTCTTCATTTTTCACGCATTTTCCAACCACAAAGCGCGCACTAGGAGTTTCTAGTTCAAATTGGAAAATTAACCAAAATCGATTTTCAAATATTCAAGAACACGCAAATATTTTTGGCCAGGTTTTTGGGGGTAAATACTCCTACGTGCGCCGAGTGAGCGGGTAACAATTGTAGGAGTCCCGTCTAATCGAAACTCTCTCTCTGCTGAGAAAAATGATTCATCACAGAGAAAACTGCAATTAGATGGGACTCTCCCATAGTCACCCGCTCATTTGACCGCCATCTTGAAATTTTGTTAAACGCATTATGAGTTTGTGAGTCAATTTTTGAACATTAATGAAGAACCAACACTCAAATTGGTTGACATTCATCTCTACTGTGTAATGTGAGAAACAACATTTGAAAGTTCCAAAGATTATCGGTCCACGTGCGCCTACACTTCTGAAATGATCTCTATTCGCTTTTAAGTATTATGAGTTTGTGAGTCAATTTTGGAACTTTCTGATGTTCTCAAAGGCCCAAAGGTTGACGAAGTTATGACAGTTAAAGGAAAAATTGACCTCCCATAGCCGGTTTTTTAGCATATATTTTCTCGCTACGAAAAACGGAGCACTAAATGGGTCTGTTGCAAACTTTCGCTACAACGATTAAGAGAGATTAATATAATGTATAAAATCGCCTAAAAAGTTTATTGGTGGCATCAGAAAGTCATAAAATGCAATAAACTCACAAGAGGCGTTTAATGAAATCCAACATGGCGGAGAAATATCGAGCAACTTGTATGCATGCCCCACGAACATCCAAGGATAGCCAACCTCACAATATCGATCACAACCAATCACAACGTAAACAAACACATAATAACCTCTCACTCCAGTGAGGTTGTCAAAGTTGGCCATCCTTGGATGTTCGTGGCGCATGCATTATTACATTATTTTATTATTACATTGTATGACTGATGCCACCAATTGACTTTTCAGGCTATTTTACATCAGATTAAACACTCGTAATCCTTATAGCAAAAGTTTACAACAGACCCATTGCCCGATGCTTTATTTCTCAGAGCACGACTTGGCAACACAGAAAATCCTTCTTATGTACTTTATTATGTCCATAGTAATGCCACAGTAATGCCATAGTAATGTATATAAGTAGAATTTTCTGTGTTGCAAAGTCGTGTCCTGAGAAAGAAAACATCGGACAATTTAGCACTTCGTTTTTCGCTGCGAGAAAATATATGCTAAAAAAAAACCCGGAGTGGGTAAACTTTTCGTTATTTTTCATACGTTCATAAGCTGCGTAAATTTTTGACAATGGGGCAGTTGCAAGGGTCTGAATTGTTGTGTTTTTTATAAAGAAAATTAAAGTGCTTGATGAGCTGAGAAGAAAGATGCCTTTGGTTTCTAGTTACGTCCCATTGTTCCGGAGATGGGATTTTGGGATCCTAATTCATCAGCTAATGTTGTGACCAATTTTTTAATAGCCGTATTTTATTCGTAGTCTTTCACGTCGTGGATCTGTTTTTCTGGACCGAAAGCCTGTAGACCTTTGTGTCGAATAGACGTCCTTGACTATTAGACTTCTTGTCCGAGGACCTAATGAATTAGACATTTTGTCATTAGACGTAATTTATTAGACCTGGTGGATGCAGACTAATTTTTAGTAGACCAAACGTCCTGAAACCCTAAACATAGACTTCTGAAAGAAACTCTTACAGGGTTTATGAACCTTTTACCCTGATGCGGGGGAATCAGATCACGGGCGGATACAGGCAAATTGCCTTTCTCTCTCTCTCCTCCCATTTGAAAACGTGCGTTAGAAAAGGACAGAAGAGGGGGCCAAAGTCACGTGATGGCCCCATTTGCTATTCTTTTCTAATACATAAGTTCAAATGGAAGGGGAGAGAGAAATACAATAGGGTTCTTGCAAACTTTTTGCTGTAAGCAAATAAATAGTCCAATCTTACGTAAAAACCAGCAAAAATCACGAAAATCACACTAAGAAAGTCTAAAATTCAGTAATAAACTCAGATAACTGCTATGACGGCAAGATGGAGAGAGAGAGAGAGAGAGAGAGAGAGAGAGAGAGAGAGAGAGAGAGAGAGAGAGAGAGAGAGAGAGAGAATACACGGAAAAAAACTACGGTGAAAATAACCATACGGATATCTGATTTTGGCACCTGCTAGATGTTATGGTAATGTTAACCAGAAGTATACTATGTTTTGACTAAGTACTAGGTGATGTTACCTGATTGCATGTCGAATTTACTCAAAGTATCGGTAAATGTACCATACTTTTGGTCAAGTTTACCATAACATCTAGCAGGTGCCAAAATCAGGTATCCGTATGGTTATTTTCACTAATCTTTTTCTTCCGTGTAGGCATGAATCCCTCTTGACACCTACGCCTTTGCAGATATGACAGGAGATTCTTGTCCAGTTTGTCACTATTTCTACAGAAACGCACAGAGGAAAGTCTCAAATTGCTAATCTCCTATGGTGCCTGCGTAGTTTTACCATCAGGCCTTAAACTTTGAAGTAATTTTGTGAGTCTGTGAGTGACTTTCATAATTCTTTAATGTGCTCGTCGTTATTTTCGCTGGATTTTTCTCAAGAATTAGCTGTTCAATCGCTTGCGACAAAAGTCAGTGTAGACACTCTTAATAGTTCGGTAATGGGGCTCTCGCAAACTTTTGCCATGGGCAAATGAATAGACCCATGTGATGTAGAAAACCAGCGAAAATCACAAAAATCACACCGAGAAAGTCTAAAATTCAGTAATAAACTCACGTAGTTGCTATAACGGTAAGTTTGTAATGGCAACTCATCGCAGGTATCATTGGTATTGTTTGTATCCTGTCTACTTTGTCACTTTCTCTACGGAAACACAGAGGTATGTCTCAATTTAGATAGGAATCTCCCATGATACCTGCGTCTCTCCGCAATTAAGCCCGATTCTGAGAGTGAATTTCGTGATTTATTAGTGTACTCATCGTCATTTTTACAGGTTTTTATGCAAGAATCAACTCTTCAATCCCCTGTAGCAAAAGTTTGCAAGAGCCCCATTGGCTTTATCCACTGGCGCAACCAGGATATCTTCCATCTCTCTCAATTCCCATTTGAATGTATGAGTAGGAAAAGGACAGAAGGAGGGGGTTTTATCCCCTTGTCCATCCTTGTCTAACATACGTTTCTTAATGGAGAAAAGAGAGAGATGAAGAAACTCTCGGTGCGCTACTGGCTTTATCTACAAATGAATCAGAACCGGCAACGCAGCTTACACTCCACTTGTGCGCTACACTCACATCCATCCATGCATATTCCTTTGAAATATAAGTTTGACGCGAGCTGTTACGACTCTTCGAGCTGCAACCGATGTTTCCTGTTATGACTTGAGACAAGTCCCAGAAGTCCTTTTGTCCCGCTTCCCGCCTCTCGCATACAAAGCTCCGGCTCGGGACTGAAAGACTGAAAGACTGAAATGCTGAAAGACTGAAGAGCGATCAGGCGTGCGAGCACGACAGACTTCGAAGATGACAGACACACCACGAACTTCCAAGAAACATTCACTTTTACGCTCATCTATTCTTTAACCCCAATCCAACTTTTTTTTTTTAAAACTGACTTATCATTAGTAGGACAAAAAAAGGTAGGTATATAGGAATGTTGTATACATACACTGATTGTGAGTAAAATAAATTCAAAAAAAGTACTACAATACTACATTACATCGGATAGTTTCAGCACTGCCGTTTTGCGCATATTTAATAGCATTTCTCAATTCACCGATGATTCCATCTGGAACGAAAATAATAGTTTTCAAACTACAATTTATGAAGAATCTTCAGCGTTTAGTGCCGATTTCTGCCACCAGAGCGCCACCAGAGCACCAGGCCGAAAGTAATTTATTTTTAATTAAACGGAGTGTCAGTTACTAGATAATCATCTGAAGAGTGTCTCTGCAAAAAACCTCGTCAGTAACTTCACTAATAAGGTTGAAAGTACCAAAAAATGAAATATCGTGGATCGATTCTTGTATCGAAATGCGATATTTCATTTTTTGGTACTTTCAGCCTTTTTTGTGACGTTATTGACGAGATTTTTTGCAGAGACACTCTTCAGATGATTACTGACACTCCGTTTTCTTAAAAATAAATTATTTTCGACCTGTAATTTGACTTTAATCGAACGGTAGCGCTCTGGTGGCAGAAATCGGCACTAAACGCTGAAGAATCACCCTAATCCTTTCAAGAATACGATATTTGGTCGATTTAACACTGACTCACTCGGATTCCGTGTGTAGTTAAATATTCCTACTCCGCGGTGTTCATTTTGCCTATACTACGAATTGAAGGCGGTCCGAGGACCTTTTTCTTTAACCTCGAGGAAGTTACGATACGAAGATAGGTTAGGATGATTGAGTGTTCTTAAGTTGCATGGCGGTGATATGCCCAAAAGGGACAGTAAGTAGGACACGGACAAAACATAGAACACCGTTTTATATAATGGGGCCCGTGCAAACTTTTGCTATAGGGGATTGAAGAGTTGATTCTTGCATATTAACCCTTTCAGACCCGAAAGTATGCTAGTTCAGAAACAGGGTTTTGACTAATACGGTTGATCTTAATGTTGTCTCTTCATCAAAATTGATGCACATATTGTATTTTTATGTTTTACATAAGACTACATGTTATTTCAATGTCCATTGGAATGGACTCCAGGTTTGAAAGGGTTAACCTATAAAAATTACGATGAGTAAACCAAAAAATCACGAAATTCACTCTCAGAATCGGGCTGAATGGCGGAGAGACGCAGGTATCATGGGAGATTCCCATCTAAACGAGACATATCTCTGTGTCTCTGGAGAGAAAGTGACATAATAGACAGGAATATCCCATGATACCTGCGTTGAGCCGCCATTACGAACTTACCATTATAGCAGTTATGTGAGTTTATTAATGAATTTTGGACTTTCTAAATGGGATTTGTGATTTTCGCTGGTTTACACATCAGAATGGACTATGCATTTGCTCACAGCAAAAGTTTGCAAGAGCCCTATTCCGATCATAAATTCATGAGTGATCTTTCAAGAATTAAATGAAAAGATACTTCAAGGCACATGGAATCCTTCGATGCCCAAACATTTAAGAAAACAGGTAGTTTACTAGCATGAATGTGCATTCGAAAATATGATCCGATTATCTACGGGTAACTTCACGAGAGTGCGCGCGATAGAAAGTTTGTTTGGATCCAATTTTGATCATAACGTCATCCCTAAAACGGTAGCTTCATTATAAAATACTAAACAACCACTAAAAACTAAACAAAAAAAACGAAAGAGAGTGAGCAAGAGAGAAAAGGTCTTACCTGCTGAAAGTCGAATAGAAACTAGATGATGATCAACTGTGTCTATGTCGGCACCTTCAGATCCTCTCTGCGGAAAAAAAAGAAAATGAACAACTATGATGAAGAGAGCAGAGACTTTATAAATAATAGCGATAACAAAGAAAAATTAAAGATGGATACAAAAACTGTGAAGTGAAGAGGCGAAATGAAAGAGATTTTTCGCAAAATTCTAGTTCCAACGAATAGACGTTTCTCGGCCGAACACTGAAAAAACGAAGTTTAAGACAGCCTTCCAAAATATCTTCGCGGAGCAAAACTTCTAACTCAACCAAAGCAAGTTGCGTTCAATAGAGCAAACGCATGAGGAAAGGCTGTTACTCTACATTCATAAAGTTAGGTAAATCGTAATGGCAAGTCCAGGGGATTAAATCGTTTTATCTGCCGAATTTCATAGTCTGTTATCTAATAAACTTTTTCTTGTTTTCCAACAAAACTTTTTCTTGTTTTCCAACAATCAAATTGCAGTTTTGCAAACAAATTTTGGAATTTTTCAGCAAGTACCATCGTGTTGGACCAAAACATGTCACAGTTTATTCATTTTTTCTAATTCTTATACGTTTTCTTTGGTTTGTTTCTTTTATTGTTTGTTTTTTGTTTTTTTTTGGTTTTTGTTTGTTTTTGTTTTTAGTGTGTGGAGAAAAACACCTTAAAAATGTCAGATAATGGAGCTGTTGCAAACTTTTGCTACAGGCTCATTAATAGTTGATTTAGGGGTAAGACTCTATAAAACTAACCATTAAAGCATTAAAAATCACGAAATCCACTCCCAAACTCATTAAATGTTTTCAAACGCAAGACCGCCCTGGTAAAAATGACGACTATACGACTATTCCAAAAACGACTATAAACATAGTTGCCGACTATAATCTATAGTTGGCCAACTATAATCCATAGTTGGCCAACTATGTTTATAGTCGTTTTTGGAACGGTTATAGTCGTCATTTTTACCAGGGCGTAATGGCGGCGGATGCCGCCGAAATCTTATGGGAATAGTATGCTCCTTCTTCTTCTCAGTAGAACACCTCGTGAGGTTGCAGCTTATTGAGAAAGGGAAATACAACGTAATCGGTGGCATCCGCCGCCATTACGGTCTCGCGTTTGAAAGCATTTAATGAGTTTGGAAGTAGATTTCGTGATTTTTTAGTGAGCTTATCGTCATTTTCACAGGGTTTTACCCCGTGATCAACTTCTAATAAGCCTGTAGAAAAAGTGTGCAACAGCTCCATTCTGGGCATTTTTCTGGGCGCGTCTGGCTTTTTCTCGATACCTGCAGCCATAGCCGTCGCCAGGAATTGGTCTGTCTCTCTCTTAGCCCATTTAAACGCATGTGTTAGAAAAGGACAGAACCAGGGGCTTAAGTCACGTGACAGCCTCTATGTCCATCCTTTTCTAACGCATGCGTTCAAATGGAATGGACTAAGAGAGAGAAAGACAATATCCTGGCTACGGCTATTAGAGTCCCTATACAGGGTGTTTCTAAAACTTATGTCATCCTTTCTACCACGTATTTTTGAGGTCAAAATAAGACTTTTTTTTCCCTATAAACATGTGTCCGAAAATGCCCCCCTTTTGAGCTACATCCCCCCAAAGTTTTAAAAAATTGTTGGTTTTTTTTGGAATATCGACCATAATTATGAACCAAATTCCATGAAAATTGGTGTCCCACGGTAATTTTACGTGTAGAATCCATTAATGACCTCGAGAAATTCATAAATGAGGTCTGACTGTACTTTTCAGGCAATCTTATACCTTCAACGACACAACTTTTATGTTACGGATCGGAAATTTGAAAATTGGAAAATGAAATCAGATGAGAAAAACTCTTAAAAAGATATTTGGTCCTCTTTGTTTTGGTCGATACGACGCAGCGGAGTGGCGGGTTGCATACCTTACAGCCGCTCTTCATGGTAGAAACGCTGACTTTTCCACCTTGTGCAGCGATTATCTCGCTTAATACGCGTCGTATCGACCAAAACAAAGAGGACCAAATATCTTTTTAAGAGTTTTTCCCATCTGATTTCATTTTCCAATTTTCAAATTTCCGATCCGTAACATAAAAGTTGTGTCGTTGAAGGTATAAGATTGCCTGAAAAGTACAGTCAGACCTCATTTATGAATTTCTCGAGGTCATTAATGGATTCTACACGTAAAATTACCTTGGGACGCCAATTTTCATGGAATTTGGTTCATAATTATGGTCGATATTCCAAAAAAACCAACAATTTTTTAAAACTTTGGGGGGATGTAGCTCAAAAGGGGGGCATTTTCGGACACATGTTTATAGGAAAAAAAAGTCTTATTTTGACCTCAAAAATACGTGGTAGAAAGGATGACATAAGTTTTAGAAACACCCTGTATACTATGAGAGTTGCGCCATTGCTGAATTCATTTCTGATTGGCTCTCAGATTTAGGCTGTCAAGAAAGCTCCAAGAGGCAAATGCAAATGGCGGAGGGCTTGTTTACTTTTTAGGAACTCGCTATCATTACACATTTGAAGTAACAGTGACCGCAGTAATTTTTGTGAATTTTTCCTCTGCTTGAATGTTATCATGGAGAACATTATTTCTTTCAATAACGACCGTTATTGTCGAGAATCTGAACCTAACCTATCAGAGATAGCGAAATAGCGGCAACAGCGCAGAGGCAAATGGCCATCCGCCATTTGCAATTTGCCTCTTGGGGGCTCCATTGATCCGCTTCTTCTTCTTCATTTTGAGATTCTTGTCGCAACTCTCATAGTATATAGGGACTCTAACGGCTATGACTGCAGCCACTGCAGGAAGATTCGCAGGGGAACGTTTTTTTCTTTACACTCTGTAAACAATGCTTTAGAATCGATAATCGATCGATATTACGTCGAAGTGGAAGACATGATAAAGATTGAAGAGAGAGAGAGAGAGAGAGAGAGAGAGACCGAGAGAGAGAGAGAGAGAGAGAGAGAGAGAGAGAGAGAGAGAGAGAGAGAGAGAGAGAGAGAGAGAGAGAGAGAGAGTATGAGCTTTGTGAAAAGATTTAGTGACTTGGCATTTTGAAACCGTTGGTGCTGTGAAGCAGAACAGAAAAAGCAAAGGAGGAGGGGGAGGGGGAGGGGTAGCGGTGACAAAGGAGAGGAGGAGGGGGTGGCGAATGTCGTTAAAATGAAGACGGAGGAGAGACCCTGAAGAAAGGGGGGGGAGGTGGAGGTGGCCGATACGATGGGTACACTATGAATAAATCTGTGCTTTTTGTTTGTGAAAATGCGCGTGAAAAACTGCGCGGCACGCGAAGATGCAATGATGCAATGCAAACACATAAAAAGGTATCGGATTAACATAAACCGCTGTTTATACATATGAATACTGCACACACGGTTGCCATGACTTTTCGGCTTTGAAATTCCTTCATTTTACCACAGAATAAAACAACCAGAACGGAAACTCCCATAAAAGCCAATGGAAGCAAGTTTGGGATTTAACGGCACCAATAGGCAACGCTGTGGTCCTACATCCCAACATGGCGGACGTGGTTGATTTGCGTTCAAACTCATTTATTTCTGTTAATTTTGGAAAGAAATCTCATTTCCCGGCCTCACTTTTATTCCACTGGCATTTAAGAATGAACATTTCGCGGATCATGTCCTATATTTTTTTTCCCCGCGTGCGAATCCAGATGTAAACATCCTATATCCCATCATGGCGGACGTGGAATGAATTTGCTTCAAAATCCGACAGAGTTTCCGTTCTGATTCTATTATTCTGTGATTTTACCTTCAACTTTAAGATCCCTGCTGTTCAGCACTAGAGTCCCTGTATATATGTAGACAGTTGAGACAAGTGAAACTATAGAGTCCCTAAAATATGAAAGAGTCAAGACACGTGAACAGAAGTGAAGAAGAAGAAGGGGTCTGAGGAGTGAGGAGCCTGGGAGCCTGGGGTCTGGGGGTTTTATCCAACGATCTTTCCGCCAAAGATTACTTATAAATGTATTTGTGTGTAAGGTGTAAGTAATCTTTGTCAGGTCAACCTAAAATCCAATACCCGATACCCGATTTGTACCCAATACCCGAGCCTGGGGTCTGGGGGTTTTATCCAACGATCTTCCTGCCAAAGATTACTTATACATGTATTTGTGTGTAAGGTGTAAGTAATTTTTGTTAAGTCAACCTAAAATCCAATACCCGTTGGCTTCAGTACCTGTTTAATGTACAGTGAAGAGTAATGCGTGAATTCTATTTAGTTCTGAACACGCAGTGTTCAATTTTTATCGAAAATTTCATCAGTACAAGCTAAAAATGCCGAAAGTTTCCTCAAAGCTGGGAAGCGGGAAAGGTGGTTTTACAAGATGTAAACAAGACGCGTGCCTCCAGGCTTCATAGACCCCTTATTCTTCTTCAGTTTTCAACAGTCAATCAGAGATGGAACCTCATAGGGCAAGACTCTTTCATACAATACAGGATGTTTCACATAACCTGCTCACTATGGTTTTCTTGAACGCATGACGATAAAAAAATCGAGAAAAATCGGTTTTATACTAATTCGGACCTGAAGTTTCATTTAAAAATACTGTCACAATCCAAAATTTGGTTTTTGGGGGGATTTCAGGGGGGGCACCCCCCGAATCTCGAAAATTTCAAATGGCAACCCCCATCTTGTGATACCTCATTTGAAAGGGCGTAAAATTCTAAACATTTTGGGTTAAACCGGAAGTTAATATCTTTTTTCGTGTTCGAGATATCGAAGGTCGAAGTTCGATTTTGGACCAATTTTCGAAAATTCGTAACTCCTACGAAAAGAGTCGTAAAACAAAAAACTGCACATGCAAAATACTCTACTTGATGAGTATTTTCAAGGAAAAAATACGAATTCAGAATCAAACAAATTAAAACCCAACTTTTAGGCACCTTAAAAATTTTGGCGGGTAAACCCCGATACATCAAAATTTTCAAATGGCAACCCCTATCTTTGAACGTCTCATGCGAAAAGGCGTAAAAAGTCGTGCATTTTGGCGCAATCGAAAGTTCAATATCGTTTTTCTTATTCGATATATCGAAAATCAAAGTTCGATTAGGACCGTTTTTCGACCCTGTAAAAAATGGATCCTATCGTGTGATACATCGTTCGAAAGCGCCTAAAAAATCAAGAATTATAGCGCAAACCGGAAGTCAATACCTTTTTTTGCGGTCGAGATATCGCAAGTCAAAATTTAGTCTCCGCATAGGGCCCACCTTAAATTTTGACTTGCGATATCTCGACCGCAAAAAAAGGTATTGACTTCCGGTTTGCGCTATAATTCTTGATTTTTTAGGCGCTTTCGAACGATGTATCACACGATAGGATCCATTTTTTACAGGGTCGAAAAACGGTCCTAATCGAACTTTGATTTTCGATATATCGAATAAGAAAAACGATATTGAACTTTCGATTGCGCCAAAATGCACGACTTTTTACGCCTTTTCGCATGAGACGTTCAAAGATAGGGGTTGCCATTTGAAAATTTTGATGTATCGGGGTTTACCCGCCAAAATTTTTAAGGTGCCTAAAAGTTGGGTTTTAATTTGTTTGATTCTGAATTCGTATTTTTTTCTTGAAAATACTCATCAAGTAGAGTATTTTGCATGTGCAGTTTTTTGTTTTACGACTCTTTTCGTAGGAGTTACGAATTTTCGAAAATTGGTCCAAAATCGAACTTCGACCTTCGATATCTCGAACACGAAAAAAGATATTAACTTCCGGTTTAACCCAAAATGCTTAGAATTTTACGCCCTTTCAAATGAGGTATCACAAGATGGGGGTTGCCATTTGAAATTTTCGAGATTCGGGGGGTGCCCCCCCTGAAAACCCCCCAAAAACCAAATTTTGGGTTGTGACAGTATTTTTAAATGAAACTTCAGGTCCGAATTAGTATAAAACCGATTTTTCTCGATTTTTTGTCGTCATGCGTTCAAGAAAACCATAGTGAGCAGGTTATGTGAAACACCCTGTATATAGGTAGAATATACTATAAGACCCGAGTATTCCCGATCAATGCTACTTATGAGAGAGCCGAGGCTAAACAAAAATGGCGGCGATTAGCATATCAGAAATGTAAACAGTGAGTGAGCAATCGCATTTCTTCAGTCGTGTCGTATTTATTAGCAATTTTTTCGGTGCAAAATTAATCGTGATTGTATATTTTAAACAGCAAATTAAGCTAATCAACATATTTTTATAGCAAGGGAAGCGTGTCTCGTCTTATTTGAATGAGCGCGCCAAAACTGTCTTCTAACCGCGCGATCGATTTCGCTAAGCGAACATGGCGTCGTCGAGAATACTCGGGTCTTATACAGTATACTCTATATATAGGAACTCTAATTGTTAAGTAGGCATCAAAAACGACGTAATATGTCCACGACAGTCACCATCCATCAGTGTTAATTTTACTAATTTTTAGTGTTTTAGAATAATTCTACACCTATAATTTCACTTCACCATCGCTATCTTATGTATTTTGAGAGCTGATTTCAAAAATGCTGTCAGTTTTCATTGAACTGGCCTAGAATTAACGTAAATTCAAAATTACGTCTTTTTAGCGAAAAATTCAGAATTCTGGAAAAAGTGTGAGTTTTGAGTCAACACTAAGGCCGAATTTGAAATCAGCGGGTCAAAATACTTGGGAAACTCCGCGAGAGGGGTGAGAAAGAGGCACCTTATGATGAGAACACCTGGTTTTACGTTCATAACAGCTGGACACACTGTGTCGTTAAGGCGTAAAAAACCTAATTGTAAGCAGAGCTGTCGATTTGCGTAGATTTAATGGTATTTTGAAATTCACCGAAGATTCCACCGGTTGAGAAAAGATTACAGAGTTTAGTTCAGTGTATGGCTGTAATGCACGAAAATACTAGCGTCTTTTATCTTTTCTCAACCGGCATATTTTAATTAATTAACGGCGTTTACACCGATTGAGAAAAGATCACAGATTAGAATATGCTCGCGCACTATACAGTCACACACTGAATTGAACTAGGTAATCTTTTCTCAACCGGTGGAATCATCGGTGAATTTTAAAATGCCATTAAATCTACGCAAATCGGCAGCTCTGATTGTAAGTGAAACCACCAGCGCCGCCATTGATGCGTTTTCGCACATTTGTTGACATTCTGAGGGCCGTTTGTTGTGTTTTGGTCCGATGCAAAGATTACAGTGTCATAGAGTTTCTAACGGTGTAATCTTTCACTGCCTTGGCCCATCGACATCTATTTGAGCTTTTTTAATCATAGACATTCTTGACATCACGCCCCACAAATGGGTCTGTTGCAAACTTTTGCTACAGCGATAAAAAGTGTTTATTCCAATGTAATATCGCCTGAAAAGTCCATTGGTGGCATCATAAAGTCATGAAATACAATATTAAAATCACAAGAGGCGTTTAATTAAATCCAAGATGGCGGCAAAATATCGAGGAAACTGAATGTATGCATCGTGATCATCCAAGGATTGCCAACTTTGACAAACTCATCTGGAGGTAGAGGTTACGTGTTTGTTTACGTTGTGATTGGTTGTGATGGACATTGTGAGGTTGGCTATCCTTGAATGTTCGTGGTGCATGCATACAGATTGCTCGATATTTTACCGCCACGTTGGATTTCACTAAACGCCTCTTGTGAGTTTATTACTGCATTTCATGGCTTTCTGATGCCACCATTGGACTTTTCAGGCGATTGTGCGTTAGATTATACACTCTATAGCGCTGTAGCAAAAGAACCTTATTCAAAATGAGCCATTTTGGCCCTGAGGAATTTGTTTTGGATTATTCTTCCAATGGATAGAGCATCGTTTCGCGGTTCTAAAACTGGGTTTGTTTTTGTTTTAGCCCCTCTAGGAGCGGCGGGGGAGGGGGTCAAAGGTGAAACCTATTTTCGTCAATAACTTTTCACCAAATTAAGCTGCGACTCTCAACTTTAAACCAAAATGTTCAGCGTAAAAAGAGCTTTCTTTTGATGTATATGATAGTGTATTTATCTCAATTTTCAAGGTAAAAATTGCAATTTTTTGGTTTTTACAAACCCAAAATTTTTAAAAATTGCAATTTTTAAAGATGAATACCATCTTCGATTTTTTTCAAAAACTATCTAAAAGAAAGTCCTTTTTTTGTTCTTTCAAATGGCGCAAAGTTCATTTGTCGGCAATGAATACTCTCGGAGATATGATCGGTCAAAGTTGGCAAGGTCGCGAAAATTCTTGAAAGTTGCGCGCTCCAAGGGTTCGTATTTTGCGCCTTCTTACGTACAGTCACGAAAGTTGAAAACGATCTTATGCAAGTTATCAGAATGACTTCTGCACAAGTGGGGTGGGTATTTTGGGTGGCGTAGGGGCATAATTATCGACGGAAATCGGTATGCAGCGTTGCCAAATGTTGTCGAAACTCATACGTTATGTGAAGGAATGCATTTGCAAAGTTGGATGGAATAGTCGGAATTTATGTCATCGGTATCAATTCGGTGCATTAACTGTGTGATAAAGATAGTACTTTTATCAGATGTCATCCCATTTGTAGGTGAGTTAGCGGAGATAAGCAGAGCCGATAAATTTCGAAGCTGCTTGTGCAAGGCGGCTGTCAGGCAAGAGATACATAGTACTTACAAAATCTCTCATCCGTCAGTTTACCACTAACCATATTTTCAGCTGTGTTTGCCAAATTTCAGAACATAAATTCCGACTGTTCCATCCAACTTCGCAAATGTATTCCTTCACATAACGTATGAGTTTCGACAACATTTGGCAACGCTGCATACCGATTTCGCCACCCAAAATACCCACCCCACTTGCGCAGAAGTCATTCTGATAACTTGCGTAAGATCGTTTTCAACTTTCGTGACTGTACGTAAGAAGGCGCAAAATACGAACCCTTGGAGCGCGCAACTTTCAAGAATTTTCGCGACCTTGCCAACTTTGACCGATCATATCTCCGAGAGTATTCATTGCCGACAAATGAACTTTGCGCCATTTGAAAGAACAAAAAAAGGACTTTCTTTTAGATAGTTTTTGAAAAAAATCGAAGATGGTATTCATCTTTAAAAATTGCAATTTTTAAAAATTTTGGGTTTGTAAAAACCAAAAAATTGCAATTTTTACCTTGAAAATTGAGATAAATACACTATCATATACATCAAAAGAAAGCTCTTTTTACGCTGAACATTTTGGTTTAAAGTTGAGAGTCGCAGCTTAATTTGGTGAAAAGTTATTGACGAAAATAGGTTTCACCTTTGACCCCCTCCCCCGCCGCTCCTAGAGGGGCTAAAACAAAAACAAACCCAGTTTTAGAACCGCGAAACGATGCTCTATCCATTGGAAGAATAATCCAAAACAAATTCCTCAGGGCCAAAATGGCTCATTTTGAATAAGGTTCTTTGCAACAGACCCATTCTCTCTACCGCTATAGCTCGTTGGCCATTTCACGTTAGAACCCATTCCCAAGGTTATAGATTAAAGAGGTATGCTCATCTGACTTCGCGCCACGAAGTCAGTAGCGCGAAGTTCGAAATCCAGATCCAAGATGGCCGACAAAAGCAGAAAACATTGTACACTCTTTCCAGAAAACATCGGGCTATTTTCTGCTTTTCTGGAGAGGGAAGCCCGATGTTTTCTGGAAAGAGTATTCAATGTTTTCTGCTTTTGTCGGCCATCTTGGATCTGGATTTTGAACTGCGCGCTACTGACTTCGTGGCGCGAAGTCAGATGAGCATACCTCTTTAATCTATAGCCTTGACCCATTCCGGCATTCCCAGAAAAAGAAGCGGAGCAAGGATCTCCTCCATCTCTCTCATCTTGCCTTTAAACACATTGGTAGAATCAGGATAGAAGGAGAGGGTTTTGTCCCCTCTTTGTCTAATTTGTCATGTTTCAATGGAGGAAATAGAGCAGTAAAGAATGTCTCGTTCCGCAATAGTGCCAGAAATTCTGTGAAATAAGTTCGCGAAAAACCCCAATCATATAGGATGATTCAAATTTTAATCCATCGATCGATAATGGAAAGGACTGTCTATAGATAGACTGTCTATAGCATTGCGACAACGCACTATGGTCTGAGATCCAAAAAAAATGGCAAAAAATCAGTGAAATATAGTCATCAAAAATCATCGTTTTCGACCTTTTAAGCTTAATTTAAGACTTCATGGTGACATTTTTAAGTTTAAATTACTTGTTAAAAGTGTTCTCTGTAATTGAAATCGGTCTTAAAAGTTTATAAATGATAAATTTAAGAGAAATTCACTTTCTGATTTTTGGCCACTTATTGACGATCTCAGACTATAGTGCAACGTATAGAGATATCGCATGACAGCACATAAGCTCAGTCAGCGTTAAAAATCATGGGAAGTAAATAAATACGACGAAAAATGCAATTTCATCGCGAAGATATAAAATTCGGAGATTTCATGCTTCCCTATGTACGAAACGTGGGGAATAGGAGATGAAAAAGTAAAGAGGGGGTGTCTTTGCTGGCAAAGGACTCACAGCAACTAATGCAATGCTGCCGTTTTGCATACCTTTCATGGCGTTCTATGATCCATGGGTGATTTCACCGGTTGAAACAAAGATTACTGATTTTACTGTCTCGATAAGCAATCGTTCTACTTCTCAAATGATTTCTTTAAGGAGGGTCAGACACTCCATAAGGACCAATGTAAAATACACTTAACTTCATGTACCTTTTTCTCAGGAACTGCTGAATCAAATTACACATTTTTTGTCATTTTGTTCCTTATAACTGTCAGCATATTCAGCTGAGATTTTTTTTTTTTTTTTTTTTTTTTTTTTTGAAAATTTGACGATATTTTTAAAAAATCGTGAAATATTTCGTAAAAATTTGACCTTTGCAGTCCCATAAATAATAATAAGTGCAACATTTTGATGAAATCTCCCGGCTATTTATGCAGGATAGTACAAAGGAAGAGAACCAAAAAAAAAAAAAAAAATTGAAAATCGGTACAGTAGATTCTGAGAAAAAGGTACAAAACTGTCAAAAAAAAGTAGTTTTCGGGAAATGCAATTAGAAAGAAAGCAAATAATCAGCTATCTCCGAGAGAGCTGGGGAATGTTAATGAAAAGTGTTAATGAAAATCCCTTCATGTTACTTAACCTTTCCTCATAAAACAGTGCACAACTTCGAAACTACACATCAGATCGAGGTGATCTTGGTCATAAATTAAACGAAAATAACTGTACTACACGAAAATCAAATTAATAGAGCTTTTGTTTTTTGAAAAAAAAAAAAAAAAAAAATTGTGTCTGAGCCCCCTTAATCTTTGCTCCAACGCAACGACATGGTAGAGCCTGATGTGCGTCGTTTCACCTACTAATGATACAGCCTGCACGTAGATTTAACATAGAGCACTACACTCAGAACGGAAACTTTACTTCGGATTTATTCGGGTCCACCAAGTTGTGGCTGAGTTGTGATTGGTTGTGCTTTAACTCTGATTGTATAGTCTGTTCAGCGAGTTAAGAGCCATGGGCTCCCGAGCGAAAACGCAATATTTGACAACACTGCTGGGCATTTAAGAAATATGTGAGACAAATTAAAAGGGTCTCTCATTGTCAGTTCCTTCAAAGGTGAGATTGAACGATCCGTGCTCGAACCATATTTTGTTCAACGGCGTCCGCTAGCTTCATTGTTTCACCGTAACGTTTTCTTTCGATTCTGTGTTCTATCTGAATTTTCTTTCCGCGAATTTAAAGACAAATTATGGCCACATATTCGATCTCAGCGTAATTTTTCCTTGAGATTGACTCCAAATTTCCCGCAAATAGGCCAACGTTTGTCTGAATTAACAGATTGAACTCTGAATTTTCCTGAACTCATCATTCACCTTAATCTCGAGCTATTTGCATGAAATTTGGAGTCAATCTCAAGGAAAAATTGCGCTGAGATCGAATATGTGGTCATAATTTGTCTTTAAATTCGCGGAAAGAAAATTCAGATAGAACACAGAATTGAAAGAAAACGTTAAGAAACAATGAAGTTAGCGGTGGCCGTTGAACAAAAGATGGTCCGTGGACGGATCTTACAAACTCGCCTCTGAAGTCTGAAGGAACTGACAATGAGAGACCCTTTTTCATCCGTCTCAAATATTTCTTAAATGCCCAGCAGTGTTGTCAAATAATGCGTTTTTGCTCGGCAGCCCATGGCTCTTAACTCGCTGAACAGACTATAAATATAACCTCGTCGGCCTCCGTGGTCTGGTGGTCAGCGCAACTGGCCACTAACCTAGAGGTCTTGGGTTCGTATCCCGGCCGAGGTGACAAGATTTGATGACGTGGCGTTTCCGGACACGGGATCTCTAGATTATTAGAAATGCGCGGCGTTTGCGGACACTTGAAAAAGAAGAGAATGAGGGGAAATGAGGAGAGAATAATATTTGAAAGAATCAACTTACTGAGCATGTAAAATTGAAGGTGCCCATGAATAATCTATTTTGTGGAGATATCGAGCGTAACTTGTATACTTGAATTCTCTGAGGGTATGAGAATGCTTTCCTAAACTATCCTGTATCACTTCGTCGTTTCGCGTTCGTAAGGTTGCTTTACACTTCTCCTTTTTGCCTGTAAGATAAACCCATGTCGTCACCCGGCTATTTTCTCTTTTAAATCGATATTGATACCCCTCAATCACTGCACTTTTTTTTTCGAATTTGGTCGTCAAATGCTGTAAATACTATAAAGTAGCCTTATAAAATATTTATTTAAAACTAAACACTAAACCAAAACTACTAGAAACTATACAAAAGGGTCACGACGGATTCGACGAGTGTAGAAGACTGAAGAGTGGGCTCGCAATGAAATATGATGTCAGGGGTTTGTCACGTTGTAACACTGAAAGGTACAGGAAGTCAGTGTGACCATTTTAATTTACCTCCCACTTAGTATTTCACTCTGTCTTTTGTGCCCTTGATTTCCTTCAAAGTCATTGTGGGTGTAAAGGGTAGAATTGCAGAGGGTCCATGTAATTTGGGCGACGGTCAGTTTCTCGCGAGGAAAAGAAGGGTCAGTGAAACCCTTCTTCACAGGTGCGCCGGACAAGTGCCGAGCACATCGCCCTGCGGAGATCAGTTCAAGTCAGGGGCTCCCAATTACGTGAAAACTGATGGAGCTAAATCTACGGAACATGTTGCTCCGCGTGCTTACCTTTCTTAACTATGATTTAATTTTATTCGAGGACCACTAAACAGCTACCATAGGGCATAAATAACAAACAAATAAATGCGGAAACTCGAATCATTGTAATCTATTAATAACCGAACCTTACAAAACAGTAACCTAACCTCACAGGTTCCTTGTCCGTTTGGCTGTTCCTCCTACTTAACCAATATTCCAGTGACGTTAGGTTAGGTCAGGTTCGGTTATTGATAGATTACGATGATTGCTCAAAAAATGCTATGGCAGTAAAGAAAATGGACTAATCAAACTGTTATTTTTCGCGTTTCCGCAGTTATTTTCTTACTATTTATGCCCATGGAAGCCTTTCAGTGGTGCTTAAGTTAAAGTAAATCATAATTGAGGAAAGTGCGTAAAGTAAATGATTATCATTTGGGTTGATGCATGTCCTTGTAATCCTTTCATCAGCTAGACACGCATCATGATGCGGTTAAATTTTGGGGACCACTTAATCAAGGATTGAGCGCGCTACCTGAATGAGGAGCTAGTCGCACAGTACTCCTCGGCCGAGTGGGACCTTTTTCGCCACTGCAGAGATTGACCGTCGCCCAAATTACATAGAGCCATTGCAGACGGAAAGCGGGAAGAAAAGACAATCAAAATGGACAAGGCGTTAGAGAAAGCAGTGGAAAAGATGAGGAGGAGGAGGAGGGGGAGTATTTTCGGTGTTGCCAAGTCATGCTCTGAGAAAGGAAGCATCAAGCATCCGACAACTTAAGGTGATTCCAGGCGAAACTTTTCCAGATTTCAATCCAATGGATAGCGCCACTTGTCGCTTTTTGGAAAAGTCGTGTTTTTGACGTTTTAAACTGAAACCATAGATAAAACGCAAAATCCAATAACGTCAGCACCTGCAAAATTTTTTTATGGATTTTTTGAGCCCAAAATGAGCAAAATTGGTTCCAAATTAAAACCGTAGTTTATGAAATTCGTTTCGCCATAAGCCTAGTGAGTGAGAGTGAGCGCGAGTGATGATAAGTCTATCTGCCTCACTCGCACTCATTGCGGCTTACGGGAAGTTTCGTATTTCATAATTTCCGACTTTATTTTTGAGTGTTTCAGCCTGAAACTTTCAGGGTTTCTTCCTGAAGTATGCTTGCAGGTGCTGATGTTCCTCAAATTGGTGTTTTTACCGTGAATTCGTCGTATTTAGCAAAAAAAAACTGTTGACTTTTTGAGCAGCGCGGCGCGCCGCCGTTTGGGCGACGTTATGAGAAAACCCACCTGGTTTTTATCGATATCTCGGTCTCTAATGATAGCCTGAGATGTCTGCTACATTATGACAGCATCGAGAAGGTGAGCCATATCACCGTTTTTGAGGAAAGTAAGTTTAAAAATCTATAAGTGAAATATTGAAGAATTTTCGCGTGTGTCGGGCGATGCCGCGACGCGACGTGGTGTCCACAGTTGGACTTATTGACCCTGGAATCATCTTAAAGCTTCGTTTTTCACTGCGAAAAAATAAATGCTTAAAAAAAAACAAAACAAAAAGACAAAAAAAACAACCCGTAGAGAGTTAACTTTTGTATCTTCTTCAAACTGTAATAACTTCATCAATTTTTAACCAAGTTGACTCATATTAAGCACAATCGATAGAAAATGAGTTAGTCTTCCAAATTAAAGTCCCTATATGTAGAGAGTTAAGACAAGTGAAACCATGGGTGCCGCCATTGGGTGCGATTTTGCACATTTTTTACATTCGTAGGGCCGTTGTTGTGTTTTGGTCTACTGCATAGATTACAGTGCCGCAGAGTTTCTGACAGTATAATCTTTCACTACTTTTGTTGGTCGACATCCATTTACGCTTTTAAAGGTTCTTTTGAGAATTATAGACATTCTTGAGGTGCATCATGATTAAAATTGGCAACTGACCACAATTAACTCTTTTATCCTTAAAATAACGCCACTTCGTTTGTAAACAAGAGTATGTACCTAAACAAAAACAAAAGTGCAAATCGCATCCGATGGCGGCGTCCGTAGAGCTTAAAACTCATTAACCAATCAAAGGTTGACTACCCTCTTGTGTTAACTCTCTACATAAAGGGACTCTACTCCAAATTAGTCCAAGATCATTTCGCTAGCTTGTTTTGGTTTCGAATTGTTACAGCATGAGTCTAGGTACTTTTGGGAAACCCTATGTATGAACGCAAAACTGCAGCAGTGGGTTACACTCTACAGCTCAAGTCTCATTGTTCTTTTTTCAGTGTTCAGTAATCTGGCGCTCTCGGAAAACTGAGAGAGACGAGAGGAAAGAAAAAGACGCGATAACAGATTATCCGCTCAATGGATCTTGGCATAATCTTATCGTATTTTCGCATCGAAATCGCAAGACTTACAAGTAGTTTCCTCTTCCAGTCCAGTTTACCCTCCCCCGACCGCCTCCCACCCCCACACTTCTTATTTCCCATCCCTCGAATCTGGAAGCGAATTTGTCATATTGTCAGGCTATATCGATTGTCAACTGTCGATTGTCGTCCACGGATGAACTCACCCCTTACTATACATCCAGCGCGACTGTCAGTAGCGCAAAGAGAGAATTTCACTCTATTTCCTTCTCTCTCTCTCTCTCTCCTCTCTCTCTCTCTCTCTCTCTCTCTCTCTCCTCCCCTCTCTCCTCTCTCTCTCTCTCTCTCTCTCTCTCTCTCTCTCTCTCTCTCTCTCTCTCTCTCTCTCTCACTCTCTCTCTCTCTCTCTCTCTCTCTCTCACTCACTCTCTCTCTTTCTCTCTCTCACTCTCTCTCTCTCTTTCTCTCTCTCTCTCTTTCTCTCTCTCTCTCACTCTCTCTCCCTCCCTCCCTCCCTCCCTCTCTCTCCTCTCTCTCTCCCCCTTAGCCCCCTCTCTCTCTCTTTTCTCCAGTAAAACATACATGCTACACAAGGATGGATAAGAAGATAAAACTACCTCCTTCTACCCTCTTTCGACTTGTGCATCCGAAAGGAGTATGAGAGAGATAGAATACAGCCTAGATGCACCGCTGGCTACTGCGCTCTCTACCAAACAATCGGGGTTGCCAATATATGTAATAGAATACTAGATCCATCGCCTTAGTTTAAAGGATAAAGAACGAGAAAAAGTGATCCCCAATTGAGCCGCCAATCGTTTTTCTAGGACCTTTGGTTTTGGTTTTGTTCTATGTTTTTTGTTTTTTGTTGTTTTTTGCTTTGTTTTCGTTTTTGCTTTTGTTTTACTTTTTGTTTTTTGTTTTTGTTTTGTTTTTGTTTTTGTTTTTTTTTTAAAAAAAAAAACATCTATTAACTGCTTAAGAAATAAGTAATTAGCAACGAGATCAATTAAGTTCTTGCAAGAGTTTGCGGTGGACAAATAATCTATCAATTCCGATGTAAAACGCTGCAAAAAAAAAAAAAAACGATTGAGGTGATTGAAAAGTAATAAAAAGGTCTAAAACTCATTCCTCGCAGAGAAAACGTAGCTCTAAGTTTAGATGGACCACCCACTCGTGTATAGATATATTTATGTGTCGCAGGCAAATCACAATCCTAGGCAAAGAGCAAGCTGCTTATTTACTATAGAAAAAATTCAGATCAAGTGTAATGGTGACTTACAAAATAATTAAATCGAGATTTGATTTAGCTCATTCAACATCTAATAATTGCTAAAGATCGAACTGATATCCACAGATTAAGTTTTCCTCGACTGGTTCTCTTTTTAGGAACTTGTTTCCGCAAAATGAGGGCGGCGACGATTTGAAAGGGTAAGACATCAATACGACGATACAGGGTGATAAATATAAATTAATTTAGATTATGAAGGGGTGATTACAGCGACACAAGCTCACTAAAGCTTGTTATTAAAACGGCGTAAATAGGGTACTCGTGCTAGCGAGGTAAGTAGAGAAGACGACTAGAGACTTGGAGAGCGCAGTTCCACGGAGAATCGCCGAAAGCATAGACCATTGAAAATAGGAGAGGAGCTTCTCATGTGAGTATCGGTTCTACATGTGGGCCTTCCCTTATTCCTGAACAAACTTCAAAGCAATTGAATACAGTGTTCAATAAAACTTCATTCATTTAAAACACAGTAGGCCAAGAACTAATCAAAATAGACCAAATCTGACGAAATCGCCATTTTCGTCAACTTATTAGCTTACAAATGAGCTAAACTAAATCTCGAGACAATTATTTTGTAAGTCACCATTACACTTGATCTGAATTTTTTCTGATAGTAAGTAAGCGGCTTGCGATTTGCCTGCGACAAATGCACCACGGGAGTCTAACAGCCAAAGAAAGAATAAAAAAACCTACGAATGGGTCTGTTGCATACTTCTGCTACAACAATATAGAACCTTAATTCTTACGTAAAATTCGGCGAAAATAACGATACGCACATTAAAAACGTTCAAAATCCACTCATTAACTCAGGAAATCACTTCAATTTCAAACAGCCCGCGCTACACTAGACACTTTTTGCACCGGAATACTACTACATAGACGGAACCACCGTGCATAAGTGAACAACATCGTAACTACAAAATGATGGAATTCCCTTCTAAATGCATGAACTATTGGCTGCATTTGCTATCTGGTCTTTTCGGTTTGTCAAAGATTACAAAAGAATATAAGAAATGTACGCATCTAAATGAAACATTCCAATGTTTTTAAGTTCTGTTCATGTTTACATAAACGAGATAGTTCCATCTATGTAGTTATAAGTCGGTGATATAGTGTCTAGTGTAGCGCGGGTTGTTTGAAATGGAAGGTATTTACTGAGTTAATGAGTGGATTTTGAAAATTTTTAATGTGCGCATCGTTCTTTTCGCCAAATTTTACGTTAGAAACAATGTGTCATATTGATGTAGCAAAAGTACGCAACAGACCCATTAGAACAATAAGATAGCTGCATTAGTTTTATTTTGAAGATTGCTTCTTACAGATTTTGATGAGAGGAACACGATGATACCAACAAAAAGTTCTACGTTGCGTAGTAAGTGAGAAATACGGCGCTTAATCCAATGTACTGTGGTTTTATTTAACGTGCAAAACATACGTAGTGGTAGTGTATACATACATCACGGGTGGTTCATCTCAAATGCAAGCTAAGTTTTCCCTGCGAGGATTGCGTTTTAGACGTTTTCAATTGTCTCATCGATAGTCTCGAAGCATTATATTTTACATGAGAATTAATAGGCTATTTACCTGCAGCAGAACTTTGCAAGCGCTCCTTTCTTACCATTCGTTTAAATTTAAACACGACAAAGACAACCACTGACGAAGATTTCCATCAATCTACCTGATTTATTACTTCATGTAAAGCACGGAATGCTAAATTCTTCATGAAACGATTGAAAAGAGGAAAACAAGGAAAATAATTGAGTAGTTTTTTGCGGAACTTTTGACATTTCCGACTTTCCCATGTTTTGACTATTTGCCTTCAGCAAAACTTCGCAAGCGCTCCTTTCTTACCATTTGTCCTTACTTAGTCCTAGACTTTGCTACGGGCTAATATATTACTTCCTTACTATCTTCCCCAAGTTTTTTTTTTTTCTATCGAAGAATATCATCTCATTCAAACGAATTCCTTCTGTCTTCTAAGGATTGCGGGCATCCGGTTGACGAATACTCGACGGTGCTGCATAGTTAACTGTTCGTACACAACAGTCTTGTTTTTGCCTACTTCCGAAATTGAAGGCGCTTAATGCAACTTAACTTATCAAATGTAATTAACCGTCACGGGCTGTATAACACGTCTCAGTGGAGTTGGCCGATGACAGTTTGGAATGTTCGCGCGCAGTGAAACGGTTTGCGATTTCGGCGCACCAGAATCAACTCCACATTTAATCAGCAATGACATATGTCGGCTAAATTATCGGCTAATTTATCTAAAACTTCCTCTAGCAGCAATAAATAAAACCGAGTATTCTCTTTATATTCATTTTATTAATTGAAGTTCAATTGCATTAATCGCATAAATTTGAGGCGTCTCTGGTTACTTTTTTTTGGCTTCTCGGGGGGCACGTGCCCCCTTGTCCCCTCCCAGATCCCCTCCCGCATTTCCACTGCGTGGCTGACCCTATTACCTGTCCTTTCCTAACAGGTGCGTTAAAATGGGCAACGAGTGAGGAATACAAAATGTCTGGACTAGCCTGGGGTGAGGCTTGCTTGTTGATGCAAGAAACTTGCGTGCGCAAAATATGGTCAAAGTTCGGCAGCGAGGCGCAATGTCAAAAGGAAAAGAGAAAGATGAGAGAGAGAGAGAGAGAGAGAGAGAGAGAGAGAGAGAGAGAGAGAGAGAGAGAGAGAGAGAGAGAGAGAGAGAGAGAGAGAAACAGAAAGAGAGAGCTAGACAAGGAGACGCTGAAAATTTATCAGGATTAATAGAGGACAGCGAAGAGCCCGGAGGGATTTCCCGGCGCGCTGGCCAATTTCGCCTCTTTCCCTCTCCTGCCTGGACAGAGAAGACTCGGAGAGACACTGATGAAGGAGAGGAGAAAGAAAAGTGCTGAGCGAGGAGGAGAGAAGAGTTGGATGAGAGGGTGAGGAGAGAGGGAGAGGAGAGTTATAGCTCTGTATTTCTCCATCTCATTCCTCCTCCTCCTCCCCCGCCCCCTACTTTTCTTCATCTCTAATCCGACGAGTCCCTGGCTCTGGCTTTAACTTCTTCAAATATTTCCTCGAATTTACATAATATTCTATCAACTTGTTCCACTTTTCGATTCTATTCCCATTCCTGTGTTGCCAGGCGTGCGGCTATTTCCCATAGGACTCAATGTCAAAATATACAGATTTTTACCTCAAATCTGGCAACACCGCCCCATTCTCTATACGAGCAGTCTTTAGGTCTCTCGAGAGGTCTTGCGAATTGCGCGATCGATTCCGTGCGTGTCATGTCATTCCCCGCTCGAATATACATCAACCCTTACCGAGGTGGCTGCGGTTATACCCTTAACGTGTACACTCGTCTCTCTGGTTACAAATGAAATGTGTTGCTTGCACTCTCTTCAAACGCTGACTTTGATACTTAAACTGTGCGAGAGTGTTTAAAAACTAAACTACGTCACGAATAAATATGCGATGTATTGCTTGTATGCAACAAGTTAAAAGCTAATTTCAGTGTTACGCGTTAAGGTGATCCCAGGCGAAACTTTTCCAGATTTCAATGCGATGGATAGCGCCACTAGTCGCTTTTCGGAAAAGTCGCGTTTTTTGGCGTTTCAAACTGAAGCCATGGATAAAACACAAAATCCAACAACGTCAGCACCTGCAAATTTTTTTTTAAAGATTTTTAAGCCCAAAATGAGCAAAATTGGTTACGAATAATAAAGCCGTAAATTATGAAATTCATTTTACCATAAGCTTAGTGAGTGAGAGTGAGCGCGAGTGATACTACAGGTCTATCTGTCTCACTCGCACTCATTGAGGATTATGGGAATTTTCGTATTTCATAATTTCCGGCTTTATTTTTGAATTTTTCAGCTTGAAACTTTCAGGGTATCTTCCTGAAGTATGCTTGCAGGGCAGGTGCTGACGTTCCTCAAATTTGTGTTTCTAGCGTGAATTCGTCAAATTTAACCAACAACTGTTGCGACTTTTTGAGCAGCGCGACGTAGTGTACACAGTTGGAACTAATCGACCCTGGAATCACCTTATAGTCCAGGACAGATATATTTGAATAGGCCGATTTTAGGCCAAAATTTCGACGCGCTCTAGCGGCAACAAATTGCATTCTACAGAAAAAAAGATACATATCAAAGTTGTGTATTTTTATCTGATCTTTAAAAAACTACTGGGGTATGTTGGCCGAAAAATCGATAATAAACGATATATATCGATATTTATGCAAAAATCCTACATTTTACGCCATTTTTTCAAGATGGCGGCTTTAGCTCTCAAAATTTTTGTCAACAAACATCAGATTCGGATTCAGCGACCAAAAATACATAGGGATCAAGGAAAAAACCTTCTCCTACATTTAATGTAGCATAGACCCTTTATTCCATCGTATCTGTCCTGGACAATTAAGCCGATAGTTAAAGACAGTAGCTGCGAGTGACACTATTGGTCTACAAATGTAAGACTTGTTCGTTGCTACAAAAATAATCACGGATGTTTTCTTTTTTTAAAGCGGTTAAGTGTCCGTCATACGCCGCCATCAAAGCCCCATAGACGAAGATGGAAGAGAGAAGAAGAAGGAAAGATAAAAGAGAGAAGAAGAAGGAAAGATCAAAAAGAGAAGAATCACATCCATGTCTTTTCAAGGTGACAAGAGGACTGAGGCTATCAAATCTCATCTCCCCGGCCGGGATTCAAACCTGGGACCGCTAGGTTAGTGATCAATTGCGCTAACCGCTAAACCACAATCATAGTTAAATGATCTGTTTTCATCGGCAACCCATGAGTAGTTTTTATAAAGCTACGTATAGCTGGCGGGAAACTTAATACCTATACGGTCAGCATATCATATAGTTACGGTCAGTACGGACAAGTCTTAAGATGCTCGCAGTGGCAAGGCGTGCGATTTGGCAACGTTCCTTTTCCCCCATTTAAATACATTAGAAAGGTCGAAATGCCTGGTCATCGCCGATGACTGAAGCGCTCGACTTTTTTGGTGAATTTAAATGGAGAAAAATCATTGTTGCCAAATTTCACGCCTCGCCACTGGATGCTCGGCCAATAGCGTCACTTGTAGACATAGTCTTATTTATCGGTTTAATATTGAAGTAATGATTAAGCCCGCACTCCCGCAGATCAAAGAATATGCAACCGTTACAGTCGCACTACTGAACTGGACCATGTAATCTTTTTGTCAACCATTTTATTCACAGGTGAATAAACAAATTCGGATCATGATGCGCAAAACAGCGACCCTGGTGCTATATTCAGCTTAGCCGCGTGGCGTGCTGTAAGGAAGCGTTGCATGTTGCCCACTTAAATCCATAAAACATATGAAAAGAGGAGTGTCGATAAGGTCGGTTTTTGGCCCCAAAATTAGTCAAAATTTAAAATGGTCTAAACGTTCGTGTAAAATGGCTCTACTTACTCTTGGAGGTTTATACTTTTAAGTTTGAGTGGTGTTTATGGGTTACTTGAATTTTAATGGCGCAATGTAAGTACCAACCCAAAGTGGGTCGGCTTTGTGTTTTTCACAGGAAAAACCCTATTTTTCGTTAAATTATTAAATATTTAGATGTGACCCGGACAATAAAATTCGGGTTTCTCTTTTAGAAATAATATTCAGGTCGCAGGTGGGTACCCTTGCCCCGGAAGGCAATCTCCAAGGGTGGCAAAAAGAGGGTGAACAACCAAAGAAATAAAAAAGTTATCTTTCAAAATGAATCACAGAGGGCGACAAAATCAATGTGTCACAAGCTCGAAGAAAAAAAAAAGGTAATCAAATTTGTAATTTTAAGAGACGCCCATTCGCGGATCGCGGAGAGGTTACATTCTTGCCCCCCTCGCCGGAAACCACGGTAAGCCCTTAGTCACAGATACCCTCCCCCGTCCCGTGACTCCTCTATCGATTCAGCTGGGCAATTGGAATAGATCGCCTTCAAGGGTTTTCATCTCTTTAACATCTCAGGCTCTTTCACTCATTCATATCAACTCTTGACTCACATAAACATGGGCAAAAAGGTGATGTCACCAAAACGTCACGTGTGACCCCTCTATCGCTTCAGCTTGGAAAATGGAGTCGATCGCCCATGTTTCTGTAAAAAAGCTGGGAAAATGGAATAGATCGCCTTCAAGGGTTTTCATATCTTTTGCAACTCGGGCCGTTTCACTCCTGGCAACTCATGACTCTTAAATATGGTAAAAAAGTCGATGTCACAGAAACCCCCCGAGTGACCCCTCTATCGATTCAGCTTGGCGAATGGAGTTGATCGCCCTCAAGGGTTTTCATATCTTTTGCAACTCGGGCTGTTTCACTCCCGGCATCTCATGACTCTTAAATATGGTAAAAAAGTCGATGCCACAGAAACCCCCCGAGTGACCACTCTATAGATTCAGCTTGGCGAACGGAGTCGATCGCCCTCAAGGGTTTTCATATCTTTTGCAACTCGGGCCCTTTCACTCCTGGCATCTCATGACTCTTAAATATGGTAAAAAAGTCGATGTCACAGAAACCCCCCGAGTGACCACTCTATCGATTCAGCTTGGCGAATGGAGTCGATCGCCCTCAAGAGTTTTCATATCTTTTGCAACTCGGGCTGTTTCACTCCTGGCATCTCATGACTCTTTAAATATAGTAAAAAAGTCGATGTCACAGAAACCCCCCCCCCCCCCCGAGTGACCACTCTATCGATTCAGCTTGGCGAATGGAGTCGATCGCCCTCAAGGGTTTTCATATCTTTTGCAACTCGGGCTGTTTCACTCCTGGCATCTCATGACTCTTTAATATGGTAAACAAGTCGATGTCACAGAAACCCCCCGAGTGACCACTCTATCGATTCAGCTTGGCGAATGGAGTCGATCGCCCTCAAGGGTTTTCATATCTTTTGCAACTCGGGCCGTTTCACTCCTGGCATCTCATGACTCTTAAATATCGTAAAAAAGTCGATGTCACAGAAACCCCCCGAGTGACCACTCTATCGATTCAGCTTGGCGAATGGAGTCGATCGCCCTCAAGGGTTTTCATATCTTTTGCAACTCGGGCCGTTTCACTCCTGGCATCTCATGACTCTTAAATATGGTAAAAAAGTCGATGTCACAGAAACCCCCCGAGTGACCACTCTATCGATTCAGCTTGGCGAATGGAGTCGATCGCCCTCAAGAGTTTTCATATCTTTTGCAACTCGGGCTGTTTCACTCCTGGCATCTCATAACTCTTTAAATATAGTAAAAAAGTCGATGTCACAGAAACCCCCCGATTGACCACTCTATCGATTCAGCTTGGCGAACGGAGTCGATCGCCCTCAAGGGTTTTCATATCTTTTGCAACTCGGGCCGTTTCACTCCTGGCATCTCATGACTCTTAAATATGGTAAAAAAGTCGATGTCACAGAAACCCCCCGAGTGACCACTCTATCGATTCAGCTTGGCGAACGGAGTCGATCGCCCTCAAGGGTTTTCATATCTTTTGCAACTCGGGCCGTTTCACTCCTGGCATCTCATGACTCTTAAATATCGTAAAAAAGTCGATGTCACAGAAACCCCCCGAGTGACCACTCTATCGATTCAGCTTGGCGAACGGAGTCGATCGCCCTCAAGGGTTTTCTTATCTTTTGCAACTCGGGCCGTTTCACTCCTGGCATCTCATGACTCTTAAATATGGTAAAAAAGTCGATGTCACAGAAACCCCCCGAGTGACCACTCTATCGAGTCAGCTTGGTGAATGGAGTCGATCGCCCTCAAGGGTTTTCATATCTTTTGCAACTCGGGCTGTTTCACTCCTGGTGTCTCATGAATCTGAAACATGGTAAAAAAGTCGATGTCACAGAAACCCCCCGAGTGACCACTCTATCGATTCAGCTTGGCGAATGGAGTCGATCGCCCTCAAGGGTTTTCATATCTTTTGCAACTCGGGCTGTTTCACTCCTGGCGTCTCATGAATCTGAAACATGGTAAAAAAGTCGATGTCACAGAAACCCCCCGAGTGACCACTCTATCGATTCAGCTTGGCGAATGGAGTCGATCGCCCTCAAGGGTTTTCATATCTTTTGCAACTCGGGCTGTTTCACTCCTGGTGTCTCATGAATCTGAAACATGGTAAAAAAGTCGATGTCACAGAAACCCCCCGAGTGACCACTCTATCGATTCAGCTTGGCGAACGGAGTCGATCGCCCTCAAGGGTTTTCTTATCTTTTGCAACTCGGGCCGTTTCCCTCCTGGCATCTCATGAATCTGAAACATGGGCAAGAAGGAAGAAGATGATGTCATAGACAGGGGTGTGTCTTGGGGGGGGGGGTACCCTTGCCCCGGTCGGCACTCTCCAAGGGTGGCAAAATCAGGGTGAACAAAAACAACAACAAAAAAAGTTATAAAATTTTAAAATGAATCATAGAGAGAGAGGAAGCTGCAATATCAGTGTGTAACAAGCAAAAAAAAATAACAAATAAATAAAAAAATTAAATCCTCAAATTTATAATTCTGAGTGGCGCCAATTCGCGGAGGACGGCAAGAATGCAATTCTTGCCCCCCCCCCTTACTGGAAACCACGGCACGCCCCTGTGAGCCGGACATAGTTCGGCAACAATGTTTCAATATCTTACTCATATTTAGTAGCTTAATAAAATCTCTAAAGGAGAAAACCAAATTTTGTGACATTTCCTTCATCAGATCGCCAGAATGAAGATCGCACGACTACGATTTTTATGAATCTTGGCGTTTGCAATACGTTATCAATGAACCATAGAATCTTAATTTGTCAGAGACTCAAACTTCAGACATTTATCTGAGCACGGAAGTAAGTATAATCCTTGACGATATTCCAACCATGGCCCGTTCGAAGGCGAGGATTTAAATCCTGTTTCGATACTTACTTAGAAAAGAGTCAAAGAGACTTTAAGATTAAGGTATCAATTTGGCTTTGAAGCAAGAGATTTCCACAGAATTCTGCTTCATAATATTCCGCTACTTACCTGCAACAAAGGAAAAAAGAAAAATATGATGAAAAAAGTTGAAGAGATAGAAGATTGATTTAAAATAGGAACAAAGCCAATAATTGTTACGCAGGTCATCATCATCACATGTAGTTAATACAAACACGAAAGGAAGGAAACGAAAACTGAACAAAGATGACTAAAAATAATGCAAAATGTATACATTCAGTTACATTTTTAAATCGAAAATATAGTTAACCATAAAATAAGCAGTTTTTCTTAGTACAAAAATGTGCGTAGTTGTGCTAAAGTGAAATGTTATGTATAAAAAAATTGAAATTAAAAATTAAAAAAAAAATTGGTCCAGCGAAACAAAAAAGAACTGTGGCAATATTTATTGGACAGCGGAAGCTCGCGAATTGATATAAGGATAAAACAGAAAGAACAAAGAGATTTTGCCTGCTTAACATCAAACGTTATGATTATATTGCGTGTTTTTTAATTGGCATTGATTAATTTTTACTTGATAAAGGGCTAAAAAAGTTCAGTCAAAGTCACAGAAAGTTTACTTTCATTTTAATCCTTTTACACACATTTTTCAAGACTTTCGTCGAAGAGAAAAAGGGGGGGGGGTTGAGAGCTAAAAAAAATGTTCAAGTTTATTTTACTTCTTTCCAAATGTTTTTTAATTTAAAAACATGTGAGCCAAGCACCATACATTTACTTAAAATGTATATGCTCATTTATCTTATTTGAAGCCCAAAAGGACTGTCGCTTGGGTTTTTTAGAATTTTCAAAAACACTAGTTGGTATTTCACATCTTTTTCACTCACTATTTTTAATTTTTTTCCCCACGTAAAGAAAAAACTCTGCTTTTAGGAGAGCTTGTTAAAGAAGTGTTGGCGGATTTCAGCCGATAACCTTTGACGCAAACTTTCAATTTTCATTCTTTCAAATCAAAACAAAACTTGCCAAAGACTTTCACTTTAAAGCATTTAACGCGTTCTTAAAACAAAAATCTAAAGCTCCAGTTCATTTCCATCATGCTATGTGAGAAATGACAAGACGTTGTAGAAATTCCGAAGATTATCGGTCGGGGTGCTCCTACTCTTTTAAAACGCGCTATAAATGATTCTACTGCGGTACTGGGCCTAGAATCCCGCCACAATGACTCGCGGAGCAGAGGTGAGAAGGGGCAATTGATACGAGGCAAATTACAGGGTTGAAAGGTGAGAGCGATATAAAAAAAAAAAAAAAAAAAAAAAAAAAAAAAAAGCAGAGTAAGGACTATACAGTACAAAGTAGGGGTAAGGGGAGAGGGCTTTAATTACGAGGGACAGGCGGACGGAGAGAGGGAGGTAGGGAAGGAGGGGACGAGAGAAAGAGAGGAAATTAGCAGGGACGAGAATGGGATCAGTCAATTTTGAATTCCAGCACCATTACATTACAGCTCCATCTGCGGGAGCTCCCCCTCCCCTCCCCTCCTCGCCGCTCCTCTCCTCTCCTCTCGTGGCATGGTGCTTGGGCTTGGGTGCGGCAAATTGAATGAGATGTAAAGTGGGGTTGAATGACTATCAAGGCGACGCACACATGGTCGAGACATAAATGTTTCTAAACAAGAAAAGTTCTAGTTTTTCTTTCTTCTTCAAAAACATTTTAGAGTTGATATTCTCTTTCAACATTCAACAATCATGTTATTTGACTCATATCAATCTCTAAAAATGGGTCCCCGGACGTTTGCCTTAAAACTTTTGATCTACTAACAGTTAACCCTTTCTTGGATAGTGGTACACATGTGTACCATTATA
The DNA here is from genome assembly GCA_011764245.1 of Trialeurodes vaporariorum. Lineage (NCBI taxonomy): Eukaryota > Metazoa > Arthropoda > Insecta > Hemiptera > Aleyrodidae > Trialeurodes > Trialeurodes vaporariorum. The sequence goes on along the minus strand of VMOF01000024.1, from coordinate 8,302,288 downwards.
TGTAACATGTGATTCAATGGAATTTAAATGGACATTTTTCAAAAAGTTGTGTGACCCATCAAAGTTCTTAAAAAAGTGTCCTCTTTTGAACGGTCTAAATAAATCTCAAAAAAACTCAATTCCCAAAATGCGTGCATGAAAGGGTTAACCTACTAGTCCTTTACCTAAAGAAAGTTGCCCTAACAATTTTCACCTAAAACGCATTTTATTTTACCTTAATCACCTTTTTACCTAAATCTTTAAGGCAAAAAGCCTCAAAAAGCCATTTTCAACAGGGAAGGAGAGTCGCAGTTACCTTTTCGCAGTAGAGGGTGTCACTGTATCCTACTGCCTTTAAACAATGATGAAGTCTGTCCTCGTCATAATCTTGACATGATTTTTTACCTTTGGTAGATTTGACAAATTCCC
>VMOF01000024.1:8271154-8301380 GCA_011764245.1 Trialeurodes vaporariorum | reverse complement strand
GAAAGAGAAGAGAGGGGGAGGAGGAGAGAGAGAGAGAGAGAGAGAGAGAGAGAGAGAGAGAGAGTGAGAAAGGGAGAAAAAAATAATTAAATTTGAGCTGGAAGCTCGGCATTCAGCATCCGGGCTCACACTCACAGGGCTCATGCTCACGCACCGGTGAGTCCAAAAAACATTTTAGTTAGCGCTGTCGCGAGTCCCGTCCCCCCCCCCCCCCCCCCCCCTCCAACTACCTTCCTCTCAGCTAGGACCTACCACGCGGCAGGATTTGACGCTCGCTGTGTGTCCGGACTGCGCACTGTGGTCTAGAGATCGTCAAAAAGTGGCCAAAACCCAGACAGTAATTAATTAATTATTCATCAATTTATCGTTTAAAAACTTGTCAAGCCCAAATTTAATCGCAAAGAACACTTTAATCCTTTATGGACCAAGTCTGAGTATACTCGTTTTTCTCTTTTAGTCTATTTTACTTTGTTCTGGTATCATGATGACGAATTAATGCAATTCTGGAAATCGACACTTGAGATTTTTATTCGGGCGCCTGCAATTCTTTGTATAGGCAATTCCAACTCTCCCGAGTACGAACAGTTAACTACCTATCCTTCAATAATTAAAGAAAGGCGTTATTTTGAACAAACCTGGTCTGTAAAGGGTTAAAAAAGTAATTTAAACCAAGAAATGTCACTGGAGAGTTTTAGAATAAACCTTAATCTCATCGATACCCAAGCCCGAGTTATTTGATTCCGTAAGTGTCCCTCTGACAGTAAAAGCTACCCTCCAAATCGTTAACATTCGCAGAATACTGTTTCATCGAGCGCCTTCAAGTAGCGGTGTAGACAAAAAGAACACCACTGAGTACAAATATTTAACTATCCTTTACATTTGAGCGAGTTACATAACTTTCATTTCTTCTGGTAACCTGAATCTGATAGAAAAAGGGTTAAAACGTCAAAAACGATGATATTAATGGGTCTGTTGCGAACTTTTGCTACATCAATAAAACTCATTGTTTCTAACGGAAAATTCAGCGAAAAGAACGATGCGCACATTAAAAACTTTCAAAATCCACTCATTAACTCAAAAAATACCTACCATTCCAAACAACCCGCGCTACATTAGACACTATATCACCGACTTATAACTATACATAGATGGAACCATCGTTTATGTGAACAAGAACAGAACTTACAAACATTGCATTGGAATGTTTCGTTCAGATGCGTACATTTCTTATAATGTCTTGTAATCTTTGATAAACCGAAAAAACCAGACAGCAAATGCAGCCAATAGTTCATGTATTTAGAAGGGAATTCCATCATTTTGTAGTTACGATGTTGTTTACTAATGCACGGTGGTTCCGTCTATGCAGTATAGTATACCGGTGCAAATAGTGTCTAGTGTAGCGCGGGCTGTTTGAAATTGAAGTGATTTCCTGAGTTAATGAGTGGATTTTGAACGTTTTTAATGTGCTCATCATTATTTTCGAAGAATTTTACTTAAGAATCGAGGTTCTGTATTGTTGTAGCAAAAGTATGCAACAGACCACTGAGGACCTTTTTTTCGCTGATTTTCCGCTACGTTTTGTTTTGTTTTTGTTTTTTTTTTCCGATTTCAAACCATTGTGCTGTGGAGCGCGGAGTAACCGTAAATGGCAGGCGGGAAGCCTACCTTTAAGGCGCGGCGCAGCGAGTGCTATAAATTGCTCCGCACACTTAGGTCCCTATTTTAGGGTCGGATTTTCGCTCATTATTCGATTCGCGGTTCCACACCTCCCCCTCCGCTACTCCCTCCTCTCTTCCAGCCGACACATTCCAGGATTCCGAGTCAAAACGAAATGTCCGCACATTTTTAGTCTCGGGGAAAACTCCCGAAAAAGTTTGTCCCTCCGCTCTCCCCCCTCTCCCCTTTCTCCCCCCTCTCCCCCCCCCTCTCCCCCCACGGTCCTCCGTTTACATTCTCATCCCTCGCTGAACGAGCTGTGAACCTAACAATGGATATCACTTCTGATTAATTGCCGGGCGTCGAGCCTCGGATTCTGCTGGGGTACATATCTCCCCTTAACCCCCCCCCCCAACACACACACACATTTACATACTGGTACACACTCTCACGCTATCACACAAAAACACTCACACAGACAAATACTATGCCCCTCACACACAAATACACACACTGAGTCGCTTGCCACGACTTGTAAGGGCCGAATTTTAACACGTTCCTCGAATTTTCCTCGAATGAAATAGTAATCAGCGGCAAAGAGTGCAATCTGGCGACGAGCATTTTGTCCATTTGATTCCATACGAATAGTCGAGCCCGAAAATAAATTAATCAACGCGCACTCATGCAGGAGTGCCTCGCAATCAATTGATTCTCATTTCTCTCCCATTTGAACTAACGCAAAGGTATCGATTTATATGGAGGTTCAATAGATGCCACTCTAGTGGCTCGATTCTTTCCTCTAAGTTCATATGGAAGCAATATCGATACCATGGGCACCCGCAGAAAAATTTCCAAGGGGGGGGGGGGGGGCAAAATTGTTGAATCCCAATGAAAGTCGGCCTAGGGGACCCCCCCCCACCCCCACCCCCCGAGGAAAAAGGGAAGACTTTTTTTTCTTTCTCTTTTCATACAAATAGTGTAAAATCATTAAGCCATTTTAGGTGTATCTAAATAATAATAATAATTTTGACGTGTTAGATATTATGAAAAACGGACAACAAATGATAATAATGGTAAGTAAATGTATAATTCTACTATTCCTTGCAAAAAAAGAGTTAAAATTACAACATAAACTAATAATAAAGCTTCGTCAACTATATTACTCTGTAGATTCACATTTCATTTTCTTTTGGTCCTTTCATTTTTCTTCGTGAAATTTTGACTGTTTTAGATTCCGGGGGGGGGGGAGTGCCCCCCCCTCGCGGGCGCCCATGATCGATACATATCTATTTAATTCGTGTGAGGTATCAAGAATTTTCTACACAATGGGGCTCTTGGAAACTCTTGCTAAAGGAGATTGAAGAGTTGGTTCTTGATTCTTGCATTAAAACCGGTATATATGACGATGATTAAAAAATTACGAAAGTCACTCTCAAAATCGGGCATAGTGGCAAAGAGACGCAGGAATCATGGGAGATTCCTATACCTAAATTGAGATATATCTCTGTGTTTCCGTAGAGAAAGTGACATTATAGACAGGCATCTTCCATAGTACCTGCGTTGAGTCGTCATTGCAAAATTGTCGTTAGAGCAGTTATGTGAGTTTATTACTAAATTTTGGACTTTCTTAGTGTGCTTTTCGTGATTTTCGCTGGTTTTTACATTAGAGTAGACTATTTATTTGCTCACAGCAAAAGTTTGCAAGAGTCCCATTGGGCAAACATGATTTAAGCAAGCGGGAAAGTTGAAGGAAACATTTAAGACGTTCCTCATTTCTAAATTAACACTCTAATTTTGTAAGTTGAAAAGAGAAAAGTGAGCAGATGGGAAATATAACGGAAAAGGTGTTTACTTTTAGCACAATTTGCCGTTCGAAGTTACTAAAGATTGCATGGGTTCACGAAAGTAGAGCGCTTCAAATACACACGCAGAATAATATTTACTCTTTATTATTCGACAGAACAAAGGACATCTAACGACGCGCAAAACGTTAAGAGATATCTTATAAAAATGGAAACACCTGGCCCTGAGATAAGAAATCTTTCATTATCTTTGTAAACTTTCGGGTTGTTTCGCTCGACGGAATGATAAAATTTCATGCAAAATTAATTCGTTTATCGCGAAGTTGGAGTAACTGTTTTTCAGAAGCTGCTTAATAAAGTTTCTAATACGAGACAGAAAGTGCAGAATTTACGGCGGAAACTTCTAAAAGACGAGCTTCAAATAAATAAGAAACGAATTGCTGCTTTCCTCCTATTGTACTTCTCACAATCTCACACTCTTCAATTCGTCACACCTTTAATTCGCTTCTCTTGCAGCAGTGTTTTTATTACCACAAGCTGACGCGGCAAGACTTCAGGATAACGGTATGGAGACTCTGCTCCCACAGCGCAGAGAATGACGAAAGGAATCTTTGCCGACTAGTTTTGACAGTTAAAATGGATGGAGTTATTGATATGAAACCACATTTCAGCCCTCGGAGTCAAACTGGATTGGAAGAGGATAATTGACAAATTGACACGAGGATGATGAAAGATCCAATTTCATTTTGATTCTCTTCTCTTCTCACCGGTCGCGATGCGGGGTTGTCAAATGGTATCGATTGATTGTACACATAAGAGCCTTCCTGAATTCAGAAAAAAAAGTTCTCATTTATTAATAACTAAAAAAGGAAAAGTATTTGTAAAATCTCTTAAATTCACGTGAATTCTCGCAAACAGCACGAAGTGTGCACTATGGCAGCGGTGAATTAACGTACAATTAGTTTAAACCGATGTAAAATATTTTAAAAGACCCACAACACGAAAATTAGGCTTGGGCAGAGCTAGCTCTTGCGTAGATTTAATAATAATGACATTTTTTTTTTTTTTTATTTTTTATTTTTTTTTTTTAAATTCAGCGATGATTCCACCGAATGCAAAATTCAGTTCAATTTACGACATTCAAAGCACGAAAATACTCTGATCTGTTTTTTGCATTTTCTCAGTGGGTGGAATACTCACTGATTTCAAAAACTTGTGTGAATTTGTTCATAATTTAACACCGTTTCCACTGATTGAGAAAATATTACAGATCTATAGTATTTTCGTGCATTACAGTCATAAACTAAACTGAACTTTGTAATCTTTTCTCAACCGGTGGAATCATCGGTGAATTGAAAAATACCATTAAACATGGACGAAATGGCAGCTCTGAGCCTTCACCACTTTTACAGCGGTTGATTTTCCCACCCTTAACAACATCGTCGTAAGGAGAGGCTGAGGGGAGGAGACAATAGAAGGTGGGGGAGGGGGGGGTCGGAGTGATGGAGAATGAAAAATATGAGTAGTGAATGTGTGTTAATTGAGCGAGGTGAAAGTTGTGATGATAAGAGTGAAAAGGGAGAGGGACAGATAGAGAGAGAGGGAGAGAGAGAGAGAAGAGAGAGAGAGAAGAGAGAGAGAGAGAGAGAAGAGAGGGAGAGAGAGAGAGAGAGAGAGAGAGAGAGAGAGAGAGAGAGAGAGAAAGGAAGAGAGAACGGAGAAGTAATTGTTTCTGAGGAAAGATGTTAACATTTTTATTGTTATAACGGAGTCTCTTAGAAGCTTGACGGGGGATGATAATGTAATCAGGTCAACTCGCCGCGTCGCCACCGCTACCGCCGCCGCGCCACCATCGCACCACATCCATCCATCCCCATCCATTCATTCCCAGTTTCCGGGAGTGGCGTGAGCGTAAGGGTTGAGGGGTGGATGACTGCTGGCGGTGAGGGGACGAAGACGGAAAAAGGAGGGGGTGGGGGAGGGGGAGGGAGGGGGTTCCGTCATTGTCGTCGCCTCGTCGCGTCGCGTACTTACATGGGGGTGGGGGGAGGGGGGAGGGGGAGGACACGGCTATACTGATGTATGGATGTATATGGAAGTCTCTGAAAACAATTTCCTAGCTGAAATATGAGACTCCAGCATGACTGCACTCTATACTTGCTTTTTTAGTCAGTGTCAGCGTTCTTTTTCTCGCCCCCCACCCCCCCTCCCGCAAACACCCCCACATTCCTACCCCTTTCCCCCCTCCGCGTGTCTTTCATCTTATCAAGATCAACAACAAGAACAAGCGCCCTCCCCTCCACAAGATCCCGCCCCCTCCTCTTCGTTATGCCCTAATAAATACACCCTTCAAACTTTATGATGTTCACAGCCCGCAAGGAGGAGGGTTTTTTTTCTTCCCCCCGGCCATTCTCCACTTTCCAGTTTCCATATACACAGACTCTATACGCGAACCAAGGCGTGAAACACTACCGGAACATACGTTGTAAATTCAACCCCCCACCCCCCCCTCACCCGCCCCACACAAACTCTGCGCTCCGCCCCTTATCTTCTCACATCTCACATCTCGCCCCCTCTCCCTCTCTCCATTCCTTTTGCGTTCAACTTATTTTCCGTTTTTCCTCGTCGAAACTTTTCTTTGTCCAGATCTTTAGGGTTTTATGCACCGTCGCGGTCCTGTCAACATCAATAAATCAAGAGCAGAAACTGCCCCCTCCCCCCCCTCCAACTATTATGGATACAAGAAAAGACCTTGCAAATATATATACACGTTAAATAAAAATGAAACTTTCGGTCAAAGCGGTATTTGATGGATTCTGACTTCACGCATTCGAGCATTCGAATGTGACTCCACCAACTATCTACACCAATAGAGGCATAGCCGTCAGGGCTGCCGTTTTGCGTAGAATCAATGCTATTTTTCTAGTCACCGATGATTCCACCGGTTGAGAAAAGATTACACAGTTCAGTTCAGTGTATGACTGTAATGCACGAAAATACTCTGTTCTGTAATTTTTCCTTAATCGGTGGAAACTCCGTTGATTAATTAAAATATCCGCAAGTTTTTTAAAGTAATCGACGACTCCACCGGTTGAGAAAAGATTACAGATGCGAGTATTTCAGTTTATCATGGTCATGCGCTCTGAACTGAACTGCGTAATCTTTTCTCAACCGGTGGAATCATCGGTGAATTGAAAAATAGCATTGGTTCTACGCAAAACGGCAGCCCTGCCATAGCCGTAGCCAGGATATTGTCTTCCTCTCTCTTAGCCCATTTGAACGCATGTGTTAGAAAAGGACAGAAAGAGGGGCTGAAGTCACGTGACAGCCCCTATATCCATCCTTTTCTAACACACGCGTTTAAATGGGCTACGAGAGAGAAAGACAATATCCTGGCTACGGCTGTGAATAGAAGGGTTTTATGGGACGTGATTTTGAACAGCGGCGGCTCGTGCAGTCTGGCAACAATGGATTCCCTCCATTTAAAACTGTGTAAAATAATCGATTACTTGGTGAGGCGCAGCGCCTCACATAGTATCGATCCTTTTGCATACGTTTAGATGGCAAAAGTGCAAGGTTGTCAGATTGCACGAGCCGCTACTGATTTTGAAACATCAAGAAGGAGACCATGGTGGTAATATCTTCTGGACAATTTCACACGGGCTCGGTTCGTTTGCCTCATTTTTTTAAACCTTTTAAATTTTAAAAAAAGAGTTGAGATAAATCTATTTTAAATTGGTTTTAAAGGAAAGTGCAAGTGTTTTTGAGAGGCTATTTGAAGCGTTGAAATATAAAATGAAGTTCACGTCATCACTTGTTGTTGTTGTGTTTTCGTCATTGAAAATACATCACATCAAACCTGCTGTAACATCAACACGTTTGACCTTATTAGATTTAGATAATATTTTCGTCTCTGGTTGCATTTCAATGCAAAACAAGACTGCCAGGCATTAATTTTTAAACTTAAATTCTTGCATATCATGTCCTTTTTCCTGTAGAATGACCCTAACCGTAATCGTAATTTTTCTTATAGTTGATTTTACGTTAGACAGGGCTGCTTTTGTCGGATTAGTCATCATTTTATTTGTGGAAGAATGAGATCTACTCGAAATGACCCTCAATAAGTTTTCTATTGCTTTAGAGAGGATTTTTATGAGAGATATGATTTCAGGAATGAACTCCTTCGAACGATCGAGTTTAGAGGTCACGTTCTTTTCCAGGCAGTGGCGTCGCGTGCCATCTGGCAACTATGCAACTGCTCCATTTAAACTCATTAAATATATCGAATTTTCCTTGTTCACTGTGAACCCCCTGAATTCGATCTTTTACATGAGTTTAAATGGATAGAATAAATTGTTGCCAAATTGAACGCGACGTCACTGTTTCCAGGGTAACAATCGTGATGCACTCCACCACGGACTTCAAACTATTACGACTCAACTTTATCATAAAAAAAAAAATCGTAATTCATAGAATCTCTTTTACATTACGAAGCCTTCTAGTTATCCTCAACTCGTTCGAAAGATCTACATCATAAATGTTTTCGTCTAAAAAAAAAAACAAAAAACAATAGGTAATTGCCTTCGTCTCGTCGAATGTTTGAAGTATCGACTCTCACATAACTTTAGATCCGATATATTACGACCGAGAATGAAAGTTACCTAACGATAGAACACTCTTTTTCCCCGCTTCATGAGATTTAAATTTATCCCGAAAGTTGCGACGATAGAACTCGCGCTCCAAAGTTACATCTCGTCCGCGACCCTTAAAAAAAAAAAAAAAAAAAAAAAATCATACTTAATGTCGTGACTGAAGGTAGCTTGAACCCTCACAGAGCTTTAGTATAAAGCTCACTTGATCAAAGCGCACGGTACGCAGTTACTTCCGTTGAGAATATGGATATGGCAGGTCGTAAGTTTAGTTCGATGAGAAAGAAACCCTGCAAAGATAGAAAAACTCCTTTGAATTTACGTTAGGTCATGTGATCTGGCAAACATTCGCAAAATCCTTCATTGTTGAAAAGGTTGAAAAGCAAAGGGGGGGGGGGGGGGGAGGCGGAGTGCATCGATGATAAAGTCACCAGAACGCAACAACTCAATGAGGTTAAGAGTCCCAAGAGGGGAAAGCGACCCCCCCCCCCCTCCACAAAAAGCGTGGGGAGGAAAAAAAAAAAATTACGCCAACGGAATATTCCGCGCATTGAAAAGAGTGAGGCTAAACACTATATACATTATGTTCCAGAAGTTCCAACCAGCGCGCAGCGCAGCGGGCCGATCCGTGAAATTCCTGACTTTTGGATAGATTGGATAAGAAAGGGAAACGATGATTGGTGGATATGAGTCCCATGATTGCCAAATTTAATCAAAGTTCCAGTTTCCAGTCTCAACTGTTCGAATTTTTAATTCAATTCCTAAGGAGCTTAAACTTTTATTTAAAAATGAGGAGTTCGATAATTTTTTTGGACATTAAGACTATTTCTTATTAACAAAGCTCTTTACAGTGTGGAGGAGTTGTGGGGTAAGACTTAAAACTTAATTTAATTTTAAAAACCATCATCATTATTATTATGTACTTATCTGTTTAGTTTTTTTTTTATTCTTTTTCCTGACGTGTATTTCAAGCTAATGGCTCTTATGTACAAAAATTAAATAAATAAATAAAAGTATGGAATAGATTAGATTGGTTATCAGATACTCAGGACTATGCGATAAGCAATTGGATAAACTCAATATTTTTATATGACTTGGAGACCACCTCCCTCTCCCTCTCCCACGGGCGTGCCGTTGTTTCCAGAGGGGGGGCGCAAGAATACTAGCTTGCCGCCCCTCAAAATTATAATTTTTTTTTTTTTTTTTTTTTGCTTGTCACACACTAATTTTGCCACCTTCGTGAATTCATTTTGAATTTCGATAACCTTTTTTTTGTTTTGTTTGTTTTTTGTTTTTGTTTTTTTTGTTTTTATTGTTTTTTTTTCTTTACCCTGATTTTGCCACCCCCGAAAAGTGCCGCCCGGGGCAAGGATACCCACAAACACCCCCCCCCGGCACGCCCCTGAATACAGGAGTCACAAGCTGGGTTTTTCACAAGATATGAAAAACCTTGAGGGCCTCTCCCACTTCCCCACCCACACCATCTACCACTATCCCCCTCCCCCTCTCTCTCCCTCTCTCCCTCCCTCCCTCTCCCTCCCTCCCCCTCTCTCTCTCTCCCGCTCTCTCTCTCTCTCTCTCTCAGCCCGTTTGAACGCTCAAGTAAGAGTAGGATAGAAAGAGAGGCAGTCAAGTGATTTTCACCGGCCTTTCTCTGTCCTTTTCTAACACATGCGACATGCGTCCAGATGGGAGGTGAGAAGAGAGAAAAGAACCCCTGGATCCGCATCAGTAACGTTCCTTGTTTCGCAAGTTTCGAGTCAGTGTCCGAGCACCCAAGTGCTGAAACTGCGGCGCAGACAATGCCAAAAGAATAAGGAGAAGAAGAAGAAGAAAAAGACGAAGAAAAGGGAAACATGGTAGTTTTGCGGTACAGGGATTGTGTTGCGTCATTGAGAGGGATTCGTTGATCCTTCGGTTGAAACTTTTCTCGCGTTGGCCACCGTCTCCGCGCATCGCCGGACATTGAGCCGGACTCATTGATCCGTTGGCAAAATACCAGCGTTCCTTTCAGCATGCAGCAGACAAAGGTGACTGTATTCAGAGATTAATTTGACATCGGAATAATTGATAGTGTATTTGCCCACAAGCAAAACCTTGCAAGAGCTCTATCACTGGCTTACTATTTGCTTCGGTAAATAGTGAGCCGATTCTTCAGTGGCGGTCCGATGGGTACAAAAGGGGGGGGGGGAGCTTAGCGGATTAAAAATTTACAACCTTTCCATCCATTCATATTCATTAATTTGTTTTTTATTTTGCTATTTGAAGGAGTGGTTCAGAAAACTGAAGGGTGAGGGACCATTTTACGACCTGGTTGTGAAGACCAATCAATGTTCCATCGCTCAAATTCAGAGGGTAGTTAAATTTAATATTCCCACAATGTGGTGCTGATATTGCATACACAATTTATTGAAGGCGGTCGAGAAAACATTAATTTTCATTAATTTTTTGTTTTTTGTTTTTTGTTTTTTTATGTTTTTTGTTTTTTTTTTGTTTTTTTTTTTTTTTTGTGAGGTAAATCTAGATACAGAAACGAATATAATAATGAGGCAGTTGCAAGGGTCTGAAGTGTTGTGTTTTTCATAAAGGAAATGGTAGTACTTGATTGGCTGAGAACAATGGTGCCTTTGGTTTTTTCTTAAGTGTCCCGGTTTTGGAGATACTCACGTTCAAAGTTGTACAAAATCGTGTGTGTAGTGACGTCACTACGCAGAATCCCCATTTAAAACAATGTATTTTGGACCAAAATCTTATCTTCGGAGCAATGGAACTAAATTACAAACCAAAGGCATCTTTGTTCTCAGCTCATCGAGTACTTTCATTTTCTTGATAAAAAAAAAAAAACCAACTTTTCAGACCCTTGCAACTGCCCCATTGGGCGTGGTATGAAGAAGGGTTAAACGGTTTCTTCAATAACATTCCTATTTCTTCTTTTACCTTCTCTTTGATTTTCTTTCTTTTTCCCTCTTTTTTTCTTCTTTTTGCTCACTTTTTCAAGTCTTCATCTCAAAAACGTGAGGGGGGAGGCTTCAGCCCTCGCTGCCCCCCCCCCCCCCCCCACGGAATGCAACTGCGGTTATCATTTGCCTAGGATTGCGATCCGCGTACGACATGATTATTTATGCAGTTATCTACATGCTAATTCAACTCAGAGAACAAAAATAAATGTTAAAACCATAACAGTAAAAAACTAATAAATAATAAAGTAATGACATCATACTGCCATAAAACAATTCGCTGCGATGATTTGTTATCCTAATTGAGGCATAGAGTCATTTGCAGCAATTTCTTCATTTTTCTACGTGTTTAACCCTACGCAACATTGTTAAAAAAAATGATCGGTACGGAAGACCCCGAAAACACTTTCTCACATCAAACTTAATCTGGGAGGCCCCGAGACCTCCTTTAACAGTCTGGGGGACACTCTAGACCCCCTTTAATATTTTAGGGGAGACTCCCAGATCCCCCTTAAGGGGTTAAGTTTACAGGAGGCTGGTTGCAGAATGTTCTTGCAAATTTCAATCTAAATTCAAACAGCGATATTTGAAACTTATTTTCTTATTGATTTTAACCCTTTCCACTCCAATGGTCGGATATATTCGACAAAAAAAAAAATAGTTCAGTTCCACTATAATTTCAAATCCATCCAACAAAAGTCAGCGCAGGAAAGAAAGAAAAATGGGAGGAAAAAAAAAATTAAAATAAAATAAAACAAATGAAAACAACGTAATAAAAAAATAAAATGATTTAAAATAAATTAAAATAAATTAATTTAAAACAAAGGAAATAAAAGTAAAATAAAATAATAAAAAAATAAAAAATACATAAAAAAAATAAATAAAATAAAAAATTAAAGAAAAAAGTTAAAATAAAATGAAAAAAATTAGATCACAGTTAAAATAAAATAACAAATTACAATAAGATAAAAAAATTAAATTAAAATCAAAATTAAATCAAAATTTTAGATCAAATAAAAAAACTAAAATAGAATAAAAAATAAATAAATCATTTAATAACAAAAATAATAATAAAAAAAATTATCAAAGCAACTAAAAGAAAAAAGAAACGTCTCGAGAGTGGAAAGGGTTAATGGAAACCTTTTACCCTCTATAACTTGCTTAACACTTAAAATTTCGAAAAACAAAACAAATTCCCTCTAAGGAATGTTAAAATTAACTTCCCTACAGAATTCGGATGTATGGTTCAAAAGTTATGCTTGGATATAGACAGACCAGTAGCGCACCGAGAGTTTCTTCATCTCTCTCTTTTCTCCATTAAAAAACGTATGTTAGACAAGGATGGACAAGGGGATAAAACCCCCTCCTTCTGTCCTTTTCCTATGTATACATTCAAATGGGAAATGAGAGAGATGGAAGAGATCCTGGTTGCGCTAGTGAGACAGACAGACATCTGCGCCATCGCAATACTTTTTCAATTTCTAACTTCGTTACAGTAGCGGCCCGTGAGATTTGGCAACCATGCATTTTTCCCACTTAAACTTAGGTAAAAAATCGATTCAAGCGGAGGCTGGCAGCCTCCTCGAGTTTCGATTGTTTTCCATGTATTTAAATGGGATAAAAACACTGTTGCCAAATCGCACGAGCCGCCACTGCTTCGTTAGAATGAGAAAGTAAAAATCGTACTCGTGTGCGCCAAGCGAACCCCGTTGAACTATGGTCCAGGGGTTAGGAAGAGAGGAGAGTCATCGGGGGAGAGCAGGCGAGGGGGGGGGGGGGGGGGGGGGGGCGAGGGGGGGGGGGCGAGGGGGGGGCAAGGGGGGCGAGGTGCGGAAAAAGCGCCCGCTCCATGCGAAAAGTTTGAGGGTCACAAACTCACCGATTCACTCGCACTCACTCACTCACTCCAGGCACCCCTCTCATTCACGTTCTATTGTTACAAGCGACAAGCCAATCAGCGTTGCCAAGGAAAGGGATTTGTTTCCTCGGTAGAGGGATACTTTCTTTTTTTTTATTTATTTATTTATTTTTTTTTTTTTTGCTCCTTTGATTCCAGTTTTTGTACTCGTTAAGACTGGACGCTTATAGATCACCTTGGAGGACTAAATGAACCGCTAATTACAGATTGCAGGAAGCTAAGAAGTCCACAAAGCTGAAACTCAAAACTAAAAAATAATAATACAAAAAAAAGTTGTTAAGCCAATTTTTTTTTTTTTTTTTTTTTTTTTTTTTTTAAACTGCCAGAGCAAAAAGTCCTTGCTTCTTTCGGTGGTCTTACAAAAAAGAAAAAATATTTTTTGTAAATTTTTAAAACACCTTGTCTTTTTGTCGTCAATAATATAAGTCGAAACTTTCAATCAAAATAAGCTCTTATTGGGGAACTACCCTGAAATCAAGGGTTTCAATGGTGCATTATTCTCTACTATAACAAATCTGAAGGATTCGATGGAGTCTAAAATAGGCGATTCGATAGAACAATAAAAAATAGTACGAACGAGTCATTTGGACGATTCGTTCAAAAGAATCGACTCGAATTCTTTGTATCCTAAGCTTTAATGAATGATTCGTACCTGACCCTCTACATTGAGGAAAAACCTTCCATCCAAGCTACCAATATTATTGTCGTCAACTGCAGTGCATGCCAAAATTTGCAATTGAATATGCTATTATATCGAAATTACACTGAAATAAAGCTTCTGTATGGAACCTGAATTCACCTTGAATCAATAAATTGTTTACTAAAACAGATCTAAAAGCCTTCGTACACGCTCAAACGGGTTTGATCAAACTACAGTTATAGCCAACTTAACACTTTCAAAATTTAACCATAAACTTGCTCATAACACCTCAAAAACGGGTTTTATTGACTGAAATGGGGCTCTTGCAAACTTTTGCTATAGGGGATTGAAGAGTTGATTCTTGCATAAAAACGTGTAAAAATAGAGAAGAGTACTTACACTAAAACATCACGAATTTCATTCTCAGAATCGGGCTTAATGGCGGAGAGACGCAGACATCAAGGGTATCATGGGAGATTCCCATCTAAATTGAGACATATCTCTGTGTTTCCGTAGAGAAAGTGACATAATAGACAGGAATCTCCCATGACACCCTGCGTTGAGTCGCCGTTACAAACTTGCCGTTAAAGCAGTTATGTGAGTTTATTACTGAATTTTAGACTTTCTTAGAGTGATTTTCGTGATTTTCGGTGGGTTTTACATCATATTAGACTATTCATTAATTTGCTCACAGAAAAATTTTGCAAGAGCCCCTTTGGTGAACAGATCCATCCATACTGAAATAACTCGACTAAACTGCGCTCTTACTTTTACGAACGGAACATCATGGTTGGCTCACCTGCCGTTTGTGGTGGATTCTGGTTCATCGATCGCTTGTTTGTTCAAACCTGCGGGCCAATCATTTACTTCATCGTTAAAGTTTACTTCATCGTTAAAGCGATCGTTAAGATTGTCTATGATTGATTCTATTGGTCGGAAATTGTAAAACTTGGCCGTTGCTATGGTAACCATCGTTAAAGTGCCCGCTTTTTAAAGGTTACTCATGAATCACCTTCATAGAACGGACACTTTAACGATGCGGTTATACCATAGCAACGGCCAAGTTTTACAATTTCCGACCAATATAATCACTCATAGACAATCTTAACGATCGCTTCAACGATGAAGTAAACTTTAACGATGAAGTAAATGATCGGCCCACTGTTTGATCGTGGTACGAGGCGTTTGAGAGAGTCAAAGAGTTCAGGGTTGATTGAACAAAATAAATCGAGTCATTTGAATGATTTGTTCCGAAGAATCGACTCGAATTCACTGTAACCTGCTTTAATGAATGGTTTGGCCCAGGCAAGCTCTACACCTCTCTCCCCCTCCCCCTCCCCCTCCCCCCCCCCCCCCCCCCCCCCCCCCCCCCCCTCCTGGAAAGCATCAGCCTGGTCTAAGAGAGATCGCGGTTTGGCCACGCCGCGACCGCCCGGCGCGCGTCGTCCTCAACTTTTTCATTTCGACCCCCACGTCATCGCCAGACTTTTTTTCCCTTTAACTTGAGACATTATTTTTAGACTCCGATTGAGAGAGACTAAATCCTGCTGCCACCGCGCGTTGTCCTTCTCGTCCTGGTCCCTGTTTCGCTTCTTTTTCCTTGAACGTTTACACTCTTCAAAAAAAAAAAAAAATCTTTTTTTGAGGAAGTCTTTCATTTCACTCATCCCGAAACTTTCTTTTCACGACATCTTTGTGGCAAGAGCGTTTGTGCCCTGTGATCAAGTTTCAGTGGGTCAAGTGAAAACGCAGACAAAGTCCTCATGATGGGCCTCTTAATCTATTGCTATAAGTGATTGGATAGTTATAATGGGGCTCTTGCAAACTTTTGCTGTGAGCAAATGTATAGTCCATTCTGATGGTAAAACCAGCGAAAATCACGAAAATCAAACCCAGAAAGTCTAAAATTCAGTAATAAACCTATATAACTACTTCAAAGGCAAGATCGTAATGGCGGTTCGACGCAGGTATCATGGGAGATTCCTGTCTATTACGTCATTTTCTATATGAAAACACAGAGCACAGAGATATGTCTCAATTTAGATAGGAATTATCCCATGATACCTGCGTCGAACCGCCATTAAGCTCGATCCTGAGAGTGAATTTCGTAATTTTTTAGTGTGCTTATCGTCATTTTTACAGGTTTTTATGCAAGAATCAACTCTTCAATCCCGTGTAGTAAAAGTTTGCAAGAGCCCCATTGTTTAATTCTCTGATGATTCCATCGGTCGGAATAAGATTACATATCAAAGTATTTTCCTGCGTTATTGTCTTTTTGCTGAACTGGACTGCTTGTAATCTTTTTGTCAGCCAGTGGAATCATCAGTGAATTAAAACGTTGCATTCAAGATCCGCAAAACAGCGGCCAGACTATATAGATGGTTTTAGTAACGGCGGCTGCCGGTGATGAACGTTCGAAACAAAGACAGTTTGTCTCTCTCGCTATCACGTAACCCCCATGTATACTGCCATCTCATTCTAATTTCAAAAATCCTATGTAGAGACATCTTTCGTGAATTTGACGGTTCGACGCAAGTAGGTATCATGGGAGATTCCTATCTAATATGTCACTTTCTCTTCGGAAACACAGAGGTATGTCTCAATTTAGATAAGAATGTCCCATGATACCTGCGTCGAACCGCCATTTAGCTCAATTCTGAGAGTGAATTTCGTGATTTTTTAATGTACTCATCGTCATTTTTACTGGTTTTTATATAAGAATCAACTCGTCAATCCCGTGTAGCAAAAGTTCGCAAGAGCCCCATTCATGCGAATAAATCAGCAAAAATGACGCGATGAGATCACTAAATAAACTGTAGAGAATACCCTGCGAACACATTATCACATCAAATTTAATCTGGGGGAGACCCACAAACCCCCTTCAATATTCTAAGGGAGACCCCCAGACCCCATTTGACATTCTGGGGGAGACCCCCAGAACCCCTTTTGATATGTTTATCCAATTCCAAAGATCTATTGTTAAAATATTTAAATTTTTCCTTTTTTTGACCCATTTTCCCATTGATTTTAATGGAAACCATTTTTCAACCATAACTAACCTAAAAATTAAAAGTTCAAAAAAACAAAACAAAAAAGTCCCTCTGGGGAATGTTAAAAGCAACCTTTCTGCAAAAATTGAAAACATTTGGACCTATTGTGCAAAACTCAAAAGTTATGCTGGGATACAGACGGACTCGCACGGACGCACAGCAGTTGCGGCTCGTGCAATCTGGCAACCATGCTAATTTTCCATTTAAACTTATGCAAAAGTATCGATATATTGGAGGTGCAATTGCACCTCCTGAAGATGGATTGTTTTACATAGGTTTAAATGGAGAGAATCCATTGTTGCCAGATTGCACGCGCCGCCACTGACGCACAGATCACGGACGTCACAGAAATTTTACACATTTACCGCTCCAAACCACATTTAATTAAGAAATATTAGAATGTCATGGATAGATGTTCTTAAAGATAGTATAAGGCATGATGAGAGCCATTTATTTCATAATTATCATGATTAACTATGTCATACTGGGCCAGTGGGCCAAGTATCAAAACAAAATACTTTGAAAATCTCTGAGCCATCACAATACTTCTTCAATTTTGCTAACTTCGTTAGAGTGAGAAAGTGAAAAATGCGAAATTCACACTCACAAAATGATTGAAGTTTTAGGCGTCATGGTGAAACTACGCAGGTACCATGGGACACTCCTATCTAATTAGAGGCTTTCACCTGTAGATGTCCTATATAGAGTGAGAGACAAATTAGATAGGGATCTCCTATGATGATTTCTGCAACATCTTTGCTATTAAATGGCAGAGCTCAGCAGGTGCTATGGGGGGGGGGGGGGGTTCTTGTTTAATTTATCACTCTCTCCATAGAGACACTCAGAAGAAAGTATCAAATTAAAAATAGGAATCTCTACTTGTACTCTGGGGGGGGGGGGGCTTGAGGTGTAACGAAATTTGTTTTTCCTATCTGGCAGCCCTTTTCCAAAAACTTGGATGGGGGGCTTGAGCACCAGAAGCCCCCCTACCCAACGGAGCGCCCGCCCCTTACTCTTACACTCGAGCACAACGGGGCTCTTGATGCAAACTTTTGCTACAAGGGATTGATGAGTTGATTCTTGCATAAAAACCTGCGAAAATGACGATACGATGATAACATACTAAAAATCACGAAATTCACTCTAAAAATTGGGTTTAATGGCGGAGAGACGCAGGTATCAAGGGAAATTCCTATCTATATTAGGACATATCTCTGTGTTTCTGTAGAGAAAGTGACATAATAGACAGGAATCTCCCATGATACCTGCGTTGAACCGCCATTACGAACTTGCCGTTATTGCAGTTACGTGAGTGTATTACTGAATTGAAATATGATTTTTGTGATTTTTGCTGGTTTATACATCAGAGAGGACTATTCATTTGCTCACAGCAAAAGTTTGCAAGAACCCCACTCTCGTTTAAAGTGTCCTTTTGACTGCAACGACCTCCATTACTTATTCCGACTCTCGTGAAGGATGAAAAATACTGCTCAAAGAAGGATGAAAAAACGGCTCTTGTGAATTTCCCTCAGTTTAAAATTAAAATGTTTACAACCAGTACGACACAGCATCGGTTTCGAGTGCCCCGCTTGTTTCCCCTATTTGACGAATTGACCGAACTCTGGGAAACAGGAAGGGGGGGATACCGCTACTCCACTTATACTTACCGTGACTGTCGATCTGTAAGTTCCATAATCTTTGCATGAATTATTTAAAGATGAAAGAAAGAGGAAGCCCTCTATCCTTCATCCTTTGTTTATCTAAATGCTTAGTTCATTCGAATTGTGAACAGAATACGAATGTAAATTTCCTTCGTGCAGGGATTGCTACAGGAGGCGAGGAGGCGAAGGGAGGATGACAGAGCACAATTTTACGCATACTGTACCATCCATTCATCCATTCTTTTGACTTCGGATGAAAAAAAACAAAACAAAACCGACAAAAAAAAACATAAAAAATATGAGTAAACAAAGGCCTTGCAGCCTTGTTCTTATCCTCATCTTTCACTCTTTCTCTTGATCTCTTTTCTCAGAGATGAGATGAATTATTTACAAATGTCTCCCTTCCTTGAACCTTGCGGTACGTGAGCATGAGGTATGCCAACTGAAAAATAAGGTTTCAATGCTTATCCACTCTTTCTCTTTCTTCCTCCGAAACGATCTTTGAATTTGAATAATTTTCCATCTTTTCTGATAAAACATGATAAAATGGAGTCATCATTTCGACGAATGCTTGTCGAGTCAGGGTTCCGGAGGCTGCGCTTTGTGGCGTTTCTCGAAATCTCTCCGATTTGACTTCTTTGGAGTGGAAATTTCCGAAGAATCAGCTTGGTTTTTATAATAGTCACCACTACACAGGAACTTTCTTCAAAAGCCCTCAGGGGTTAGGACTCCACTTGAAGCTCATTGCGGTTTTAATGAAACAGTGGCGGCTCGTGCGATTTGGCAACCATGCAATTTTTACATTTAAACTTAGGTAAAAGAATCGATTCTTGAGGAGGCTGACAGCCTCAGGGAGAATCGATTATTTTGCATTGATTAAATGGGAGGAGTACATTGTTGCCAAATTTCACGAGCCGCCACTGTAATGAAATGAAAAAGAAACTTCAAGGTACGACCGTACGAACGGATCTGTGACAAACTTTCCCCACAGCTAAGAAGAGGGTCTATGACAGCGTAAGATCACTGTAGCATGTATTTCTAGCCTCCTCTCTCTAACTAATCTGTCACCTTTCTCCATGCTCTCTCTTTCTCCATCTCTGGCCTGGTTATACACACCCGCGCCTTTAATTTGAAAACTCTCAGGCATGCTGGGAATAATCTGTACCACCAATCAGGTGCTTTGCATCTGATCGGTGGTACTTTTAACCAATAAGGGCGGGCGTTACACTAGCGCTAGGGTTGGTGATGGAGAGAGAGTGGAGAAGGCGGCATTCTAAAGTAAAGTTAGACCGAGGTGGTCACCAAGTTTTATCGCGAGATGTAAGTTTTCTTTTTCGAATCCCGGCCGAGGTGACAAGATTTGACGGTCTCAGATCTAGTCATCTCTGAAGGACATGGATGTAACTAACACTCTAACTCTCTCTCACTCTCTCTCTCTCTATCATCTTTCCTTCTTCTTCTCTCTTCCATTTCGTCTGTTGGGCCCTAGTTGGCGAAAGAGGACACTTAAACTTCCGAAAAAAAAAAAGAAAAAAAAAAAGTTTTCATTTCTTGGTAAACCGGGTCCTTTGGACCCGGTATTTATTTTGTTCGTTTGTTTTAAGTGTTTTTCTTATAATATATTTATTTATCAAGTCTGGTGCTTCACAAGATTCAGCAACGGTCGTACGCCAAAATATAAATCACGTGTGTTCGCTTTCATTTCAAAGCCTTCGGGCACCCAACTTATTTCATACCTTTGTTTTCTTTAAATTATTTTCATTCAACTATGGTCAGAGCAACCATGTAGCATCACTTTCACAAATCAGGAAAGTCAGAAACATCAGAAAGTTCCAAAAGTGGCTCACAAACTAGGTAAAAGCGTTTCGACAAATTGAGCGGGTAACGATGGGGGAGTCCCATCCAGTGGCGTAGCGCGAAATTTAGCAACCTTGTATTGGGTCCATTTAAACCTATGTGAAAGTTTGAATGCGAAAGTGTTCACCGAACACCCAATAGTTCGATCTTTTTCATGGGTTTTAATGGATGAACTGCAACGCTGCCAAATTGCACGCTACGTCACTGGTCCAATCTGATCGCAACTTTCCATTCCGAGAAAAGCGATTCATCTAAGAGAGTTCTGGCAAATCTCATAATTCTTTTGATTACTAAAAAGAAGAATTCCATTTACAATGCCAGAAAGTATTTCTACGAAATGGTTTTAAATGTCCATCTGGTTGCCAATAAAGTATGACTTTCTCACAATCAGTGACGTTGCGTGTTTTCGGAAATTGTTTTCATTTCTTTCCATTCGTCATACGTTTCTTCGCGATTTCTATCTTGAACTCTTTGAAAAACAGATCAACGCATGCTCGAAAAACGCGTGAACTCATCCATTTTTGATTCAGTTCCCTTTTTTTTATCTTTTTTTTTTTTTAAACCAAATTTTTCTGAACGGCTGAAATGCTAGAGGGAATTATCCCTCTCGGCATTCAGGTCAAATGAAACAAGTCCCTAACTTTTCCAGATTTTTCAGTTGAGTGACATTTATTCGAGCGGGAGAATTTGTACCAAACCGGATTTTGGAGGAAAGGCGAGTTTGGCAGGGAAACGCGGGAGGGAGGAGGGGGTGGAGGGAGGGGGAGAAAACAATAGTTGCAAGTTTCGAATCAATTTTTCCTGCCGTCATCACCTCTCACTCATCTCGCTTCGACAATCGAGTCATCGTCATATTTGGATGAAAAGCCACGCACGAGCTGAGGGTAGGGAGAATGCAGGGCTGCCGTTTTGCGTAGAATCAATGCTATTTTTCTAGTCACCGATGATTCCACCGGTTGAGGAAAGATTACACAGTTCAGTTCAGTGTATGACTTTAATGCGTGAAAATACTCTGATCTGTAATATTTCCTTAATCGGTGGAAACTCCGTTGATTGATTAAAATATTCGCAAGTTTTTTAAAGTCATCGATGGCTCCACCGGTTGAGAAAAGATTACAGATGCGAGTATTTCAGTTTATCATAGTCATGCACTGAACTGAACTGTGTAATCTTTTCTCAACCGGTGGAATCATCGGTGACTAGAAAAATAGCATTGATTCTACGCAAAACGGCAGCCCTGGGAGAATGAGCCTGCCGGGAGGAGGGAGGGGAAGCAACGGGGGTTGCGCTTGAGAAAAAAAAAAAACGTGTTTATTTTATATTATTCCTGGCCCCTCACATATTTTTTCACGCTTATCGACAGATTTTCCCACGGAAAAAAAAAAGAAAGCAGATAAAATCCTGTTTGGAAATCACGTTTCTCGCATGATGAGCGCGGCGCTAGTTCGTTCCCGCAAGAGAAAGAGAGATGGAGAAGTAGAGAGAAAGAGAGAGTGAGAAAGAGAGAGAGGGAAGCGGAAAAACGTTTTGAATCGCATCGCTCAGAATTCAAAATTTCACAGCCCTTTTTCCCAACTCTCCGTAGACACTCTTTTCCATCTCTTCTTTTCCCTCGTCATTATTATTTATTAGACTACTGACTCGAGGAATTTGTTTAACAGTTTGAAAGGCAAAAAAACAATCGTAGAAATGCTCTCTCATCGAAGCGAAGAAGTTTTTCCGGCATCTCATATCCGCCACTTCTGTCCACCACGGATGCCACAATCCATTCCAAGTGCTGTGCACGTAAAGCAGTGGCGGCTTGTGCAATTTGGCAACAATGTCTTTTCTCCATTTGAATCCATGTATAAAAATCGTTTGTTGGTGAAGCGCTGTTTCACTGTCGAATCGATTGTTTTGCATAGAATTCAATGGAGGAAAAACATTGTTGCCAAATTGCACGAGCCGCCACTGACGTCAAGGCGGATCCAGCAATCTGATACCTGTGTATCATTCACATTTGAATGCACGAGTTAAATCGATTGGTAAAAGAACCATGACGCCCCCGCAAGAATCGATGTTTTGGTCGTATTTGTCGAATGTTAAGTTCCTTTATAGCGTGAATCCTTTCGGAAGAAATAGTTAAATCGATGTCTGTGTCTGGATACTGGATTCTGGATAGCCCCTCTAAAACAATTTCACCAGCATTTCAAACCAATATCGAATGGATCTGTCACTCCTTTATAAGGCCTTTGTACACGCTCAAAGTAGGATCGTTAAATTGGCATCTTTGAGCCGTAATCCACCACAAATTGGCAGGTGAGCCAACTGTTGCATGTTCCGTAGGTTAAAACGTTGTCAAACAACTGTGCAATTTGACGGCCATTGCCGTTGCTACGATGAGTAAAAGTACTGCGTATAGTGGCAGCTAGGTGTTAAAAATTACTAAACTGTAAGATAGTTAATTGTATATACTGTGAAATTATGTAAATGTAAACGTTGTGTCTCAATTTAATTACTTAATTTAAATTTACTTTATTTAGTAATTGATTTGTATGTTTGTTTGTTTGTTTATTTATTTATTTATTTATTTATTTATTTATTTATTTATTTATTTAAAATTTATTTATTTATTTATTTATGTTTCTTTATTCATTTATTTGTCTTACCTTTTTCACTTATTATTTTATTTTATTTTATTATTTATTTATCTTTATTTTTGTTTGTTGCATTTAATGGATCAGACACAGTCTATACCCAACGGGAGTAGAACTATATTTATTTTGTGTTACTTGCTATTCCAGCAAAGATATTCTGTTGCTGGACTAGCAGGAAAAGTTAAAAATTAAAATTAAGTGTAAGTTATAAATAGCACATAGATATACTCAAATGTATAGTAGGTGTAAGTTTAGTACTAAGTAATGTGATAGTACTGTTGAATAAAAAAAAAAAATTGAAGGCCCGTCAAACTGGAGAGTTATTTGACGATGGATGTTTTGTCATCTGTTCACCAATCCACAGTCATCAAAGCAAATAAACCCATTTTAGAGGTGTTTTGGTCAAGGTTATTTTTGAATTTTAGAAATGTCAGGTTGGCAATTCTATTGTTTGTGGTGGATTTCAGCTCACCAATGCCAATTTGACGATCCTACTTTGAGGGTGTACGAAGGCCTGTAGATTTAAGGTTGAAAAATTAGAGGCAAACAAGCCATGCCCATGTAAAATGTGCACAAGAGATTTCTATTATTCCAAACGCCTGAACCCTCTTTGATAAGAGAACATGTAACTAGAAAGGAATCAATAGTCTCGATGAACGGCTGACAAAATATCGCGAACGAATAGCAGAAAATATGTCAATAAAAAGTATACAATGGAACACCTGACAAACGAGAAATGACAAATGACAAACGATAGA
Source organism: Trialeurodes vaporariorum (assembly GCA_011764245.1). Classification (NCBI taxonomy): domain Eukaryota; kingdom Metazoa; phylum Arthropoda; class Insecta; order Hemiptera; family Aleyrodidae; genus Trialeurodes; species Trialeurodes vaporariorum. The sequence continues at coordinate 8,277,796 of VMOF01000024.1, read as the reverse complement.
GGACACGTATGATAAATGGTTAACAAGCAGGTTTAAGTAGTTTGTGACTTGAGAGCTTGAGAGTCAAGAGAGGGAGGAAGAATATCCAGTCAAGCCTGACAAATGAAGTATACTGTACTTTCTTCAAGAGAGGTCGAAGGATCTTGATAACGTGGCGTGGGCGAAACTTTCATACGTAAGGCAATTTTACGACCGACCGAGATTTTAGTAAAACAAAAAAACAATAAATAGCATGATACATTCTGTAATTATTTGATTAGTCGCGAAATATGATAATCTCTACTGTATTCTTGATAATAGTCCTTATACACGCAACAAAAAAAAAAATCATTTTTAATATGGACTAAAATGAAAATTCTTTTAGAATTTTTGGAGTCCTCAATAATTCTTTCAATGGGGCTCTTGCAAACTTTTGCTGCAGTGGATGAAAGAGTTGATTCTTGCATAAAAACCTGTAAAACTTATGATGAGTACACAGAAAAAATCACGAAATTCGCTCTCAGAATCGGACTTGATGGCAGAGAGACGCAGGTATCTTGGGAGATTCCTATCTAATTTGAGACATATCTTTGTGTTTCCGTAGAGAAAGAGACAAAATAGACAGGAATCTCCCATGATACCTGCGTTGAACCGCCATTACGATCTTGCCGTTAAAGCAGTAATTTGAATCTAATACTAAATTTAAGACTTTTCTAGTGTAATTTCTGTTATTTTCGCCTGTTTTTACATTAGATTGGACTATTAATTTGCTCACAGCAAAAATTTGCAAGAGCCCCATTGAAAAGTAATTCCCTTTGGAATCACCAGAATTCATATTGATCCAATAGAACGTTCTGATAAGCGACAAGAGAGAATCATTGTAGAGTAAATAAGAATAAATCGAATTATTTTGAAACGAGTATCTTATTGGTCCACATTCAATACGTAATTCCGAATGAAATATGATTAAAAATCATATTTCTTGAGTAAAAAGGGTCCTCAGTCGTTCCAAATTGAAAGGATTTCTATGCGTGTCCCTGTTTCCAACGCAGAATTGGTGTCGCGCGAAAAGTGATCGAGTGTGATCACTTTCTGTCTTAAAGCGCCTTCATTTCCTAGTGTAGGCAATATCTACTCCGTCACGTACGAATAGTTATCTATGTAAAGAACTTTACAATTAACTCTCATCCCCGTTGCGATAATCTTGCGTAAGCTTATTCGTGATGTCGCTTCGGAAACCCTCGCCAATCCACCGCAGTGAAATGTGATTTCGTCTGTTTGTGTGTTACCGACTTTTTCTCGGTCGCATAATTTATTTATTATTCGGAATTACGTATTGAATGTGGACCAATAAGATACTCGTTTCAAAATAATTCGATTTATTCTTATTTACTCTACAATGATTCTCTCTTGTCGCTTATCAGAACGTTCTATTGGATCAATATGAATTCTGGTGATTCCAAAGGGAATTACTTTTCAATGGGGCTCTTGCAAATTTTTGCTGTGAGCAAATTAATAGTCCAATCTAATGTAAAAACAGGCGAAAATAACAGAAATTACACTAGAAAAGTCTTAAATTTAGTATTAGATTCAAATTACTGCTTTAGTAATGTCCTTTACCGCAAGGATGAGTTTTACAAGCTTTTTTTGCATCGATGCGGATTCTTTGGTGAATGGATCTGTTACAAACTACTACAGCTATAGAGTATAAATCTACAGTACCATGGAAGATTCTTATCTAATGTGATGCTTTCCTCTGTACATTTATAAAAAGAGAGACAAATGAGACAGGAATCCTCCGTGACACCTGCGGAGTGCGTAGCTCCGCTATTAAGTTTTAAACTTCAAAATCATTTTGTGAGTCTGAGAGTAGATTTCGTTTTTGTTTTCTGTGTTTTTCTTTTTAAACGTGTTCATCGTATTTGTTGCTACATTTTACGCAAGAATTAACTATTCAATCGCTTACAGCAAAAGTAAGCGAGATCACCATTAGAATGAGAGATCAACATTTCTATCGCAAATTTCGTAGCAGACACATCAATTAAGAGAATATATAAGCATTTGTGCCGTAGGGTCGGAAGAGCAGAGGGGACGTTTTGAGAGCCCTGCGCCTTGTCAGCGATTGAAAGCTCACCAAAAAGACGGGACTGCTCGTAAGTCTGTTTTCCCATTTAAAATTACATTGGCGGTGCCCCGGAAGAGCAGAGGGGACGTTTTGAGAGCCCTCCACCTTGTCAGTGATTAAAAGTCCACCAAAAAGACGGGTCTGCTCGTAAGTCTGTTTTCCCATTGAAAATTACATTGGCGGTGCCCCGGTAGAGCAGAGGGGACGTTTTGAGAGCACTCCACCTTGTCAGCTATTAAAAGCCCACCAAAAAGACGGGTCTGCTCGTAAGTCTGCTTTTCCATTTAAAATTACATTGGCGGTGCCCCGGAAGAGCAGAGGGGACGTTTTGAGAGCCCTGCGCCTTGTCAGCTATTAGAAGCCCACCAAAAAGACGGGTCTGCTCGTAAGTCTGTTTTCCCACTGAAAATTACATTGGCGGTGCCTCGGAAGAGCAGAGGGGCCGTTTCGAGAGCCCTGCGCCTTGTCAGCTATTAAAAGCCCACCAAAACGACAGGTCTGCTCGTAAGTCTGTTGTTCCATTTAAAATTACATTGGCGGCGCCCCGGAAGAGCAGAGGGGACGTTTTGAGAGCCCTGCGCCTTGTCAGCTATTGAAAGCCCACCAAAAAGACGGGTCTGCTCGTAAGTCTGTTTTTCCATTTAAAATTACATTGGCGGTGCCCCGGAAGAGCAGAGGGGACGTTTTGAGAGCCCTGCGCCTTGTCAGCTATTGAAAGCCCACCAAAAAGACGGGTCTGCTCGTAAGTCTGCTTTTCCATTTAAAATTACATTGGCGGTGCCCCGGAAGAGCAGAGGGGACGTTTTGAGAGCCCTCCACCTTGTCAGCTATTAAAAGCCCACCAAAAAGACGGGTCTGCTCGTAAGTCTGTTTTCCCATTGAAAATTACATTGGCGGTGCCCCGGAAGAGCAGAGGGGACGTTTTGAGAGCCCTGCGCCTTGTCAGCTATTAAAAGCCCACCATAACGACAGGTCTGCTCGTAAGTCTGTTTTCCCATTTAAAATTACATTGGCGGTGCCCTGGAAGAGCAGAGGGGACGTTTTGAGAGCCCTGCGCCTTGTCAGCTATTAAAAGCCCACCAAAAAGACGGGTCTGCTCGTAAGTCTGTTTTTCCATTGAAAATTACATTGGCGGTGCCCCGGAAGAGCAGAGGGGACGTTTTGAGAGCCCTGCGCCTTGTCAGCTATTAAAAGCCCACCAAAAAGACGGGTCTGCTCGTAAGTCTGTTTTTCAATTTAAAATTACATTGGCGGTGCCCCGGAAGAGCAGAGGGGACGTTTTGAGAGCCCTCCACCTTGTCAGCGATTAAAAGCCCACCAAAAAGACGGGTCTGCTCGTAAGTCTGTTTTCCCATTTAAAATTACATTGGCGGTGCCCGGGAAGAGAAAGAGGGTCCGGGTGACATCCCAAGTCACCTTACCCAATTTTAGGGGGGGAAGGGGGCAAAATGCAGTTTGCTCCGGGGTCCCCCTCAGAGGTGTAGCTAAGGTCCTGCAACGGAGCTGTAGCTCGGCTAAAACTACGGCTCGTATCTGAAACCGTTTCTAAGTTGACTTTAGCACAGATAAAATTCATTGTCAGCCGATTCTCAGTATTGCTCCTTCCAAAATGACGGTCCAGTCGGACAGAGCCCCAGTGAACGACACGGCTCTAAAACTCAACGATTCGGGGTGACAATGGGTGCCACGTTGCAAAGTAGTGCGTTGTACCTGACTCGCCAAGTTTCTTCTTATCTTGAACAGAATATAATCAGCTTGCTGTGAATATGTGAATTGAGCGAGTGTAAAAAGTAAACAGAACTTTCCTCCACTTGCATTTAGCTTTTTGTTGCTTCAAAGAGGGCCTAGATCCGAGAGCCGATCAGAATTGGATTCCGAGAAAGCGCAAACTTTAGGTTGTTCAATGTTCTTGAGGCTTTTCGACACCTCCGACGCGACGCGACGCAATGGCCGACGGGTACGACTTGCAAGTGCGGTACTCGGTTTCTTCTAAGCTTTCGACTGCCCATTCTCCTGTCCCATTTTCACCCGGCCACTTTCTCCTGTACCTCATTTCCGCCACAAAATACCAAAAATACCGAAAATCAATCGATAAAAGTGCGATTAGTGAAATCAATTTACTCGACAAGCGAGCTCGTTTTTCTTTCCCCTCTTCCAAACCACCTTCACTTCACCTACCCTCCACCAGTCCACCCACACCAGCACGGAGTATACTCCCCCCTCCCCCTCCCCCTCTCCCCCTCCCCCTCCCTCTACAACATCCACCGCGCCCTCTCAGCCATGACACGCTCGAGTTCGGCATGAACGTCAACTTCCTTCGCCGTTTAATAAATGCAATTTTCAAAGCGAGCGAGTAATCACGGTTGCGTCACTCCCAAAGACGCGGCGCATCTTCAAAAAGTCTCTCAGTCTCGAGCCGAACACGAGTGAGTGCCGCGCTCGCTCGGTCTCATATTTATTCATATTCCTCCACATTTATTTATGTATTCATAAGTATTCACGGCGAGGAGGGTAAAAAGGCACCACTGAGAGAAGAAAATACATATTCACTCTTTATAGCTTCTTCTCTCTTCGAATCACCTCGCCGGAGAGGCAGAAAAAAAAATAACGAAAATTACTGCAATAATAATAAAAAATCGATGCCCTCATTTTTGTACCACGTATAGAGAGGAGCTCCTTACAGATCAGAGGGCCGATCATTTACTTCATCGTTAAACCGATCGATAAGACTGTCTATGAGTGATGCTATTGGTCGAAAATTGTAAAACTTGGCTGTTGCTATGGTAACCATCGTTATAGTGTCCGTTTTTTAAAGGTTACTCATGAGTAGCCTTTATAAAACGAGACTCTTAACGATGGTTACCATAGCAACAGCCAAGTTTTACAATTTTCGACCAATAGCATCACTCATAGACAGTCTTATCGATCGGTTTAACGATGAAGTAAATGATCGGCCCTCAGATTGGACTGACAGTTCTTTGTTCGCATTGCGCACAGACAGTTTGTATTACTTTCCGTGGGTTTTTGACGTAAGCAGCTAATGAGAACACAAAACTATAGTCAGAGACAAGAGGAATCAGTGGCGGTTCGTGCGTTTTGGCAACCACGGTTATTTGCCATTTAAACCTGTGAAAAAGTACCGATATAATGGGGGTATCATTGCACCTCCTGAAACTCAATAGTTTTACATAGGTTTAAATGTAGAGAATGCGTTGTTACCACATTGCACGAGCCGCCGCTGAGAGGAATGTCAGTCGCAAGGCAGCCGGACTCCCTAATGGGGCTATTGCACACTTTTGCTACAAGCGATTTAATAGTCGATTGTGGCGTAAAAACCTCAAGAAATGACGATGGCGGCTCTAAGAACTTCCAAAATCCACTCCTAAACTCAATAAACGCAGTTATTTGCGCGAGCGTAATAGTGGCCGAAGGCACTAACAATGGGAGATTCCCATCTAACAATTCTGAAACTCCATCAAGAAGTGACCAATAAGAGACTACTTTCATTTGACACCGGTGTCACTAGGTGTTGCGGCACCATTCATCGGATGTGGATCATCACTCTGATGACTAATTACTCTGTGAATCATCCTTGTCAATATAGAAAGAGTGACGAAATTAAGATAGGAATCTCCCATTGTTAGTGCCTTCAGCCAAATGAAAGTAGTCTCTTATTGGTCACTTCTTGATGGAGTTTCAGAATTGTTAGATGGGAATCTCCCATTGCTAGTGCCTTCGGCCACCATTACGCTCGCGCTAATAACTGCGTTTATTGAGTTTAGGAGTGGATTTTGGAAGTTTTTAGTGCCGCCATCGTTATTTCTTGAGGTTTTTACGCCACAATCGACTATTAAATCGCTTGTAGCAAAAGTGTGCAATAGCCCAATTGTCAACCGCTCGTTTGACCGCCAAATTTGAATTTTATTAAACGCATTTATTGATTTTGGAACTTCCAGATGCTAGCTCAACGTTAGTTCCGAGTGATTTTACATAGTAGATTACTCGCCGTATCGTTTTGGCAAAAAATTGCCACAGACCCAATAGATGGGATCACTGGCGCAACCAGGATCTCTTCCATCTCTCTCATTTCCCATTTGAAAGTAAAAGTAGAAAAAGGACAGAAAGAGGGAGTTTTATCCCGTTGCCCATCCTTGTCTAACATACGTTTCTTAATGGAGAAAAGAGAGAGACGAAGAAACTCTCGGTGCGCTACTGGATGGGACTCCCCAATGGCCAAGTACTGCTCATTCGACGGCCATCTTTGAATTTCTTTAAAAGCAATTGTTGAGTTTGTGAGCGGATTTTGAGACTTTTCCAGGCTTTGAGTGTGATTTCCACGCGATTTTACGTAGGAATCGATGTATCTTTACACTATAGCAGAAGTCCCATTAAAACCAACAATTTTTTCCGTAGCGGTCAACTCGAGCGAACGGTCTGTTAGACTTCGAGGGGAAGAAGGGGGGGGGGAATCCAACTAGTGTAACCTTGCTCTCCCGTGAGGATCTCTACCCCCCCCCCACCCCCCACCACCGTCACCG